>VWZN01015880.1:30806-82680 GCA_013396955.1 Regulus satrapa
CCCCCCGGTATTTTTGCTTATTATGCTGTTGCTGTGTTTCGTGTCGAATTTTGAACTGTTGTACTGACCATCCAGAACAGAGGGAAAAACCCAGCTGTTCTGACAGTCATCTTATGTCTTCAGTGCAAACTTGGGGGGCAAGGGGGAGGGCGGTGTCGGGGAGGGAGAGGTGTTGTTGAGGCACCATGCTCGAAGTCCCCAGGTAGCTTCTGGGAGATACTAGCACTTGTAATCATATTATAGTTACTGTGTCCAATTTAAAATAGAGGAGGGCTGCAAAATGGGTCCCTGCTGCAGTGTCTGAGTACATTTGGGTGTTTGGCTGTGCGGAGCCTTGGGGCTGGTGGTGTTGCCTGAATTCCTCCTGGCAGGGCCTGCTTTATACCCTCGACTGCTTTTGTGCTCTGGCGTGCCAGGGAAGGCTGGGAGCTCTCCTGTAGCAGCTTCTGTCTTCTGCCTACCTTGTAACATTGAGAGTGTTTTCCATCAGAGATGGAAAAATGTGGGTAAAATTGAGTGACTGAAGCATGAGTATGCATTGAGTCTGCTGTGAGGTCACTGACTTCCCACAGGCAGTGATCACCATGCTGAGCCAGACACACCTTCACAGGAAATTTTCTGTTGTTCATCTATCAGTGTCCTTTAAGGTTTTTGCATAATTCATAAATACTTATCCTTCCTAGGTAGTGAAGCGGTCAGATGCAAGGTGTGCCTGTCGGAAGCAGCAGACAGGGAATGAGAACCAGCTTCTAGCTGAAGTTTCAGAGAGGGCTCTCTTTGAAAAAGTGGTGGGTCTTGATAGAAATTTCACTTTTTCTTGATAGAAAGTTCACCTCTGTCCTTAGAAACCCGTGCTGTCGGTGGTTCTTCCTGGTGGTGTGGTCTTGTGGCTGTGCTGAACTGGACCACCTGCTGGGCTGGCTGCAGGCTGATCATGGAGGTGCTTGAAGGTTAATTTTCAGGTGGATTAATGAGCTGATTAAGCTCTCCTCTATTGCTCTGAGGAGCCTGTGTGGAGGTGAACACGTCACCAGTGAACTTCATCTTTGCACCAGCTTCTGTCCCCTATTGGAATGTTGTGGCAGTGCTGTGATCTTAATGGTACATGGCAAAGTTGCCATTTATAAGTATCTGCTAAGGAAGGGGAAAAATAGTTTTATGTTTTGGTTGGGTTTTTTCACTCTTGAGCTTAGGCTGCATGGTGTGTGTAATCCAATATAAGCACAATGGTTTGTCATTTATGTCAAAAAACCCCAAACCAGAAACCCTTAAGAAAATAATGAGATTAAGATTTTTAAATATGAGTGAGTCACTTTAGAATTGCATTGCTTTGTGTTTTAAACAGGCTGCTGTAGTATTGGAGGAGCAGGGGAGTTTTATTGGTGGCATATTGGGTTCTTTTTGTGGATTTTTTTTTTTACAGTCTTCAGCTGAATATATTCAGGAAAACTGCTGGCTCTGTGGCTTTGCTTTTATGGCTATTATTTTCACATCACATTTTGCCCAGTTTAAGAAGAAAAAGGCAATTAAATGAAAAGGAAATGCAGAATTGCTTTCTTACAGTTAAGCATCTGCAGAAAGTATTCCTTTTTCTCAAGTGGAGCTGGTTTTAATTTATTTTCTAGATTTTTTTGTTCTGGCCTTTTAAAAATTCTTGTAACTTTATAAAGTAATGTTAGTTATAAGACATGCAGCGATGAGTAATTATTTCTTGCTTGTTTCAAGTATGTTCCATAAATATATGAACAGGGAAAATTGAAACTAATGAATAAAAACCTTTAAAATTATAGTTATTACACTTTCTGTACTTCTTTTTTAAAGGGCAGGGAGAGAATATGCTCTTACTTTTTCAAGTATAATGTAGGTGAAGAAACTATATTTAAAGTTACCTCCATCTTACAGAAGGTTTTGTGTACTGACCTGAGCTATTCCCAAAATGTTTGAGGAAAACTCAATCTTGAGTTTTGTACTAAGTGCTATGTTTACTAAAGGATATCTTGATAACATTTAGTTAATAATTGACCCTACAGTGTTCCTTATTCTGCTGATAGTGCTAGGTACAAAATTTGCAGTAATGAGGTGATTGAATTTGCACAGTGAATTAAATGGTTGCAGAGAAACCAAGAGCCAAGGTTTTTGGTTGTTTGGTTTTTCTTAAGCTGTTTTTGGTGTAGCTGCTGTGTATGTATGAAGAAAGTACACATGAAGGAACTTAGATTTGTATGCTGTGATATTCTGGCTTTTCACTGGAAGTTCTCTGTTTTCTAGCGCTTCCTCCCCACCTGTTTGACTATGTACTTACCTGAAAATTTTTGTAGCATTTTTCTGGTGTAAATCAAAACTACAATTCCAATAACCAAATTTCTTGTTTTGTTTGCAGATGATGATGTACCTGCAGATATGGTTGCAGAAGAATCAGGTCCTGGTGCACAAAACAGCCCCTACCAACTTCGCAGAAAAACTCTTCTACCTAAAAGAACAGCTTGTCCTACAAAGAGCAGTATGGAGGTAGTAACTTCTTCGGTTTTAACTGTAAAGAAAAATTTACTGTTCCAGGAATGTGAAACTAGTTAGTATTTTTCTTAAGCTATGTAATGACTGAATTAATTCTTATTTATTTCGTTAAAGGGTGCCTCTACTTCAGCTACTGAAAACTTCGGTCACCGAGCAAAACGTGCTAGAGTATCTGGGAAATCACAGGATTTATCAGGTAAAAACTTTTGTACTAGAAAAGGGGTGAGGGAGAAGAAGTAGAGACATTTTAACGTCACACATTCTCCCACACACATTGTCCTCAGTCTGTTTTTCTGTGTGCTCTCCAGCTAAGAAACAGTAGTGGGAAAAAATACCAAAGCAAAGCTACAAGCCTGTTCTGGGCTTCAAATTTGCTAGCATGATTTTAATCAGAATTTTTAGAATCTGATCCTTTGTTCTGTCTGCTTCACTGCAGACATGTTTTGATTGTTTTTTATTCTCATACTGCTGTGTAGTTGTACCTAAGCTACTGTTAGGAGAAATAGCCCTGCAATGCTTAATTACCATTTCTCATATTGATGGTATTTTTCCATTGCATTTTTAGGGGTAGTTTGGGTATGTCATCATAGCACTTCATTGTGGTGAGAGGGGAAGAGACTTGGTGTTTTTGTAAATAAAAAGACAGGTATACATGCAAACATAATGTACATAGACTTTTGCACACATCTACAGTAAATGTATGTTGTATAATAAACACACATCCAATACATGTGTATATAAGTGTATTGTATGTATATTCTATTGTAAGTCTGCATTTTATAGATATATACAGGCACACACCCCCTGCTTGTTTTGCTTTCTATGTAGTTTTTCAATTTTTCTGCTTCTATTCTTTTTTGGTCTCCTGACACACTCTTCAGTTCCAGGAGATCTGCTGTCATTTCCGCCTGGAAAGTCAACGCCAATGCTTGCCAGCTCCCATCAACGTGCTTTCTCTTGCTTTTCTTGCTTCTGGTTTTTTTTAGTCCACGTCTCCACAGAGTGAACTAAAACTGAGCAGCTGGCACAAGGCTTTGGGTCTGTTTTCATTGCTTCTGTTGAGGTCTGCTCTTTCTGTCTTTTCATTTTCTCCATAGCATAGTTTTTTGTCTTTTGTCTTTTTGTCTTTTGAGCTCTCTGACTTTTTCTCTCTTTGTTTCATTCTCCTCCTCTTTGATCATCTCTTAACTTCAGCACCTGTTTAAGAACCATTTAACTTCAGATTTATATTTTTGAAATAACCAGAACCAATTAGACTTAAACCTGTGTCATTTTGCATTGATCCATTTCCTGATTGGCTCTCTGGAGCCTTGTGCAGAGTTGTCTTTTTACAGACTCTGTTTTTCTTGACAGTTCTTAGTTTTTCTTCTGTTTCATTCACTTTTTTGCTGTGCCTGTCATTGTGCTTTTACTCTGCTCCTTTCTTTAGTGAAAGTGTAACTTTCCAACATCAGTGATGTTGATTTCCAGAGGAATTCTCCACGCTTCTACTGCACATTCCATTTGTTAGGTTCTTGAGCTCATGTGGGGAACATATGGGGATTGTGGAGGATTCTCCAGCATGGAATCAACAGTGGAATTGTAAACAGTGATTTTAAAATTTTACTTTTGAGACTGTGTTCAAACCAGTTGCAATGTAAAACAGGAGTTTCCTTCTCAAATAATTTTCTATTAATCTCTCTCCCAGTATGGGTGATGGTTATTTTTTTATTTTCCCTGTTGAGTTTCTAAGAGATTCTTCTAAATTTATGTATCAATTCTGGTGAGACTTATTTTAACACACAGTCCCCTTCACCTCACGTTCTTTGTTGGTGTAGGTAACGATAACTGTTGTGAGTTGTGTGACACTTTGGATTGTCGTGAGTGGCAACTGTGTATTGTCACGTGGACTGTACAGGTGTTTATTTTAGAATTGTAGATGGAATGAAGGCATGGAACTAGAAATACAGGAAAGTTCATTTGTGGAAAATCATTCCTGTTGTACAGACTAAGTGGAGGAAAATTCAGTAAAGTTGAAAGGAGAAATCCAGTCAGCTAGAGTTTTCAGCTGGAGTGGAGCCAGGAGTTGGAAAAAAGTGTATTTTAATACAGATTTCAGGGTTAGTTCTGCTGGGAGTGTTGCTATTTTAAATTTCTCTTTTCACGGAACTATGGATTTGCGGTACATACTGAGACTCGAGATTACTGTCTCACTCAGATTGTTCTGTACACTAGGAACATAGGTAAGTTTACAGAACTTACTGACTTTCTTATTGATTTTTTTTCCTTTCCTATTGATTTCCTAAGATACTTTCCCAATAATAATACATGCTATGTTTTTGACATATTTCTGCTTCTTAACAAGAAAAGATTTTTACTAAATATGTCCTTATGGACTAAAAGCTGTTTCTCTCCATATTCTCCACTAAAATGGATGAAGAAGGCAACCACATAAGTCATAATTTTCAGTTTTGGGTTCTTGGGATGGCATTCTTGGTCTTTGTACAAAGAAGGGAATTTACTTTCAGGCAGCTTTCCCTGCTCTTTGTCTTGGTATTCCTTTGCTAGTTCCTATCAGTTAAATGATCAAAACTGAAACCAAATTAGCTTTATGCATATCCTGTGGAAACAGAATGACATAGCTCTGTTTCTAACTTTCAGATTTGCAGTATATTAATGCTTACTAAATCATAAATAGTTCAACTGTCAACTTACATTAGGGTAAGGACAAAGATTGGTGATAATCTCTCACATTTAGTTGTTATTTTTATTCCTGTCTAGTTTTGACACGTACTTGGAAAACTGGTTGGGGTTCTTTTAATAGGGGTATGCATTTTGTGTATTACCTGCGCTACATCAATAGGTATGAAACTGTCAGGAGTAGGAGCATATTAATGCTTCTGATTTGGTGGCCAGACAAGCCTTTACAAAGTGTTTTGGCTCTTTTTTGTGAGCTAAGAGGAAAAACACATTGATTACGTCCTTGCTTTGACACATTACTAAAAGATATTCAAGATCTGGAGTGTGGATTTATAGAACAAAAACATGTGGGTCTCTCTCAGATACAGAGAAGTCTTCACATTAAGAAGCTAATTAGCTTTTTCAAATTATACTGGAGAATTTTGTCTGGTAATCACTGTATCAGTGATTTGAGTGGAGAAATCTTAAATCAACCCCTGCTTAATTGAGCAGAAGGGCAATTTAAATTAAATTGCTTACTTCTACAGGATTTTGAATAAAGCGGAGTGAGGACAGCAAACACCTGGAAAACCATCATCTTAATTTTAAAAGCAGTGCCTAAGTTTCCAAGTAAATGCAACTTGAAAAATTGCAGAGGCAAGAAGGTTAATTGAGGCGTTTAAATTTTTATTAGTATTTTTATATCAAGTATTTTTACACTTTCTCAAAGTTGGTCCTTGTTCCCTGTAGGAAGGAAACAGATCTGGATTTAAATTTTAATTTTGAGATCAAGCCTAGGAAGGAAAACAGAAGTATGAACTTTGGAGCAGTGGAAAGGTGCTATTATATTAGTGAGCTTCCCCATTCCATAAAAAAATTAATTCAAGGTCCTAACATAGATGAAGGAAGAAAAAAAAACCCGCAGGTTGTTTATAGAAGTAACTGCTTAAATTGTATGTCTCAGGGATTTGTGTGTTAAAAGGAGGAGACAGGTCATGGAAAACTCGGGAGGATGTACTGTTTTGCATCTGCAATATAACATTTCAGCTTTCAATTAGACAGTAGATGACTACATCTAACTGGAAAGTTCCCAGAAAAAGATTAATTCAGAAGCAATGCCCAATTATCCTGTGATGCATTTCAAGAGTAATTAGGACAGTGAAAAGAACTGTTCTTGCCTGTTTGACACAGGGAGGACCCTTTATAGCTCTAGTGGAAAAAGACCTTTTTAAAACCAGAATTGATAGTGCATGTACTATTTTTTGGTCATGCCCAGCCATATTCCCCTTGCAGGCTGCTGTTAAACTCTTCAGACTTCAGGCTCCCCAAGTGTTTCTTGAGCAGAAGGCCTTTATAGACTACTTGCATTTGATGAGTTTCACCAACTTGCTGGTTTCAGCCTGGCTCATAAGGCTTTGTTTTGTTTTGTTTTTTCTTGAATAAAAGTAATTTTGTAATCTGCCATTAATAATGCTGTCACAGAAGAGAACTGTCTTGGCCCTCTTCTGGGCATTCATTCCTGTTTCTTTCCTTGTGTCCCATGCTAACAGTTCTGTAGCTTGTAATGGACTACAGCAAGGAGTAATCATAAAGAAATTGTGGAGGATGGGATGCTGTGGGCACATGGAATGATGGCACTTACCAGTTGGCACAGCACAGATTTTCCTTGAGCTGAAGTAGTATGTGTCTATAGTTTATGGCTGTAAACTGTGATACTACTGTGAGCAGCTGTCAACTGCATAAATACCCCTGTGGCATCTGAGATGAAATTGGTAGTCTGGAATCACTAAGGGGACACTCCTATGATGGCACAATAAGGAACCACGTTCAGGGAGGGTGCTGCAAGCTCAGGAATATTTCAGAGTTTCTATTACCTGGTCTGATCAGCAGTGTAAGCATGACACCCTGGAAATACAGCTCTAATCACTTCTGTCACAGTACACAGGTTCTGGTGATGTGGTCTGCAGACCCCAGTTCAAGAAGGGGGGCGAAAAAGCCACAGATTGGTGCCTGCAGTTCCTGTCTTCTCTATCTTACAGCTGAAAATAACACATTTCTTTGTGCTGCCTTGCCCAGGGGAATCCAGATTCAGTTTGGTTTTTTTGATTGTATGTGAAGCCTCGCGTGGATACTATTTTTCAGAATGTTATTCCCTCATATTTAGTAGGTCATCTTTTTCAAGGTTTCTTCAGTAGGCCTCCTGTGGTAGCCAAAATGACAATCCTGTTGCTCCTTAGGCTCAGATAAAAAAATAATGAAGGAAAAAGAAAATATTTTCTTTCTCTAAGAAAAAATAATGTGAGGGGCATTACATGGATGTAACTGTGCTGTGAATTTAGCAGGCACAGACTTTGAATGCCTTGCATACAAATCATCTAAACTTTGGAAGCTGCTCTTTGGAAGCTGTGGTTGTGCCTTTAGGGTCGTAGAAAGGATCCTGGAGGCATTAGCCAAAAAAGTGACCTTTGAGAGCAGAACTTGCCTGCTTTGAGAATTCCTGCCCCAGGAGGGTCTGGTGAGAGCACAAACTGCAGGCAGGGCTTTCCCAAAGGAGCTGTTGTATGTGGAGGGAGTATCCCATGTGCCTGCCCATGAGCAGGGGTTTAACAAAGTCTATTCTTGTCTCCACACAATGACACGGGAATACAACTTTCTCCAGTCTCTCTGAAGAAATGCATCTGGCAAGACTAATACTTCTGGTTTAGAATTTTTGTTTTAAAAGGAAGAACATAAATGGGAGTAAGTGGAAGGAGGAGATCTGGGAATTATTGATGGCTGTTGGTTTCCTACATCCTAGATGTCCTCTTTCCCTAATGTGTTCATTGTGTGAGAACAAGGAAGTTTTCCCTAGGAGCTTTTCCAGACAGTGACTATTTCTGATTAAATTCTTTTGTGTTTGAAAACATTTGCAGACATTTTGGCTTTGGGACTCCATTATTATTATTGTATGGATAATGTGGGTTAATTGAACCACAATGAAGCTAATAGCAGTGAGAAGCCAGCGTTTCTGGAACATGCACAGTAGCCTGCTTAACATCTGCGCTTGTTTGCAGAATGATTCCTCCAATAGAAAAGGTGAAATAAGTTTGGAAAGAGGACTTAAAGTCTGTAACGTCTGTTGGATTTTTTGCCTTTGTTTTTCAAAGAAACAAGCTTTAAAAAAAGGCTGCGTTGAGATAATTGGTATTTTAAATGGGAATCTTTCAAGTGATGCATTGGTGAACTTTTGCAGTCAGAATTTGAGCTCACTAAATATGTCAGTAACCTTGTATTGATTACTGTTTAATAGCAGCACCTGCAGAACAATATCTTCAGGAGAAGTTGCCAGATGAAGTGGTTCTAAAGATCTTCTCCTATCTGCTGGAGCAGGATCTCTGCAGAGCAGCTTGTGTGTGTAAGCGCTTCAGTGAGCTGGCTAATGATCCAATTTTGTGGTAAGTGAAAAGCTATTCCTCATTATCTTGAGAAATACTAGATGTGCTGCTCAAGATCCCAGTACAATAGAAAAATTGAAATGCTGGTGACAATTAGTTGAAGGCAAACCAGTTGTGTTTTATTATGTCTGGTTTGGTTAAGCATTATTTGTTACTTATGAATATGTAATTATATGTATTAAACAGTAAAACTTGATTCTTTAGTGATGTTAAACAATGCCTGTTTAAAAAAAATCAGTTCCTTCAGTTGCCATTCTTTTTTCCCCCTTTAATCTTCTTTAGGCTACTATGGGGATTGTGCTACTTCACACTGAAGGAATATTTTTTCAACTTAGATGCAAGCTTTGTCGAGTGTTACTTAAATGGGGCTTTTTTGTTTGGTGTGAGTTTTGTTTGTTTTGTTTAATGGTTGAATACTTGGGGGCTGTTTTCCCCCCCTCTTCCCGTATGATTCTACCTCATGGTTATTGAGAGTTTGAATAAATGGGAACTAAATTTGTAATTTTTATAAGGGAAAAAACCAACATATTTCTTAAGCTGCTTTATTGTAAAATTAAAGACTAGGACTAAAAGAAAAAATAATAAAATAATATCACAGAACTACCCCTGTTTTCTGTCCTAAAGACAGCTTTTGGGGATGCCTTGTCAGATGAATTACAACTTCTGTGATTCAGTGGCATCTTGTAAGTCTGGGCTTAACATCAGCAGGTTCAGACACTGCAATTATTTGCATTCTGGCACCAATGAAAATAATCCTACTGCTGTGTGCCGTTTTCTTCTTGCTTACTTTGTTCACTAATTAATTATTTCTGGAATACAGTGCATCACTTGTTCTCACTGAATGCATTTTTCAATCTGGTTTTTTTTTTTTTTTGCAAGGTGAGGAAGAGGTGGTGGCATGTTTGGTCTTAAGTTATATTATACTTATGCTACTAGCTTTTTTAAGTGTTAATGCAGTACTGTTGTTACTGTGCAGTTTGATTCACAAGTAGTGTAACTGCTTAAGTTTCTTCATGGAAAGTGCATGTGGAGAACTTTTTCTCTTGGATTGTAAAATACATAAAATTTTTTGTCAGAAAAACACGAAAGTGGTTTTAAGTAGTAGGCACTGATCTTGGTCGTATTCACTGTCACTGGCAAATTCTGTTCAAAAAACCCCTATGTTTTAGCCTTTGGTTTTATATTAAAATGGAAGAGTAATCCAAAACACATTAATTTTCTCTTCTGCTCAGGAAAAGATTGTATATGGAAGTATTTGAGTACACTCGGCCAATGATGCATCCTGAACCTGGTAAATTTTATCAGATTAATCCAGAAGAATATGAACATCCAAATCCCTGGAAAGAAAGCTTCCAGCAGCTGGTAACTTTTTTATTCATTTATATTCCAGTGTATGGGTATCTATAAAAGTAAAAACACCAACTTCTGAAATGTGGCTGACAGCAGTAACTATCTTGGATTTAGACTTGTGATGTTGTGTACTGGGGGGAATTCAGAAATTACTTTCTCTTTTGAGGTGCACTTTAGAGAGACACCACATGGTAAAGTGAAGTCCTTGAGTATCCAGCTCTTCAGCATTGGGTTTTGCATCACTGAAATTTTGTTCAAGAGATTGTCATGGTCTGAGGCTCACAATGTGAAAGATGCTGTTGTCTTATCTTACTAAACCAGTGTGTGTGGTAATTATCAGATTTGTGTGCATCTTCCTCTGGTGAAGCAAACATATATCGGTAATATCACTTGGGCTAAATAGTGATTTACAGCTGGCCTTACTGGAGGTAAACAAATCTTCTTTAAGCAATGTAACTGCACCTCTAACCCAGAATTTCAAAGACTTTGAACAAATGGCTGGGTGTGATACTAGGAAAACATTAGTAGGGGAAAAAAATCAAGGTGAGTGTATCACACAATACCATGTGCTGTTGGTTAATAAATTCTGAAGTGCATTGAGGAAAAGCTTGACTTGGCTTCTTTGTTTAGTATTCAATCACTAGTGAAGATGTGGGATTCTCTTTTCCTTACCATATAAATGCAGTTTTTGCAGCAAGCTGCTAGAGAATCAAGAGATGGAAATAAGGACAGCTCTTGTGGAATGTTTCAGTTGTATGAAGCTTTTCAGTCAGTTTCAAGGCTGTGTAAGTAATTGGACTCTTGGCTTAGTTGATCGCTCCCTTAGGCTCAGACATTTTTTGGTGTTGCAATTTCAAATGGTGCACCTAAAATGGGAGGTCAGTATATGATCCTTTCTTCTCGGGACAACTGGTATCAGCAAAAGGCTTGTTAATTAGGGAATTAGTAGATCTCTTGTCAGTGCATTCACGCCCACCTGTCTGCAAGCTTATTGCAAACTCTCTTCCTTGTTTCAGTACAAAGGAGCCCATGTAAAGCCAGGTTTTGCTGAACACTTCTACAGTAATCCTGCAAGATACAAAGGAAGAGAAAATATGTTGGTATGTTTCTAAACCAGTTCTTAAAAATATTTATTTATCTATCTATATAAATGGAAATGGACATTACTCTAAATTTGTTCCTTCACTTTTAGTATTATGATACCATTGAGGATGCTCTTGGTGGAGTTCAAGAAGCTCATTTTGATGGACTTATCTTTGTTCACTCTGGTATATATACTGATGAATGGATATATATAGAATCTCCAATCACCATGATTGGTGCAGGTATGTAATCTGGGAGCATCACTGTCTCAAACTTGTGTTAATTACTGTCTTAATTACCATGATACTCAGATGTATTAAATATCCAGTATAAATGCCCATTTTTCTTCATCTGCCAGCAAATAAGTGGGTTTTTTTGTAAGTGTCACTAACTCAAAAGTAGCTGATGTTTCAGACTTAAGTGCTCTTGTCTGCTTGCTAGTTCTTGGAATAACTTATATTTTTATTTCATTAGGAGAAAAAAAAAGATTCAGAAAGCTTATTCAGTTACAGGATTGCAGCTGAAATTTTTACATTCATACATACATACATATATTAAAAACCCATCTCCAGAGTAGAAGCCAGCAGTGGGAACAAGCCCAAATTAGTATCTGTCCCATTTTCTTCAGTATCATAATTCCATCTTGAGGAAGGAAGCGAGAGCATCCAGCAGAAAGGTTCTGTGACTGGAGGTTCTTCCTCTGTTCTCTGCCAACTGTTCCTCTGAAAAGGAACCTTTATGGAGATGGAAATAAGACTTGGAGAATAGGAAAGGTTTATGAAGTTAATATAATATACCAAGCTGCAAATTGTGGTACTTGTGGAGCTGCTTGCTTTTCCTGTCACTAATAGGAGCACGCTAATTCCCAGTAGCATGTGTTTGTAAGGGTGGGGAGGCTGTATTACTGTCTGGTAGAGATTTTGGTTAAGGGGGTCTCAGACCTCCTGTTCCTGTGGTGATCCAGAAGTGAATTACCTGCTGTTTGTGTTTTCTGAGAAGCTATCTCTCTGGCTTGGTTTACTTTACTGAGTTGTGGGTTTTATTGAGGGTGGTGGGTTTGGGGTTTTTTTGTTTGTTTGTAAGGGTGGGGTGGGCTTTTTTTCTTTTGATGGGTGTGTTTCGTACCTATCAATTCTTTGTTTTGCAAAGTCCCTCTTGCAAAGCCTCCCTTTTTGGGTATTTATCCATTCTCCATACCAACTGTTTTGTTCTTGAGTGAGACCGTTCTGGCACTTCTTGCCTGGGTTTTGCAACCTTGTCAGGGAGAATGCTTTTGAGCAATGCAGTCACATTGTTACCGTGTTATTCTGAAAAATTGTCCCTACAAATCCACAAGATGTGGCTGTGTTAGTATGTGAGTTTGTCAGTTTGTGGCTACGTTTCTGGAGCTAACATTCTGAGCATGCCCACTTACAGTGCTTTGGTCTGTGTTGTAGAGAGCTTTTGGAGCACAAACTGGGTTCCTTTTGGATGAGACTAATTTAGGAGACATGTTTCTGAAATACTCTTGCTGCCCTTCAGTAGCCATGTGTGCTCAGTCAGAGGGACCTGGTGAGGACGAGTGCAGAGTCAGTCTCTTCTTCCCTCGCTGTCCTGTAGTGTGTGCTGGGCGTTGCTGATGCTCAGCACTGGTTCCCTCTGTGCTGCCGCTCCTGTGTTAGGCTGCAGTGCTTGCTAATGCAGATGTGGCCACAGACAAATGGCTGGCAAGCCTCTTTCACAGAAGAGAGGATGACTGTACAAATAGGGCAAGCCGTAGTCATGAAGTGTTTAAAATCCAGAGGAACTGGATCAGCCCTGTCCTAAGATATAAAATTTCTCAGTCGCTTCATGGCACTTGAAATGATATCTTTGATACCTGGGTAAACTTCTGCATGCTATCTGTCTCCTTTTAAGTTTTGAAAAGCCATCTGTTTGCCCTTCCTCTGGAATTAACCTAAGTTATTTAGAAAAACAGTTATCTTAAGTCCAGTCCTTTAAAAGCCAGGGATCTATCTTTACTGTATATTTTTGTAACAGAATAGCTGTCTTGGGGAACAAAACCTCCAAGAGGAATCCAGCAATTCTAGATGTATTTGTATTTCAGTTTTTTGGCATTGTTGACTTCACTTCCTCAGACTTTCTCCACTGAATGGTGAGTGACATTGTAGAGAGAGTCAATTTTCATTCGACTGGAAAAGAAAACAAATTAAAGTGGACCGCTTATGCCTTGGAGAGCTAACTCTTTTCTGTTCAGTCTGGCATGCTTTTCAGAATGGTAGGATTAAGGCAGCACCAAATCTCTCTGCATTTCTACTCAAATTTCTTTAATAGTTTATTCTTCTGGCCTCAGAAGAAGCACAGCGTTATTAGAAAGGCAGCTTAACATACCTTGAGCTTGCAAGAAGCTTCTGCTTTGTCACATAAGCAAAATGTATTTACAGAATAATGTAAATGTACTTGTGTTCTGAGTTTTTTGTTCTGTTTAATTTTGGGGTTATTTCTTCCCTTAAATCTGTGGGAAGGAGTTGGTTCAGAAGGAAGATTTTGGTAGTATTATTAGTACTCTGGCTTTTCTGAATTGCCAACAAAGAAGCAAGAGGAGAGGTTCTATAAGGGACTTGTTGCATCTGGTTCAGCAGATAGAAATACCTTTGACTTTTTTAAAGAATTCTGTTTTCCAGGATTGGGGGGGGTGGTGTGTTTGCTGCAAGAAAATAGGAGCCTTCCATGGAGTGCTTATCTCACTCAAGAGACAAAACCTCCCAATTGTTGAGTTTCAGCAGTTGTACAGACTGCTGTATGTATGTATGTATCATATGTCCTGATCTGAGAATCTTCACTGAATGTCTGTTTTCAGAGTTACAGCTTTCATTTTTCCCATTATTTTCCATTTGACTTAAATAACGTGAAAGTAAGTGAAAATGGATTATCAAAAGATCCTTCAGTCAAGAAAAAAAAAAAGTAAAACCAGTAAGAATGGTTATTGTCATTTTAAGGGTGGAAAAATTTAAAATTATAAGAAAATTATTATAATATTTTTTTTAACTTTAGAGTATAAGAGTAGTTTCGCATGCCTGAGTTTTTCTTCAAATGCCCATTTGCATCTTTGAATTGGAAGCTTTATTTTGGACTGGCTTAGACCTTTGTGGTTTGCATCTTGTAGACTGTAAGATCTAAAAGAGTATGTGGGTTTTGCTTGGTGCAGTTGGACAGGGTCACAGTTAAGTTCCTGCAGAAGGTAGTGATTTTTTTGTCTTCTAATGCAGGGAAAAGTGAAATTGTTTTATTCCTTATGAGGAATTAAATAATTCTGAGGCAATATCCAGTTAATTTATGTTTCTTTCAACAGTCCCTTACTCCGGGCTTTCCATTCCGTTGTTTATGAACGGTCTTATCCATGTTCCTTAATCTGAGCATGAATTTTGATCTTGGGGAACATGACTCCTTTAGGTTCCAGCAAACTGATTTATTGGGATCTGTGTTTTGCCTGATTACAAAATTAGTGCCCCTTCTGTTTCCAATTCCTAATACTGGTTTCTTTCAGAAATGAAATGAATGGTGGATTCAGAGATATTTCTCTGAATGATCATTTTGCAAAGATTAAGTAGAATGTTGCAGAAAATTTCAGTGGTGCATTTAGAATGAAACTAATGCTTAAGGAAGTCTTCACTATTTTCCTAGGGAGATCTAAGTGCAGTGATCTTACTAACTGGCATGTTCCATGATGGGTGTTCTGGGACCTTCCCAACTCTGAAATTCCTACTTGAGTAGGAATTTGTGTGATGAGAGGAAGTGATGAGAGGTATCTGTAGAGAACATTGATTCGAGTGTTTTGCAAACAGTCCCACAAATCTCTGTTTAATAGTGTTTCAGAACATCCAATGCAAACGGCAATTTTTCTGTGCCACCCTGAGAGTTCTGATACAGATTTATGGCACTCATATCCTCCTAGTGGCTCTGTTTATTACCTGGGTTTGGTTCACCTGAAGTACTGTGGTGCTGTTCTTTTTCATGTGCTGAAACACACAGATTTGTTTATGCCACTGCATTTGCACCATGGTGAATATATAGACATTTTACCAAACCACAAAAATATGTTTTTGTATGATGACACAACTCTTCATCAAAGCCTCTTTTAGTTGTTATCTAGTACTAAGAGAACAGTGGTGTAGAGGAGAGCCAGACTGACTTAAAATATTTCAGCTTTGCAGTAATGAAAGCAGAGATTTCTAGAGAAGAAAGCAGAGATTCTAGATAGTGAGAACAAGCTGGATAATAATGTAAATGTTGCTTCATTCTGACTGACATCTTTCTGCCAGAGTGATAAAGAGCAGGACATACTGCTTGTCCATACTAATGTCAACAGACAACAGAAAAGGATCTGTTCATGAAGAATCCTATGCTTAGGCTTTTCAATAAAATACAGAATTTAGGACAAATACCTGCTCATGTTTGTGTTGACATTGGAACAGTTTAAAATGCTATCAGATAAGTTATCTGTTGTAGTATCTGAAACTTCCACCTTTGTATTTGGTGTGTTGAAAGAAGGCTGCTTTTGGCTTGAATGTTTAATGTATAGTTTTGAATCAGACAAACGATCTTGTTTATGAATGAGCGTCATTGAATTTATTCCAGTGAGTGACTGAGGTTAACTGGTGCTCCCTCTGCTGGCTTGTGCCATCCCAACATAAACATCCACCTACCTTTGTATTAATCAAGTGACACATGTCATTTTGCAAGTGAATCACTTTGTAACCTTCTGTACATACTGCAGTAGTGTAGTTCAACCTAATTCGGTAAGTTTGTTTTTTTTTTTTTAAAGAATCACGATATCAGTTCAAAACTCTGAATCCTACATTTGAGAAGTGTGGGGAGGTCACTCGTAGGTCATGAGCAGATTCATAAATAGTGGTTCATGTCAGTGATGAAATGTATGTTTTTAGCATTAGTACAAGAGTTTAGAATACCAGAAGAAATTTAACTTGGAATACTGCCTCTGGCCTGGTATCCATGTTTAAGCTGTTCATTCAGTTCATTGTAAGTGTAGTTAAAAACTAGTTCTGTAAAAGAGGCTGTTTTTCTCATAGTACTAAATATTACTAAATTAGTGCCAGATTTTCTTAGAGACTTGTTTCTTCACTGTTTTTGAAACTTGCTTTTTAAAGATCCTTTGACAGGAAGACTATTTGTGTGCCAGCAATAGTTAGTTAATAGTTGATTTTCCTTTGTTGTTTTGAACAGAATTTTGTAAGTGTTTTGAGGATTTTTTTTTCAGCTGCATAAACTAAGACTTATTAGTTGTTTTCTTTGCAGCACCTGGAAAAGTTGCAGATAAAGTTATAATAGAAAACACTAGAGATTCCACCTTCGTTTTTATGGAGGGTTCTGAAGATGCCTATGTTGGATATATGACAATCAGGGTAAGACTCTCTCACCCTTAAGCAGATGTTTTAAACATTTTATTTTAATGCCTGAACAGTTAAATACATTTTTTTTTTTCATTTTCAGTTCAACCCTGATGACAAATCTGCTCAACACCACAATGCACACCACTGCTTAGAGATTACCGTGAACTGTAGTCCAATTATAGATCACTGTATTATTCGAAGTACTTGTACAGGTTAGTGGGTTTTTTTATTGTTTGAAGAAGCAAACATATTGAGTATGATTACTATTGGCATATTTTTATTTTTTGATGCAGGTATTCAATACAGTTCTGCAAGCCTTAATTGCCTTGGAGCATCACTATTAGACTGACTTCCTTGTGTCCAAAACCTCTGTGATAATGTGTACTTGGTTTTCTGTTTGAATCTGTTTGGACTCTTTGGGCAGTTGGTTTGAAATTGAGAAGTGACAGTAGAATAAACATACCTGGGTTGGGTGTATAGTTGTAGCTGGCAGGATGAGGCATTTGAAAGGGTTACACGTGGACTTGTTCATTCAGTTGGTTTTGATACTCAGTATTGGGATCAATGGCATTAACAGTCACGAGATGTCACCGCTAAGCTCAGCTCACTTCGAGTGGAATGATTTGACATATTCAAAGGATGAGTAGTAGCTCTACAGGCAAAAGTGTTGAAAGACTCATTTCATCATCGGAGACAATGAGGAATTTTTACTGCCTGTTTTGGGAAAAATCAGTAGTCTAGGTTGAGGAAAGAAGGTGTCGGTGTCTGGAAGTGAGGAGCTGCAGTTTAGTCACTGGCAGGAGGACATGGAAGTTTGCAATCACTAGACATGAGACATGGCAAGTTGAACCAAGCCAGATGAAGTGGAGTTGGAGTGTCAGAAGGAAGCGTTTCAGGAGAATTGAGATAGTGAGGTCTTCGTGTGAAAATGGCCATATGAACTTCCCCAAGGTCAGCTAGAGAGAGGGAATGGATTTGCAACAGGCTGTGTGCATGGAGGTTGCTCAGCTCGACATAAAGGCAAGGAAAAATACAAGAGTTCTTCCAACTAGATACAAAACCTACATTTTTCTGGTACTGCCTGTGAAGAATACTGCAGGGAACCATGATGAGAATGGTAGAAGGATTCTTGGTGTGTGCCTTCTAGAGGAAGATGCGCTTTCTTGAAGGTTTTGGGCTATAAACCAACTGCACTTGGTCAAGGCAGCTCTATACTTGTCAGCTCTGTGGTTTGCATCACCATCTGTTTAATTGGAGACACATCAGCGAATACTTGGAAGTGTTAAAAATGACAAAAGAGGAGCAAAGGACAGCAAGCTGCTCCCAGTATGCCAGTTATCCCAGTGTTTATGCTAATACTGGGAAATTGAAGTGTACGAAGAAAAGGTGTTCTGGAACTTCCCCTATACCAATACTGGGGACCCTGACAACCAGTGAGAGGAATTAATTAAGACCACATTCAGCTTGATTATTAAAGTAGTTTGAAGAGCTGCATGACTTCATATTGAAACATGCTTATAAATAAGCTACTAGATCCTGATATTTTTGTGAAAGTTGTTAATGAAAATTAGATTTTGGTAATTTTTTTTCATTACCACTTTCAATTTCTGAGATTTTGAAGTTTTACACCCTCAGAGACTGGATTTCTGAATGTTTACTGTATTGAATTGTTGATTCTCTTCTCCAGAATGAAAATTTCTGGTCAGTTTTGGAGGTTGTGTGTAGGCTATACTATCATCACTTACCAATTCTCAGATTTTATTGGCTTTGTAATCCTGCCAAGACTTGCTGTTACCTACTCAGGAAGTACTGAGTTTGTGTAAAAGGGAAGGAAGAATGGCAGTCTGCCAGGAAAGGCAGTTACTGTTTCTACATAATTGACATCTCTGAAGTATTGATCCATAGGCATTCAAAACCTGTTTTCTAGCACATGCTTGGTACCCTTTCTGTAGATCTCCAAGTTGCATTAAAGCATATTTCTACATTATGTCATTTGTAAAGTTCTTAATGTATGTCATATGTAAAGATGGGAGCTATGTGAGTGAATTAAGTTGGAGGTTCCTGCTGCCAGTCCAAAGCGTATTTTGAAATATTTTCAAATAAAGTTTAAATTGCAAGATCCTGAGTCTAGAGGTTCTCTTGCATACATTGTGGAAGAAATCTGTGTTAGTCCTCACCTTGCAGGATAAAAGTAGTAGGGGATGGCAATGTTCCTTTTTTAAAAAAACATTAATATTGCTGAAGTGTTTGCAATCATTATATTCTGAGTAAAACAAATAAAACTTAAACCAGTACTGCATGTGCTTTGTACTCCAAAAGGACCAATTTCACACAATCAATACTCGAGTCCAGTGAAGTGAGTCAGAATAAAGACTGCATTCATTTAAATAAGCAAAGTGTTGTAGAGTTATGCTTTTAAAAACATCACAATGGATTCCCAAAAGCCATAGCTCTTCAGTCTCACGAAAAGAGATAGAGGAAAGGGGAGTGAAAGCAATTATGAAATAAAATAAGTAGTTATTAATAGTTAATTCAAATAGGAAATTTGGAATGGAAGGAAACTGTGGGGTTCTCTCTCCAAAATAAAAACACACCACTTTACTGTCACAAGGAACTTGATAATCAAACAAGACAAGATGCAACATCTGTCTAGAAGAGAGAGAGCTTGTGTCTTAATTTGGGGAACAAAGGGAGTTTTAGCAGTGATGCTGATCTATCATAGAATGGAAAAATTTAAATGGCAAAGTTTTGTGTAATTTTTGTTCCATATTTAATGAGAATAGGCAGGAATGATAAATGCCCTCATTCCCTAGAGTGATAGTGAAACACGTTCCACTCTTGATAGTAACTGTGAATGAAGTTAAACAGCTATAAAAATAGACATTCTAAAATCCTGCAAGAGTTTAGAAAGAACTGGCCAGTAAATTCTCTGGCTTCCTATTGTGTATCAGTAGTAACTTGAAACTTCAATGAGATGGTGTTTGTTCCTGGGGGAGGTGGCAGGGGAGAGCCTACCCAGGATGAAGTATGGCAGGATTACTGTCTCTTGATGGGTAGAATGATGATGTAAAAATGCAGGGGTTTGGTCAGTCAAGAATTTAAAATTTATAATGAGTCAAATTGAGTGTGTATTTACAGAAAGTTATAATGGTTGCATTACACTGTTGGCATTTTTGATTACTTTCTTTGACAAAAGAAGACAGCAGTCCCCATATAATTACACAGGTCCTTGAAAAAAATGTTTGGCATCAACACATAGTGCCTTAAAATATTAGAGTTTTACAGAATGCCCAGAGCCTACACCAAACAGGTGAAAAATAATGTTCAGGGTAACTGTAATAGCTTTTTTTTGGTGGTTGTTTCAAAGATGACTTCTTAACTTGCAGAGAAGAAATAAGATCCATATTAATGAGACCTGTAGACAGTGAGGCCTTTACTATAGAGTATTAGAGATACAATACAAATGTAATATAACTACAGTCTTAAAAATGACAAGGAGGCTGGGTTGTTGTGACCTTCCTGGTAGGTAGACTGTCCAACAGCACTCACATTAGTCTGACAAAATGTAGTGTTACACACGCAACTTGCTTTTGGTCCTAAGTGCTAAACACCTTTCCTGGAAAGCTGGGAAAAGCTTAAAGAATCACTGTGGATAAACTGCTAAATATGAGCCCTCATGTAGTCAAGTGGCCAGAAGAACTCATGTAATCCTTAGTTACACCTAGGGGAATACCAGGTAGAAGTAGAGAGACTGTGTTAACGCCTCTGCTTAGTCCTGCTTCAGAATAAAGTGCTCTTTTCTGGTGTCCATAGCAACATGTTGGAAAATTTAGAAACTGTTCAATGAGAAGTCACATAAGGTGAAGCAGAAAACTTCGGTTGTAGTGAAAAATCACAGTGACTGCAGTTTGTTACTTTATTAAGGAGAAAGCTGAAGGAGCAAATTGCTTGCACTGAACATGTGTGTGTATTGGGTATGGCACTGGTATAAAGAGAACTGAGTGCCAAAGTTGGAGGAATTCAGATGAGCAATTAAAGTGTAAACTAAAAGAACGGCAGCCCTCTAGCCAGCTAACAATGCTGGTTTCTCAGTTGCTGGAAATCATAAAATTATCAAAATTTAAACGTTTCTACAAGATTTGTGCTGAAGTTCCTGCTACTAGAATTGAAGCAGGACTTCATTCAGAGAATTAGTATAGTCTGTATTATTCATAAGGTCAGACTAGAAAATCAAAATAATTTCTTTAGGAATTAAAAAAGAATAAGCTCTCTGTAAATGAGTCTGTGAATTATTTAAGCATAGTCTTTGTGGTGCTCTGCTGGAAGGAGATATGAAAACTGACTGACAGCAGGTACTGGCTTGCTTATTTAGTGATGCTTAATTGTGGGGAATGTGTTACATAGGCCATGTTCCCTGAGATGAGCTCTTACCTTTCAGAAATCACTGTTGATTTTAGTGGCTGTGGAATTTCATGTTGTCACACTTCATGGAATTCAGGGAATTGAGCTGATCTGCTAAAGTCCTAGTCTGAGTCCTAGTTTCCTGCAAAATATTTGTTTTCTGGGTTATGGTATGGTAGCTGAAATCATCATTCAAGGAATTTTGTAATTCAACTGGGAGGAGACCTGTTGGTTTCTGATATTTATTCTGTACTCGAGATTGTGCATCTGTGTCCTGCTGGATATTGGGTAAACAGTGTGTCTTTGTATGCTAGAAAATTATTGTTTGGCCTCTTTGAAGGACTGAGTTGTGAAAATTTCAAGGGAAGCAAAACAAGGCAGTGATTAGCAGAGAATTTTGTTAGATTTCTGTTGTCCTCTGCTGTGAACAGTCAGTGTACAGTGGGCCTGACACTGGGAAATAAGTGAGTGAGAACTTTTCATAAGCATGAATTATTATATAAATCATTGTCCTGGCAGCTGTTTAACTTTGGCAGGGTGATTTTAAAGTGACTCCTACCATGGTTTTTGCATCTGCAAAATGATGACATGAGTGTTTTTCTGCCAGTGGCTTGCGGTACTTTGGCTCTGTGCATACCAAATCTTTTTTAAATATCAGTTCAAGCTAACTTTTCTTGCAAAAGCACTGCCAGGCTATTTATAAATACCCTATGCTTTGAAGCTATGGTAACTGTACTGTTTTCTTCCAGTTGGCTCTGCAGTATGTGTTAGTGGCCAGGGAGCTTGTCCTACTATTAAACACTGTAACATCAGCGACTGTGAAAATGTTGGACTTTATATTACAGACCATGCACAGGTAATCTTCCATATTAATTTCTTTAGTTTAATGAAGCTGTTTACTGTTCTTGATTACTGTCCTAATTTGCATTTTCTGTTTCCCAGGGAATATACGAGGACAATGAGATATCAAATAATGCGTTAGCAGGGATTTGGGTTAAAAACCACGGAAATCCCATTATCAGACGGAATCACATTCACCACGGACGTGACGTTGGCGTTTTCACTTTTGACCATGGAATGGTAACCTATATGTTTTCTTTTGAAGAAAAAAATATAGATGTTGTAGAACTGAAATCTTCAAGTTTTGCCTGTCATTAGAGAAATGTATTTTTAAAAATGTGCCTTTACTCATGAACATACACTTGAAAATATGCTTACTGTTCTCTTGCCCTTAAGTGGGAGACTTCACTTTAAAGATACTTTGAGCTCCAAGAGGTTTAAGCAAGCTTTTTGCAGTTGATCGGCAGTCTGTTACATTGTATTATGTTTCAGCTACAAAAAAGCTCTTAAAATAGGATGTAAACGGTAGGCTTACATTTATACTCCATTCTTTTCCCTTTGAAACAGAACAAAAATAAGATGCTGGATGGTTTAGAAATGAAAAAGAAAGCTTTGTGGAGACTTAGCCTTATTTTAATATTAAGACTCTGAAACAGGCTATGTACACCTCTGGGAAGAGGGCTTTTGTAGCAGGGAATTAGTTGTGGAATTTTAATACAGAATTTCATATCACAGTTCAAGCCTTCTTTCATAAATATGTTTATTGTGTGGGTTGAAGTTCATCACTTCCAAGTACGTGTACAGTAGTGAGAAATTACATTTGTAGCCCTTGAAATAGAATGGATTTGTTACTGAAATAAAAGACAATCTGCTGATTTGTTTTAGGAAAATATTCTGCATGTCTTCCAAAGAGTGTCAAATCATTGTTTTTCCTGCTTGAATGACAAAGTCCCAGTTCCCCACACCCAGCTGGCAAAACAAGCAGTTTTCTTTTAAGTCACTCTTAAAATGGCAGATCTCTAAGGATACTTTCCATGTGGTGCAAAAGCTCTTGATCCCCATGAGTAAGGAATCAGGAAAGGAAGGCAAGAGACCTTCTGGGTGGATATTAAAGGGCAAGAAGGAAATGCACAGGCAGTGGAGGCACGGACAGGTGACCTGGGAAGAGTCCAGAGACACTGTCCATTTATGTAGGGATGAGGTCAGGAAGGCTGGGCCATGAATGGACCTGAACTTGGCAAGGCATGCAAGGAATGACAGGGAAGGCTTCTGCAGGTATATCTTACAGAAGAGGAATGGCAGAAAAAAAGCACATTGCCTCATCCTCCCCCCAATGAGCAACAGCAGTGATGAGTTGAGGAGAAGGCTGAGGTGCTCAACAACATTTTGCCTCAGTTTTTACAGGCAGTCTGTCTTCCCACACCTTTTTTAGTGGATGGACCTCAAGGCAGGGACAGTGGGAGCGGAGTCACTCCCACTGTAAGAGAGGATCACATTTGTGACTGCCTGAGGAGCCTGCATGTACAAAAGTCTATGGAACCCAGTGCGATGCATCCCAGAGTCCTGAGGGAATTGGTTGATGTAGCCACTCTTCATGACATTTGAAAAGTCGGGGCAGTCAGGTGAAGTCCCTGGTGACTGGGAAAAGGGAAACATTGCACCCATATTTAATAAAGGGAAGAAAGGAGGACCCTGGCAGGTACTGACCTGTCAGCCTCACCTCTGTGCCTGGGAAGATCATGGAACAGCTCCTCCTGGAAGCTGCGCTAAGGCTCTTAGAGGACAGGGAGGTGACTGGGAAGAGCCAGCATGGCTTCACCAAGGACAAGTCCTGCCTGACCAGCCCAGTGACCTTCTGTGATGGAGCGACTGTATCAGTGGAGAAAGGAAGGGATAGGGATGCCATTTTTTGGACTCCTTTAAAGCCTTGACACATTCCCCTACACCATCCTTCTCCCTAAATGGTAAAGATGTGGATTGAATGGATAGACTATTTAGTGAATAAGGAATTGTTTGGATAGCTGCATCCAGAGGGTAGATGCCAGTGGCTAAACCATGTCCCTCAGTGTTCTGTACTGGCACCAGTACCATTCATCAGGACAGTTGAGATCAAGTGCACCCTCAGCAAGTCCTAACCCAGACCTATTCAGGTTTTTGATGAGTGTTGGTACACTAGAAATAGCACTAACAGGAAATCCACTGTGGATAGAGTCTAGGGAGGCCTTTCTCCTTTTTGCTCAAGTTGCTGGGGAGGCCGAGATAAAGGATTGAGGAGTGCTAGTTGTGGCTGTTGGATGTGGGGTTTTCTGGTTTCATTAGAAGGCAAACAGGTCACAGAGCTGCTCTTTTTGCTGCCAGCATAAAATCTTGCCCCTGGAAGGTGAAACATAGTGGGATTCTGCTGGTAGGTGCCCCTTCTCCACTCTAATATTTCCATCCTAAGGACCATACTTGTTCTGTGTTGTGCAAGATTGCACCAGTTGAGAATGCCCTGCTGGGAGCCCTCTTCTGATGGATGCTTTTACATAATTTCCTGTTCTCTAGAGAGAATGTTGTTTGGCTGGTTTTCAAAGAGTGGTGATAGATGTCTTTGGTTTATATAATCTCATTGTTTGGACTGCATTAAGCTGTGTTAACATACTGTACAAGCACTTCTAATCTGCTTCCCTGGGTACATATATCCATACATTCCTTCAATACTTGAACAGGCTTGGAAACACGGAATGAAGTGATTTCAGGTACAGAAAAACTGCTAAAGGAAAATGCTTCAGCGGCTCCTGCAGGGGAGGTGTCTATGTGTAGGCTTGAGGGTTAAATGAAAAGTCTGGTTAGGAGCTGCTTCTTGTTTAAGTACTGAAGTATTAATATTAAATATATGAGTACTGAAATATTTAAAAAGTTTAAAAGCCAGGCTGAATTCACTTGATTAATTTTAAGGAAAAGTGTATTTGATCTTTTTTCTTACCAATGAAATGCTTGTTTAAGAGCTGTGATCAGTGTAGTATCACAAGCAAAATGGTATAGAAATAAATGTTTCTCTTTTGTTTAAGGGAAACAGTAGCACATTAAAGAGAATGTGTGAATAATATTTATCTCAGCTACAAATATTATTGAAATATTTCATAGTCATAAACTCCTCTGGAAGATTCAGTCCCCCCATGTCTCAAAGTCTGCTTTGGCAGCATCTTCTACTTTTGCATCATGTCTAGTGATAGAGTCAGTGAAATGACATCATTGGCAATGTTTATATGCTCGTTAAGTGACAAAGTGACATGGTATCCTTCAGATAGAAATCCCATTTTCCTAAACAAACTAATGGATTTTGTATGTTTGCTTCTCTCACTTCTGTTACTTTCTGTATTTTTGGTTTTTATATTGCTTGTGACTGTGAAGTGGGATAAGTGCATTCCAGTACTGAATTCCTACTCTACACAATCTTTTCCTGTGGGTTTCTGTGCTGAAGTGCCATCTCCAAAAGGTTCATGAATGCTTTGTTTTTCAGTTTCATATTATCAGACTGTTCTTTGTGTTTTGATACTTGTAGAAGCTTAACCTCTAATGTCTAAACTGGTAATATCCTGACATTGGCTTAAGTGCTGTGATAATATGTAACTAGCTGGCATTAAAAATGCAGTGTGGCATTGTCAGCCTGGGTGCCTTACCCTGACCTCTCAGGTGCCTGAGATGAGTTACCAGGCATCTGTAATAAATTGTATTTTGTAGTTGTATGCAAACAGTGGAAAAGTTCTAATTTAATGTAAGAATAAACATAATTTTACAGTTTAAAGCTGAGCTCTAGGAGAAACAGTTTTCATTTTCATTGCTCCCAAATGATAAGCTTGAGGGAGGGGATTCTTTCTAATGAAATAAAAGTTTAGCAGCATATGTCTAAGCTGGGTGATCATGCCTAGTTTGCATCTCTGTCTTCTAAATCTACAAATCAGATAATTTTAAAGAAATGTGTATATTAAATTAAAAAGCGTACGCTAGATTTTGTACAGACTACATTAAAAATTCAGTGTGCCTTTTGCTGTGCATAAAAATAAAGGGTGATTTTTGCATCATGGATGGGATTTCCTTATGTTGCATTTGAATTTTCATAAAATGCACATATTCTAAAATAAGGACCCTTCCAGGGTTTGGAAGGTAAATTTTTATAAGCATAGGCAGTTACTCTTTTTCTAGATTGGTTTCTTGTTTTAATTTTGGTTTTATTTTCTTTCCTACCCTACTGGGAATACCAGAGTCAATAAATATTTGGGAAATGCTAAATCTTATACTCTTATATCTTTTTTTCTTTTAATACTTGTGTTGTTCAAACAGTAATATGAAATGCCTCTGTGTTTCTGTAATGTTATCTTCAAAACAGAGAAAGAAAGGAAAGCCCTTTTAAAAATAAAGGGGGGAGAAATTCTCCAAGAAGAAAAGCAGCACCAAAATCTCATCACTTAAAAGTTTTAATTCTAAAGTATTTCAGTGCTGTGTTTGTTAGACAACATGCAGAAGGAAAAAATCATCCAAGTTCAATTACTGAGTTAGTCATGATGTGAAAAGTCTTCTGAGTTTTCCCAGCTCTGCAGGATCCCACCTTAGTCACCACCTCTTTTTCTGTACCGTGTGTGCCAGTGTGTGTGGGAACATCAGCATTATCATTGCTGTGTGTTTGTTTCTGATTGCTTCACCTGCTCAGGTCTGAATGCTGCAGCAGTGTTCTTGCCCACACATGCTGTCAGTATAGCTATCATTTTGTGTCCACGGCTAATGCTCTGCCTGGGGTAGTAAATAAATTTGATGTATGGAGTTCCTTTTTAATATTTAGGATTTTCAAGCAGAAAGCTACTTGGCAGTTTGGTGTAAGACTGTAATACTTTTCCCACATGCATTCTTTATTCCTTCTTACTAATCATAGGGGCCTCTTTTTTGTTAGCAATCCTGGTGCTGTCCCCTCCAGGTTCTTCTTCTCTTAGATGTTGAATTATAACCAGAAACCCCCACAGAGCCCAAGTCAAAGACCCAGCACACTTGAAAACCATTCTTACTTAAAAGGAGGTGGAGTTAATATAAGGCTTGCAGTCCTTGTGTGCAGAGGAGGGGTAATTGACCTTCCTGATTTTAACAGCTGCCTGGCAGAATCTCCCTAAAGGATCTGGGCTTGAGCTGCCCAACAGCTGGACAGGAGTGTAAGGGTTGGGCAGCTCGAGTGTGCTGAGAGGGGCAGCTGTGTCTGCTGGGGGTAACTTATTCTGGCCTGGAGCTGGCAGTAAGCTTTCTGTAAACAGTGTTGATGGGACCCTGTGGATAATAGGTCGTGGATACTCCATACCGAAATACAGTTTCTATTTTAAAAAAATACTCTCTTAACTTTCCAAAGAAGAAATGTTGCCTGAAGCCATATGTGATTTTTTTGGGGATCCTCAAGTTCATCACCAGACTTCTTTGAGAGGTTGTAGTTCAAAAGCACACTAATGACTTTTGAAAGGGTGTGGCTCTGGTGGCTGAAAAGATACCAGGGGATTGCCTGGGGGCATCTTAAAGACTGAAGTCAGTATTAGCCCTTTCTAGGGGGTGAACTTGGGCCAGAAAAGTTGCTGGTATAAACAGAGAATGCCATAGGAGACAGAGGCATAGGGAATAGGAGGTCTGGGATGAGGTGGTTGCTGAGAACAGGGGAGCTGTGTGTGTTTCTGGCAAACAGCAAGCTCTGTTGGTCTGGCTGACTTGAGTTTAACAGTGATGCACACAGGTGATGGTCAGACTTGGTCTCAACAGATGCAGAAATCCATTTGGTTTAACTCCATCAGCTCAAAGCTAACCCTTCAGCTTAAGCTGACTCTGATTAAGGTGGACTGGGCTCTTGAATGCAGTTTCTCTTAATGGATATTCAATGTTACAGGATCTTACTCAGCAGAAAGCCTTGACTTTCCAACCCACTAGTAAGGCTTGTAGAAGAATCTTGAGATGCAGATTTATTTTGTTGTATTCTCTCCCTTTGGAGGAGCATTTCCTTCACAGAGGCTTACAGCAAATTCCCATTTTCTCCTGTATCAGTAGTCCATAATTTTTCAAGTTAAATACTGGTGCTTGCTGAAGATTGTGGAGGTCCTGCAGGCTACATGAAAAATGCTCTATTTGTTTGCAACTTCTACCTGGAATCCAAAATGACTGTGATGAAGCATACCTGAAATACCTATTTTCTTTCATCATGGTGGTGTAGTCAAAAGCATATTTGGCACTCAGGGAGAATAATGTGTGAAGTAATTAAAAAGATGTCAGACCATGTTTAGTAATATTTTAATTGGAATTCTGTGTTCCAGCAGGAGAATCAGGCTTGCCTTTATATACCAAATTGTCATTTTAGATAAGTTTCTCTGAGGGCTTCATTTTAAGTGAAAATTAAGGAAAAAAAGTTAATCCTTTCAGGATAAGAAGTCAAAAGACTTCGTGTTGGCATGAAGGCATATTTCTGAGGACTTCTTTGGATTCCTGTCTTAGTATGTCTTCTTTGAGAGCTCTGAAAACATCTTGACTCACTTAGGATTGGATTTCTTCAGAGTTCTTGAAAAAAACATACTCTGACTATCTACAGAAAATAGGCTTCTTCCATGTGACTTTGGTACCCAGAGAAGTCTGAGGAGCCAGGCTGTGCACATGGATAATACTTTTTTTGAGACTCTTTAATCCATGCATTGCCTTTCCTGACAGCAATCCTCAAGAGTAGGGAGAAGAGCATGCTGCCTTGATTTCCTCATTGACCTGGATATATTTCTGATTCTTTGTAGTCAAAGTTTGATGGAGTCCCACAGCAATTCACAGCACAGTGAAACAGGGTGCTGACTGCCTAGGTTGGCAGTAAATTGAGTAATTTCCATTTGACAGGTAGTAGAAACTCCAAGCGTGAGGCATTCCTGGTGGTAGATCATGTGAGCATGGAATCCAGTTACTCTCAGCAGTACCAGGAATTGGGGAGGGGTTGGGGGGTGGTGATTTTTTGTTTTGTTTTTAATTTTGGTGGATGCTTGTGTTACGACAAGTCTCATTATGAGCAAGTCTAAATAACTAACTTCGGTGGCTACAAGAAAAATGGTGCCTGTTGGAGACACTCTTGGGTTAGAGCTTTCAGGAGCTTTTGTCTAAGCCATAGACAAATCACAGCACATCTTGGATCTGCAGCACATCGACATACTTGGCAGTTGTCTGCCATCTCCAAAAGAGATGCTTCCTGTCTTTCAGTTTAGTTTCTGTACTTCTGATTGGGCAAAATGGGTCTGGAATACCATTAAAGTTCATCTTAAGAATAGGTTTAATTTGAATATTAGAATGTATAGGTTGAATTTGAATATTAGAATGTTCCAGGACCATGGTCAAGAAAATGCTATGAAAGAGCTGGCACAAGTTAGTAAGTAAAGCCCTGGGATGAAGCGGAATCAGAGAAATCAGTGGGCAGGAAACAATGATTTTTCCAGACGAATTTTCAGGTCAGTCAGTTCATGGTACTGCTCCATGCTTGGCATGGGAAAAAGTGTGCCTGGGATGGCTTTGTGCAGTGGCCTTTTTTTCCCCTGTCCTGTTCATAATGCTCTTGTCTGAATACAGTTGGGTTGTAGGTCTGCTGGTACTGTTACGGTGTCTCAGGGTACAGCATTTTGGAAAAAGGAAAAAAATTGTACCACTTGGCCACTCAGACCAGTCCAGCCCTGGAAAAACTACTGAATTCCCACATTCATATTATTTATTTTTATCAGATGTTTCAAAGAACTTTAGCACACACATTTCCCTAAAGAAATCATATTTTTGCCACATGTATATAGTTCCTAGTCTAAAAACAAGCAGGTAGTCCTCTCCATAATACTGTCCTTTTCATGTCTGTGGGCTTTATGGCCTTTGAAAACATCCTTAGGAGCTGCTGAGGAAACCTGATACTGACTCCTCTTCAATGTGCTATATCTAGAGTTGCCATTTTTTCTTGGTATTCCATAAGTAGTCATAAATTGCAATGCAAACACAGTGTCTTTGAAACAGTATTTTATTTTTGGAAAAATGAAATTATATAGTGTCAGGAGTTGTTTTAATTAGCTATCTAAGTACTTTCATGTCAGTTTTGGTACTGTTTCCTTTTAAATGAGGATTGAATTTAAAGGGGAGGGAGAAGAGAGAATAACCTTCATTTTAAAAAGGATTTTTACAGGAAACTGCATGTTTTATGTCTTAAGGGTTATTTTGAAAGCTGCAACATCCATAGAAACAGGATAGCAGGCTTTGAAGTGAAAGCATATGCCAACCCAACAGTGGTGCGGTGTGAAATCCATCACGGCCAGACTGGAGGAATCTATGTGCATGAAAAAGGAAGAGGACAATTCATAGAGAACAAAATCTATGCAAACAATTTTGCAGGTGTTTGGATTACCTCAAACAGTGACCCGACAATAAGGTATTGTTTTCCTCATGATTATTTTACTATGTAGAAGAAGAAGAGATATGATGGGGATTAGTGCACTTTAATTTAATTTAATTATGAGGAGCTGTAAATACTCCTGTATATGTAGAAATGAAATTTCTGTCTGTGTTCAGTTGAACTGCATTTTTAATTTGTGTATACACTTAGAGGTAGGTCTTTCTCAAAGCAACAGAACATAAGGTCTTTATTTTAAGTTTGAATGGGGTACAGTCCTGGCCACTACATACAAGTGTAGTATTGTAGAAGTATTAGAATAACTTCATAATGTTAATTTTTTTTTTCCTTAGGGGCAATGCAATTTTTAATGGGAATCAAGGTGGTGTTTATATCTTTGGTGATGGAAGAGGCCTTATTGAAGGAAATGACATTTATGGTAAGCTGATTTTCTTGCTCCATATTGATATCTGAGAAAAATGAACGTGTAAGTTGTATTAAATAACACTTTTGTTGACAGGTAATGCATTAGCAGGAATACAGATTCGAACAAACAGCTGTCCCATCGTTCGACACAACAAGATTCATGATGGCCAACATGGAGGAATTTATGTAGTAAGTGCAGCCTAGGAATGGCACAGACTTGTGTTCTGTTTTAAAAATATTGGGGAAAAGTATCCTATGTGAAATGTTTGTGCTTACAGTGCTTGAGCTTCTTATGTTATAAACCAGGTTCATGGTACACAACTGAAGCTGGTGCTGCTATTTAAAAGATTAAGGCTTTTATGGATGCCTCTAAATTATTCCTATTACAGAGTAAAATATTTAAAATGGGATAGATTATGGAATTTTATCGTTGCTTGTTTGAAATCTTTTTGAAAAGGCTTAGTTTTCATAGTAGTATGTCATTTTAAAAGTCTGTTCGGCTCTTCTGGAGTGTAATGTGTTTATCACTAACCTCAGAGAAGATTTTTTTTTTTTAAATTGTCTTCAGGATGATAGAAATTGCAGTTGTTGTATTGAAAAATTGGGAAATAAAGCACAATTCCCAACGTGTGCAGGGGCTTTGCTAACTGAACTGAAAGAGCTGTCAGGTTCCCTTAAGCAGTGGCAGATTTTCAGAAATACATGTCTGTCTGTCTGCCAAAGGTTCCCTAAGGTCCAGCTAATGCTGCAAGTGTGCAGCTTCATTTGTTCATTGAGTAAATTTAACCAGGACAGCTTCTTGCTCTGACTGAGAAAACTGTTGTTTCACCTCTGAGGCCAAACATGTGGTTGTGGATGGTGACCTTCAGAGCCAAGCCATCTTTTTGTCCATCTGGGGGACAGAGCTGGGTGTAGTTTTAAAAACCATGACCCAGGACTTCCCTGTGAGTGCCCAGCACTGAGCAGGCACCTCTCCTACCAACAGCCAGCAGACATTTACAAATACCACTGCGGAGCCTTGAAACAGAATGATTTACATGCAGGATGTTCTTTGTTTCATGGCAAATATTCAAAATATGCTGTTATTTAAAAAAAAAAAAAAAACAACCAAAAATGTGAAAAAGCTTACTCAAATGGAAAGGAATTACTTTGCTACAGTAAAGAAGCCAGGGGTGGGAGAGATGGGTACAGCAGGAAAAAGAGTATTGGTGATTACCAGGTTTTCTTAACTCTTAAACTGTCTTGTATTTAGCATGAAAAAGGACAAGGTGTGATTGAGGAAAATGAAGTTTACAGCAATACATTGGCTGGAGTCTGGGTGACAACAGGGAGCACTCCAGTCTTGAGGAGGAACAGAATACACAGTGGGAAACAAGTGAGTTTTGCTCTGTGGTTACAGGGGGGCCACAGAAAAGAAAGTCCTGTGGTTTTATGCCTCATTGCTCTGGAACTAATAATATAATTTTTGATGTGTTAGGTTGGAGTTTATTTTTATGACAATGGACATGGCGTGTTAGAAGACAATGACATCTATAATCACATGTACTCTGGGGTTCAGATAAGGTAACATTTATTCTGATTTTGTGCCAAAACAGACATAGCTAGTTATGTCCTCTGTTGTGTCTTTTATTTTTTTAGCTGTTCTTGTCATTTGTTTATAAAAATAACTTTTTTTGAAATCCAATATGTCTGAATACCCTTCGCTGTAACCTACAAGAAAGTTACCACAAATGCAGCCTGGGTATTGACTGGAATGTGTGTCCCTTGAAGTCAAACAAAATTGTTTGCATGTTTGGAAAGAACTATATTTTATGAAGATTTTTCAGCAGTGAGATCCATGGGATCGAGCTTCTTCTAAAACACTTACTTAGAGGTGTTTGAAATGTCAAACCTTGGGATATAGTAAATGAGTATAAATTACTTATTTTTAATGACTTTTAAATTACTTCTTTGCTTGCATTTTACTGTAGAACTGGAAGCAACCCCAAAATTAGACGCAACAAGATCTGGGGTGGTCAGAATGGTGGTATTCTTGTCTATAATTCTGGTAGGTTTGTTTTTCATGTTTATCCAGAATTGTTTATGTTCTGTGGTGTTAATATTATCTTCTCCTTTATTGCACTTTTTGATTTTATTTTTTTCCACCCTTCCCCTTCCATTTCAGGGCTTGGATTTATAGAAGACAATGAAATTTTTGATAATGCAATGGCTGGTGTATGGATTAAAACAGACAGTAATCCTACACTAAGAAGAAATAAAATCCATGATGGAAGAGATGGAGGGATCTGTATATTTAATGGGGGAAGAGGTAACATTTCTCCTTACTGTTTTTCACTGAATGTTCTGGATAAGAGTTAAATTTCAGTTTAAGCAGTGCTCTTTTTAAAGTGCTCATTAGAAACACAGCTCTTGTCTTCTGAAGTGATAAAATAGTTATAGCGAACATACCCTTAATGCTTTTTAGCCTTAATTACATTAGTAATACTGAAATCTGTGGGAGGCAAAGAGATAATTAATCTTATCCAAGATAACTGTTAGATTGCTGCTTAGGACAGTCCTTTTATCCCATTTGCTTTTGTAAGCTTTGCCATTTGACTGAAACACAGTGTTGGACTCAAATCATGTAGTCAAAATCATGCACCAGAGCAGTTTAGGTTCTGCCAGAGTCCAAGATTCAGGGAAAAAAAACCCCACAGAACTTTAAGGAATCTTTTGTATACTTGTGAATTCAGAACTGGTCCCTGTCTGAAATCCCCTGACTGTTGTGTGTCCCGATATCAGCTTCTGATAATTCTGTAGATAATCACTTGCTCTACGTGAGCTTTAATTTTAACTCAGTGTTTTAAAGTCATCCTGTCCTATAACAAAAAAATGCTTGGCTTTGGGAGTCTGCTCATTTTAGAAGATAAGAAGAGAGAGGTGTTAGAAAAATTAAAGAAAATTTTGGAAAGCAGAAAGACTTAGTTTTCTGCAGTGGTGCCTATGATCGCAAATTCCATGCTGTGTACGCTTCCAAAATTATCCACCCAGAGCTACTTTACACTGGTACCACTAATGTCAGTGCTACTGGAGCATATTCTCCAAATGAAAGGAGTTATTAGCAGGATTATGACACATAAGATACGTAAGATTCTTTGAAAATATTTGACAGAAAGGTTACAGGTCAGGAAATGCTCTCATGCCCAAGTGTAACATTTGTCGATCTGTCTATAGGTCTTCTGGAAGAGAATGATATCTTCAGGAATGCTCAAGCTGGTGTTCTTATCAGCACCAATAGCCACCCTGTGCTAAGGAAAAACCGAATATTCGATGGGTTTGCTGCAGGTTTGTGCTTTTAAAATCAAATTTGGAAGCTTGGAATGTGCTCTTCACAATGCTTACTCTGAGTTTCTTTACCCTATGGTATTGAGACATTTTAAAAGAGACGGGGATATCATCTGAGAATTCGGAATTGTAGTCAGAGTGTATTTACAGAATTCTTGGAATTACAGCATGTTGGGAAATGACACATATTTTGTCTTCTCTTTTTTTATGAAATACTTTTCATTATTTTATTTTAGAAGCAATTGGTAAAGTTGTCTAGGATATATATTCATAGTTGATGTGCTGGATGCTGGTATGAATATCTTATCACTGCTTTAAAACCTAAGAAACAGATATAACAAATACACATTTTAAAGAGATTTGAATTGCATCTCAAGTTCAACTTTCTCACTCCACAAAGTTGAAAAATTGTAAAAATGAGCATTTCTTTCTCCAAAAGAGATGAAGAATGTTTAACAGTGATTTTTTTGCAATTTTACTGTTTAATCATTGCAGTTTCATACATCTTGCATTCCATTCTATTTCAACTAAAATTGCATTCTTGAGTTTTTTCCCATCTTTCTTTCAGAAGAAGCAAGTTTTCTGAGAAGAGCCTCTAAAGGTGTTGTTTCAGTGTGGTGGGGGGGAAGGATAGGTTGCTGTCAAGATCAGTCCTGGACAAATGACTTGGAAGACACGGGTTACTGATAAAAGCTAAGAATTAAAGAAATTACTTTTAGGTGCCCATCTTGAGAATGTTTTTAAAAAGATATTTTTAAAAGGGTAAGATATGTGTACAAGAACTAGTAAAAGTTCATGAAGATGGCAGCTCTAAGCACTCAAAAATCATATCCCCTTTGAAAAATAAACATGATCATAGTACAATTTTATTAAAAGATAAAACTCTCAGGGTGTTGTTCCCCCCCAGAAACCATGCATGCCAGCTCTTTGAAAGGATTCAACAGCAGCATTTGAACCTCAGTTTTACAATAAATTAAAATGCAGTTTTGTAGCTATGTCATTTTCCTTTCTTCCCCTTGAGTTTATAACAGCTTAAAAAAAACCCCAACCAACCAAGCTGTAGATTGTGAGGGAGGTACAAATGCACAACCACCGGGGATTTAACTTCATAATTCTCTTTTCTCTCCTTTGTTCCCCTGACCCACTAAAGGTATTGAAATAACAAATCATGCAACTGCAACATTAGAAGGCAATCAGATTTTCAACAACCGATTTGGAGGTTTATTTCTAGCATCTGGTGTCAATGTCACGATGAAAGGTGAGCCCGAGTCCTCCTGGCTCCTGTTTGGTCACTTGTTTGGTGCTGGGTCTTGGGTTTATCTTATCTTTTGTGGCTCACAGCTGGTACCACCTCTAAACAGAGTTGTGGCTAAGTTTCAGCTGAAGGTGATGAACCACATTAAGCTGTGTTAAGATATTTAAAGAAACAGACATGTTCAAAAGTATCTTAAGGTTTTGCTGTCATATTAAAACTGTGTGATTGGTTCTTCTGTCTCAAAATCACTTCTGAACCAGTTCCTGATCTTTGGCCCATCTCACACTCAAATTCTGAGTTAGTACAATGCAATGTCTTTTTCTCACACATCAAAAAACAAACATCCAGTAAAGAAACATGCCTCCTCATTTGGCTCTTAGGATCTGAAAGCATGAATATTCACAATTCCAAACACTTTTTTTCAGAAAGCATGAACAGTTCACATACATAAAATTCCCTTGTATAGTGGGGAAGTATGCATGAGACAGGATCCTCTTGGATGAGATGGGAATGATTGCTTGAATGCCAGACAGCTCCAGGAGGTTATTCAAGAAGAAAAAGGTTCCGTTTGCAGGATTTTTACATACTTGCCTGTAGCTGTTAAACCCTTTCCTGGGCTTTGCACCTCTTACAACACAAGCTCTGGCTCCCTGCTTCCCAGCACATGGGCTTCCCGATAACATCACTCAGCGCTCTGGTCCTGCTGGGAGTGGGCAAAGCTTGCTGAAGTGCACTTTGGGACTGGACAGAAGATCACGTAGGGAGTTGAGTAACAGAGGGGATTATCAAATTTGCTATGCCTTGGACACATCTTTGAAGACCTGGAGCTGGTTAGGGCTAATTTCCACTTACATCATGTTGGAATCTATATTTTTCCTAAATTTTCCTGGGGATTGAGCCATCCTTTCCCTCTTTCTAAGGGATGTGTGAAATGCCTTATGGTAAATGAGAGGCTCTCAAACACTGGGTATCAGGCTCCTCAGCAGAAAACTTATACCTGCTAGGAAAACTTGTATATCTCTAAGCACTTATTAACAGCCAAGTTCAAAAAGAGTATTTAAATGGAGGCTTTACTAAATCAGGTATTTCATGCCACACGTGCAAAGAGGAGCAGCATTACTTTCTTCAGGAGTGCGTGGCACTATGGGCAGGTAGGCATTGAGGATTTTATATTCTTAAATGCCAGAACTGAAATGCAGGTATAGAACTAACTGTCCCTAATGGGCCCTTTGCTTCAATTTAAGGAGGAAAAAAAACAACCAAGTAACATTGATCAGAATGTGATTACTCCTGGATTTTTTCCCAACAGATAACAAAATAATGAACAATCAAGATGCCATAGAGAAAGCTGTCAGTAGAGGCCAGTGTTTATATAAGATCTCAAGCTACACCAGCTACCCGATGCATGACTTCTACAGGTAACAGGTTCTTTCCCATTGCCTGCAGTAAGGCTTTCCAATAACACCCCTTCCTCTTCTAGCAAGGCCCCTAGAACAGTCACACAAATGTGTGTTCTTCCTCAGCTGCAACAGAAGAGGATTAAGTAAGTTCCCATTGTCTGGAATTGACTTTGGGCTTGAGGACAAGAGATTGTTTTTGTGAACCTGAGCCCATGGTATTGCACAGCACCACCTGTGTTTGTGACACAAGTAACAAAAAATGTGCTGTGGAATCCGAGTTTGTGTAAAATTCTCAAACTTTGCAGTCCTGTGCACCCTCTTTCCTTCAGTGTATTTCTGGCCCTCCAGTCTCCTGGAGCACTTTCCCTCCAGAGCTGGTCAGGTGTTGGTTCCTGCCTAACGTGTTGCTTTTCCCTCCAGATGTCACACTTGCAACACCACAGACCGTAATGCCATCTGTGTGAACTGCATCAAGAAGTGCCATCAAGGACACGATGTAGAATTCATTAGACATGATAGGTACGTATCCAGCCAGGGTGTGGGGCTGCTCCCAGAGCAGGAGGGAATGGCCACTAAGAGCTGTCTCTCTGTGTTGTAGGTTTTTCTGTGACTGTGGTGCTGGAACACTGTCCAATCCTTGTACGCTCGCTGGAGAGCCCACACACGATACAGATACACTATATGACTCTGCTCCACCTATAGAATCTAATACATTGCAGCACAACTGAATTCCTTTTCAGAAAGAAAGTTCTGCCATTCTAATATCATAACTATTAAAACTTTTTTTTTTGGAGGAAGTTACACTTGCCCATTTCTGCAGAAAGAGACTGTATTAAAGCGGATGTTTGAGGTGTTGACACTATGGAGCTCAACCTACCAAAAAAGAAAGTGGCAATATGTTGACTCAGGATAACAGAACTGGGCGTTTTAGCATTACTGTGTAAACAAAGACTTTGAAGGGACAGAAGTGAAGAAAAAATAAGCTGCAATTTTGTACAGATACCAACTTCTGAGAGCTGGTGTTTTTACAAGTAGCATTGAAACACAGTCCAATTTGCAGTAGTACTATTCTGTAGACAAGCAGCATTCTTTGTTGCTGCCTTTATGGACATGGGTACCAATTGCTTTTGTAACATGGTAAAAATGTGAGCTAGCACTTCTGCATTTCTTTTGATTTTTTAACATTTATTCAGATTGAGAAATATGATTTTAATGCTTTAATCTCATGTAGTTTGTTTCTAATTTCAAGCAAAAAATCTTATTGTACTTGAATGTGTCCTGTTTTGTTAGCACACCTAGACTTGCTGTAACTGTACTCATGTCCCAGTATGTATGTTCTTTCTATGAAAGAGAAAACACTAATCTTAAATTATATCCAGCAATTTTTCTGGTGTCCTCTGAAGTTAGAATACTCTTCCCCTGCCCCAGCAGTAGTCTCTACTCAAACCACCCTAACAAAAGAAAGAAAAGCGAGTGTTTTAATGAGACTTCCTAGATTATAATGCACTATAAAACAAAGTACCCATGTAACTAAGTTTTGTGAAAGAAATTTTACTAGGTTTTAAAGTACACAGTAGAAAGTCTCCTCAAAACAGTCTTGTACTTTACTCTGTTCATAGTTTTTTTTGAACAGTCTGGACATTACTTACATAACCTGCTGGAAATCAGCAATTTCCTGCTCTAATGAAGCTGAGACAAGTATGTATACAGCCCCTATACAGTTTCATAGCTTTTTTCCATTTATGTGTATTGGTGACAGTGGGTAATCAACAGCCTGAAAGTGTATGCATGTACCATAACATCTAGACTTAATATATTGTGGAGTACTCAATAACCATTATGTAGAGGGTAGGTATGAATTAAAGGGTTTAATTTCCTAGGAAAGACAATGGAAAAATGGTCATTTTTAAAAAATAAAGTTTATTAGATCATAATGTTGTCTGCTCCTTCTTGAGAAGTCCTTGCGAATGCCTAAAGCCGGTTGATCATCGCCCTGAGTTTCTGAACCGCATTTGCATCCCGGGTTGTTCCATCCACCACCCGGCACAGGTACCTGAGGGAAATAACCACCTTTACTGGCACAGCCACTGAGGGTCAGAGCTCAAGCTTCCCACTCCTACAGCAGCTTTAGGAGACATGCACGCTGGACCTGGTGTAAAGGCTGCCAGCGGTGCCTCCCCAGCACCTCTCTGTGCAGACTTAAAAACACTGCTCATCGTATCTGCCCTCCCTGTGAACATCTGCTGCTCACAGAAACAGTTGTAACTGTCCCTTGTGCTGTGACTGAGCAAAAGCCACTGCCCAACTATTAAAACAGGTTCCTACAAGCACTTTGCAACTTGGATACAGAAACCCCAGGGCCTTACCTAAATATTCTCAGTGAGATGGTTGTTTTTTCAAACTCTTTGGCTTTTCTGTGCCCCTGCTGAATGACTTCCTCTGGAATACCTGCCAGTCTTGCTGCATTGAAGCCATAGCTCTTTGGGCAGGCTCCTTCAATGAACTTGTACAGGAATGTAATTGTTTCCTGGCTTGGATCTTCACTCTCATTTTCAACCATGCATGCCTGGGAAACACAAGTCAGTGTTTGCAATATTGACCTGCAGCCTAAGAAATGCATGGGGACACCATATTCTGTTCTCAAAACACACATGGCTTGGCACAGAAAAGCAGGGGAAAACCCAGCAGGAGAAACCCCATCCTCATACACATACCATGTGGCCCAGGCGCACGGCCCTGCTGTGGGAATAGTCCTCCACCAGGGAATGGTAGTGAGTGGAGAAGAGTGTCCGGCAGCGGATCTTCTCCGCCAGCTCCTTCACCACCGCGCTCGCTATGGCTGTTCCGTCAAACGTGGCCGTACCTCTGCCTGGGGACACAACGGGACAGCTTGGGCACAGCAAAGCCAACGCACAGTTCACATGCTGCTGGAGAGACAGACACCCTACAGACGAATGCAGCCATGCGTTTGCAGTGTTTGTGTTCCCCTCCCCACTAGGTGCTACACAGTGAGGGGGGAGAGCCACCAGCAGCAGCAGAAGATGACCTGAGTATCGGCCCTGTAACAATCATCCCTTTCTGCACTGCAGAAAAAAGATGGTTCTGATCTTTTGAGGTTTGCTGCCAGTAACTATGCAAAGGAAAAGCAGGAAACCACAGCTGGAAATAGGGTAATAATGACTGGGGAGGGGAGGTGGTGGTGAGTTCCCAGGGTCCTCGGTATTGGTTCATGTTGGAGAGGCTGAGACACCAGTTAAACACCAGCAGCATTATGGTGAAACTGGCCCTCTGTACTTGGTTGCTATTCAGACAGCCCAAAAACCTTGCAGCCAGTCTTTCATCCCTCAGATTTAGCTTTCATGTATTACAAAATAGTCTAATTACCCAGTTCATCCACAAGAACAAGGGAATGCTCTGTTGCATGCTGCAGAATGCTGGAAGTCTCGCTCAATTCAACAAAGAAGGTACTTTCACCTTTAAAGGAAATGAGAAAAAAAAAGCCATGAAGTAGTCAAAGATGCGAAAACCACAAGTAAAACCTCACTTAATCTGTTCTACAATCTTGGTTGGGCTAAAGTGAAACTCAGTAGAAAATTGAAGATGAACAAAAACATGACACTTTTTTCCCAGTGTGAAAACAGCAGATTCCCATTCACCGGAATAAACAGGTTTTGGTTCCATTAGGGTACAAATATAGGCACAAGCACAAATAATTCAGTTTTCAGGCCAACATATCTACTTACTTTTAATACACCAGTCAAAAGTAACAGCTGGACAAAAAGAAAGGCACAAAGGCTAGAAAATTGGGGAGAATTTTTGTCCCTTTCTTGCTCTAATGCACAGGAGAGGCAGAAGATGTGGGGGCTTTCCAGTAAAAAAAAAAACAAGCAGAAAATCAAAGGCTGAGATACTGGAATTACTGGCTTGGTTGTGATGACATGAGGGAACTATTAGAATAATAAAGGCTTTATTTGTATGTTCTCTTCTCGAATGAAGTGTGACAAAAGCACTATTCTGCTGTTAAAGACTCGAGCATCTCATGGGACTTTGAGCAACCCAGATAATACAAGGCCTGAAATTTACACCTGAAATTGGTTTTAGCAGATTACGAGCTTAAGTATGCAATTATTCACACTCTTGCACATGATAAAACAACACTTATAAAGTTGGGATTTACTTATTCTTCGTGGGGATCATTACAAATAATCACAAGTAGCAGCAATTAATGCAATTTATTCCATTAAAGGCAAGCATTCATTTCCTGTACTCGTGCATGAGCACTGCTTTACTCTAGCCTAGGTTTTCCAACATTATTTATTAAGCAGTGTCCACCAATCCTGATTTTCTGCATTTGCTTAAAGAAATTATCATGATTTAATATGCTTTTAACAATATTTAAGAAAAACAATTTATTCTCTTCAGAAAATAAAGACCTAAAATTGTATTACTGAAAAAATAATTTCATAAAAGTCCTGCTGACATCCATTATGAAGTGACTGCTGTGAAACAACTTTATCTATGCTTTCCTTATCTACACTGTGTGCTAACAAATGCATCAAAAACAGATTTTAAAGCTCGTTCTGTGCAGTGTTCACCCTCACAATGTGAAATGTCAGAAGTTCTCAGTTAATTGAAAAAACCTGTAAATGCTACTACACATTTTGCTAGACTATATCTCTTGAAGAAAGGGCCCTTCTCATGTCTACTGTAAGGACTTATGTATTCCTCCACACTTTTGATTCCTTCTTGTACTGAAATTAATCAAAAATGGAGATGAGCTGGGCAAAGAAAGCCTTAATAACAGTCTCTAGTTGCAAAGAAAAGCCTTGATTTGGGGAAGTGTAAATCTTTTTTTAAAATTAGGAACTCTGAATGATTCATTTACAAATTCCTTCTGTGCAACAAGTTCAGTGGGCTTAACTCCTTTCATATTCACATTTTTCAGCAGAGATCACAGAAAATCTGTGCCCTCTTGTGAGCAGTGATGCTACTCTTACCACAAGAATAATTTTGTTTTTCTAGCCCAGTGGCACTTTGCCCATCACCACTGGCAGACACATTCCAAGTGTCCTCCTCCACTTGTGTCTTCCTCTCCGTTAAAGGAACAAAAGTACTGTCAACTGCTGCTTCCAAGAAGGACATGTGCCTCTCTTCCTCATCAGAAGTAAGATTTCAAACATAAGGCAGTTGAAACAAGGGACTTCTAGTCCTTGCAAGAAGGTGCAAAAACAACTCCTCTGCAACGACTGTCCCTACATCACTGTCCTATTTCAGAACACTTAGAAAAAGGTATCAATGAGAGTAGAATATAATCAATTCTACAAAAAGATATTCCTCAGATTTGCATCCAGCTGGAAGTTAGGCTTTTAGTACTAAAATTCATTAGGAAGTGATCCCCTGTGTCTGTCAAAAATCAAAAGGACACACACATGAAAAAAAGCCTAAGTACAATTCTGTCTCCACTCTGACCCACAAGAGAAAAGAGTGCCCAGCTCTCCCTGCAAAATACTCTCTCCAAGTTGCCACTTGAAGTGGGAGCAGAGAGGTGATGGCAAGAGCCCTGTGTGCAGCTGCACGTCAGACACTCACCAGCCATGATCCTGTCCGAGGCGCCGAGGCGCGTGAAGACGCGGTCGATGGGCGTGAGCCTGCAGGCCTCCGCGGGCACGTAGCACCCCAGCTGGGCCATGATCACCAGAAGGCCAGCCTGCACGGCAAAAAGGGACGTTCAATTTGCACCAGTGCTTGTGCTCGCAGCTTCAGCTCCACACACACAGGCAGGGCACAAAGCTGTGTTTCCCCTGAAACAAGGGCTGGAGTACATAAAGCTTCCCGCTGCTTTAACAGCTCCGGGCTGCAGAAGCATCATCTCTGTCGGGACTGAACTACTCTGAAAGCCTTCAAAACACATATTATCACAGCAAGCACTGTTCATAGAGCAACCTCCCTGCTGATTTCTAGTTTCATCCTGTTCAACCTGCAGAAGCATCTTTTATCAGCTGATGCCACATCCTTGGGAAGTCACTTGAACCGACTCCCTTAGGATAAATAAAATGCATCCCTCCCTAAAGCAGAAAATCTGTCTCAACATGGGCATTTTCTGCACCAGCCTGTGCAACTGCTGCACACCCTGAAGGCCATTTCTGGGACTTCCTGTGACACCCATGACAGCCAGGCCCTGTAATTTCCTCACCCAAAGCCCAGAGGTACCCTGGAATATGTAACAATCACCTGTCTCATGAGCGTAGATTTGCCACCCATGTTCGGGCCAGTTACCAACACACAGGAGGCTTCACTGCTGCTGTCCTCGTCCTTGCTGCCAATTACAATGTTGTTGGGAATAAAATCATCCCCAAAGAAAGTTTTTGTGACACACGGGTGGCGGGAATTTCTAAGTTCCAGGAAGGGAGTAGCATTATCCATAGGCAGCAGGATTACAGGTCGGCACAGGGGTCCATCGCCACCTTGACTGTAGTAAGCAAGAGACATCAAGACATCTAGAAAATGAAGAGAAATTCCAGTTAGTCACACTTTCACATTTCTTCATGGAATCCATTTACTCATTGAACAGCAATTTTGCAGAAACAATTTGCTATTTTATTCAATTTTTCCTCATAAGGGAAACACCCAAAGAGGACTCCAGAACAAGTAAAACATGGGAATTTTTACAGTGTCTTTCTTCATTCCTTCCAGATTTCTACCGATGTCACAATAAAAAGTGCTCTCTTATAGTTTTTTAGTTTAAAAGTCTTTAGAAATATACATAATTTCATTTCAAAAGTAGACGTATAAAATACTATTTCCTTGCATTGTTTTTTCATCTAGAACAGGTAAGGAGGAATCAGCTTCTGTGACAGTGAACTAAATTGTGAAGAATCCTAATTCTGCTTGAAAGCTGTCAGAGGAAAACTGTATAAATACTAAAATTCTGTTGGTCCAGCAGAAAACAGCAGCACAAGACCCCTTAGTTATTATTATTATTTTAGAGGCTTTATGTACACACATTACAGCTGAGCCTGGACACTGAATTCCTCTCTGCTGGGAACCATTTCAGCACTTGCCCTGGGCTGTGGTGTAGCTGATGTGACTGCTTCCCACATCTCCCAGCAAACCCATTCCCAGCCAACATTCCCTGCCTGCCCTCCCTTTTCTGCTCTAGTGGCATTCAGAGTGCTTTCATTTTTTCCTGGAACAAAGACATCCCAGAGTGCATCATCTTAGCAGAAAATCCACAGGACAGAAGTATGCCAGTCCTGAGAAGAGAACACAGAAGATTGTTCTATCCCAGAAATTTAAGGAATATTTGGGGAAGCCATCTTAGTACATGGCTTGACACTGAGCACTTTTATTTTCAAAGGATGCCCAGAAAGCATCCTGCTCAGATGGAAAGGAATTTACCATCAGGTTAGATTTTTATACTTTCATTTAATAAGAAGCTACTAATCCACACACAAGGCTCTGGAAGCAGTGAGGGCCACCAGGCTACACTTAACTGGGAGAAACACTTGGCTGCACATCTACAACCACACACCAGGAATGAAGAAAGAGCTCACAAACATCACAAGGCCCAGCAACTGTTCTGCTATTTAGGGACAGGAAGGAAACAGGGAATCAATGTTAATTATCAGACTGTTACCACAGTCAAGAGCACTCAAATGACAAGAGCTGGCAACAAGCTTCCCCAGGTCAGATTTCATCACCACAGGGGTAGTTTTACTTGAGGCAAAGCTCCTACCCAGCACAGCAATGCACTCCACAGCTGTCTGCCAGTCCTTGCTGTTCTTGCTGAAGTTGTAGAAGAGGCGCCTCATGCAGTCCTTGAGGGCGGCATCGCGATGCTCCTCAGCGTTCACCATCACAGCCAGCATCTTCTCGATCTCCTTGGTCCAGTAGCGCTTGTAGCCCTTCCTGCTGGACCTCAGCTCATATTCCTTGGGCAGGTTACGGGACACAGCACTTTCTGGGATTTCCATCTGGTACCGGTTCTTGCCTGTCCCCCAGTACTGCACAGATTTGAACCCAAGAAGTTTGCGTTGCTTATCCAGGTACTTCCCAAGATCCTCCTCGACAGCTTTGATATCCTGCAGTGCTCTGTCATAATCAGGGTCAAAACCCGCCTTTGGGGTAATCACTCCTGTCTTCCGAGCCTGGTTGTGATCAAAGGCAGTGTCCCACCTCGTGAGCTCTGCACTCAGGTCTGGGAAGCGGCCGTCGGGATTTTTGGCTTTGCGAGTGACCAGCTGCTTCAGGACTCTGGACCGGAAGTCACCGGCAACCTCCTCCATTACGTTGACAATTTCATTCATTACTTTGAATCCCTCCAGGGCAGACAGAAAGTCAGCAATTTTTTTTTTGCTGTATTTGAGTTCTTCATAGAAGATGGCCCTGCTGTCAGGGTGGTTCTGACTTTTGAGTGGCGACCCGATGCTGTGAATTTTGCTGAGCAATCTTTCAAGGTCAGGCAGTTTCTTGAGGTGCTCACTGACTTCAGACATTTTATCTGGCACTGCCAGTAGGTCCTCGACAGCATCCAAACGATCATTGATGGATTTAGGATTACAAAGTGGAGCACAGAGCCACTGTTTCAGGAGTCGCTTCCCAAATGGTGTACAACAAGAATCAATCCTTTCCAACAGAGTACCTTCCGTGGTTCCATTGGTTCCATTCTGCAGGACTTCCAAGTTCATCAAGGTAACTCCATCCAGCACCATCCGCTGGCCAGTTCTGGCAAACAAGCTACTTGAACTCATGGTTTTTGCAGTAGCAATATCCACAGGGACATATTCCTCAAAGTTTGCCTGTGATAACAGCTCCTGATCAATCAGACATTTTTTGAGATAAAAGACACATCCCCCGAGAGCTGACAAAGCTAATTCACTGTTTTCACCAGGAGTTAATCCCAGGGAGTCACTCTCTGAAGTCAGAGATTTGATTACAGAGGGCAGAGAACATCCATTTTCAGAATTCAGCTTCTCCTTGAAATACCCTTCCTCGAGAAGGACTTTTAGTGTCTTAGATGCATTCCAGAACTGGGAACCTGGGGTCAGCCCTTCCTGAATGCAAGAAACAAGCGAGCCCTTCAGTACCTTTTGTGTGTCCACAGACAGGTTCCCCTTCTCAAATAGCACCTGCACAGGGGTGTAATGAGCTACCAAAGTCCTAAACCTGGAGCAGTGGCGGTCGTCTGGGAACTGGCCGACGTGGAACTTCCCCACGGAGGTGTCAACGAAGCAGACCCCATACACGCGCATCCCGGCTGAGTCTTCCCTCTCCTTCACGCACAGCAGGAACTTGCTGTAGTTCTCAGAGGGGTCACAATCCATGATGCTGTAGGTCTGGGTTCCCTTGGTAATGATCCTGCAGATCTCCCGGCGCACTACCTTGTCAAACCTGGTGGAGTGGCCCATTGACTTGCAGCGTGCTTCCATCATTTCGGGCGTCTCCGTCTGCTCCACGCGCACCACCTTGTATCCCTTCTGCACCAGGACATCGGAGAACCGGCCAAATGCAGTTTCTGGAAAACCTGAATGGGCCCAGGTGCCCTTCATAAAGATCAGGCCCAACTCATTCACGCCAGTGACTGCATCCATGTGATACAACTCATAGAACTTTCCAACCTTGTAGCAAATCACAGCATCAAAGTTTTGGCTTTTGAGTTGCCACCACCTCCGCACCCCTGGCGTGCACTTGTTGAGATAATCCTCAGGCACATACAGAGTACAGGGGTCATAATCAGGGTCACCCTGACGCCTCCTGTGTGCATCTTTCCTTTTCCCTTCTTGCAGCCAGTCGAGCTTTTCGTGTTCCCACACTGAGAAGCCACCAGTGCCTCCACTGCCTCCACTGCAAGTATTTGCTTGAGATTCAAAGCTTTCAGGTGCTGCAAACGATGTCAGCTTAGACTTGGCTTCTGAAGAGACTGTTGCTCCTCTTCCGGATGTTTCAGAACATTCATTTCCCAAACTACTTCTTTTAACAGGCTTTTTCACCTCTCCTCTCTTTCGCTTAGAAGGGACTTTCACAGGGCTCTCTGCAACACTGTCTGTCTCTGTGTCAGAAGACTGATTTTCATCCACCCCACTACTGGCTTCCTCACTGCTTACTGCTTCTTTCCCTTCAGGTTTGAACTCCACATCAGAGCCGTCATGGTCACTGTCAGAATCCAACACTCTCCTTCTCTTGGCTTTTACAGCTCTCTCCCTGCTCATCACTCGCTTATTGCTTTTCACATCCTCCTCGCTATTGCAGTCTTCGCTGCTGCCTGATGCATTTTCACTCATTTCCTGGAAAAACAAATTATTCTGTCTGTAGATAATCGTGGCTAAAAAGATACTGATGCATAAAGAAGTGCAAAATTGTGTAATAACATAGCACCTATGATGCTTCAAGCAAGAGACAGCAGAGCCACATTCAATTCCATCTACCTTTAATAGAACTCGGGTTTCTTCTGGAAAACTAACTGCTATCAGGCTGTGGCACAGTTACTCTTATTTGTGTTCTTTAGAGACTCATTCACTACTGTGCATATGTGATGCTGACAAACAAAGCATTTAAACTACACAAAAGAGTGTTGCACGTGTAGGAGAAAGAAAAGCAATTCCACTATTTGCCTTTTCAGCCTCAAACTTCAATGGAAAACCAGCACTGCAGGGACTGCAGTGAGTACAAAATGCCACTGCACATAACACAATGTCTGGAGTGGCCCCTGTCTGTCCCTCAGGGTACTGTCACACTGGAGATTGAGTAGATGAGGAGCTAAGGGAAACCCCTATCCCACTGAGAATTTCCTCATACCATTCCTCTCCGAATAAATATATTCCAAGGCATATGGTGTTACTGAAATAATAGCTGAATCAACACAACAGGAATATAATACAATAAATAATCACTTTTTAGTTACTCTACTAAGACTGTGTTATTAACAGTGCAAGAACTGGTATTTTAGTGCTACTCCACAAGATGAGGGTGGGCTCCAAAAAATTCAATTTAAAGCCTTAGATGAATAGTCAAAAAGCTAGAAATTTATATATTAGGACACACTAAAACTTCAGATCAAACTTAGGGCAACTTGGACTATGAATAGCAGATAGAGAAGATAAAATGCTGCAGCAGAAAAAAACCACTTCTGAGTGAAAAAGCAGGTCACCAAGGGAGTGATGAATGAAGAGAATCAGAGAAGTTACGTAGATTCTGAGGTCAGTCCTTACCATACAGAACACCAAAGAGACTTGTCTTTCCAACTAGAAAAGAGACCAGCATATGACCTGACAACACAGAAGCAGTACAAAAAAAGACATATGGATGTGTACAAGATTAACGAGGGGATAAGCTATAATTACTGTACCAGAGAATTGCAGGATATTCCATGCCTTGCTCCAGCTTCTAAGTTCTAGCAATATTTCTGCAATAACAATTAATAAATATTTTACCTCTGTTTCTTCTTCCTCTTCCTCCTCTGTGTCTGAAGGTTCATTGCATACTGCCAGTTCAAGCCTCTTGGTTTTATCTTTGCTCATGGCATCGTCTGCCAGCACCATGGCTCTTTTAATTTCAGGCTTTGTGCTGTAAAACATACCTCCCTTCATTGTCTCCCCATCTGATGAACCTGTAAAAACCACAGATTTGTTAGGAACTGATGCCAGTCTAGCATTTAAGTGTTCATAGTTCACTTTTAAATGCATTCAGGCAACTAACATGCATATTCAGATAACTAAACTTTTGTGCTGCTACCACTCCTTCCCACCACATCCTAAATACAGCAAGCTATCACTCACTCCTTCATCCTGAGAAACTATCCCTGGGGAAAGTATACACACTCACAAATGAAATGCCTACCTACATGTGCACTTGAAGACATGCTTCTATTTCTGTAGCTTATCAGCACTCACAGGCTGAGCTCTGAACACTCTCACACTAACTGTAGCTGGTACTGAATTTAACGCTCCACACTGGCAGTGCAGCAGACAGACCTGACTGAGCCCACAGGGCTGTTTTAGCAATGACAGGTAAGTTCAGCCAGAGTTACCTTCACTTTCTAGGCACAAGCCACCTATGGCTCAGAACTCAAAGCTCTGCTGGCCTCCAAACTGCTGCTCTAAATGCAGCCCATTAGCCAGATTAGCTGATGACCAATCATGCTGGCCACTTGGCCTGACACTACAGGGCAGGGAACAAAGCCTGCTATTAATAACTGCTCCATTCACTCATGCTCCTGCACAGGCCCCAAGTACCACAGCTCCTCCTGCCTCCACCTGCACACATCACAAACCCAAAGCCATCCAATCTACAGATTGATTTCAGGTCCTTTTTCCCACTCCTGTGGATACCATCCTCCACCGCTACTGACTGAAGCCTGAGCTCTGAGCCCGTGGCAGACAAAGGCAGCACACTTGGAAGAAGCCCAATACCCCAGAAACAAACAAAATTCTTACTGGCAATCAACTCTGAATTTGCAGTAGCAAAGCAGGGAGTTAAAAGTAGCTGCTTCTACAGCACATGGGCAACACATTAACAATCCAGATCTCCCAGTTTTCCAAACTGGGCGATGATGAAATCTAGAAAATATTTTGCATTAATATTAAATGTGACTGAACAACGTCAAGAGAAAGCCCCTTCTCCCTAATTGAGCTGCACGCTCATGTGTGCAACATCTGTATATTCACTTAATCAACCTCCACTTTGCCATGCCCACCTGTTACAGGTACTGTGCTGTCTGCATTTACTCAGGTGCAAAAAATAACACAACCCAAGAAACGTCTCCATTTACTTACCCAGAGACTCTAACACTCTTACTTTGTATATAAAGATGCTTTTTGTTTGTATTTAAAGCAAACACGGTATTTTAAATATTTTACTCTGTTCTGCATTCAACACTTTTCCTGTGATACATGTCTATCTGTGCTTAAACTTATTTTTCACAATTTTCTTTTGGTAAACAGATGAATTCCCCTTACCCATAATTTGCTTGTAAGTGCAACTGCAAGCTCTTAAAATACTTTGATTGTTTTCAAATACTTTCAGGAAAGATACATATAATCATGGACCAATTTATTTGCAATAAATTAGGCTAACATTACGATTTTGATTTAAACCTATGGCTGACATGCAGTACACTGAAGTATAGAGGAAACAAAAATGTGGCTACATGATCACAAGATGGAACTCTGACTTGTAAAAAGAGAGAAACTGTTAAAATTTGGGTTTTTTTTCAGTGACACAAGCAAATCCTACAGCGCATCAGAAATACTGTATTATTTATGAAGTATTTTACTAACAAGACAGTTTATAGACAATGGTTTAGCTTTCAGCAACACTAAAATTATGAAAAAAGGGGAAAATGGATTATGATTATTAAAAAGGTGAGATTATGCGAAATGTTGTGTTTATTAAATTTGATTTTCAGTAGTTAGCCATGTCATTTCTTCAGTATCACAAACAACCAACTCTGATCTCTAACTATAAACACTGCCCTCACCAACACTCAATTCTCAAGTTATATGGTTTATTTACAAAACCACTGCTCTGCTGAGAAGAAACACTGCATCAGAATTCATTTTATTTACCTGATATCCTGGGCCTAGCCTTTTAATTCTGGATATACTGCAGTTCTTAAATAGCTGCTTAAAAACTGGGTTTGACACTCCTAATATTTTAAGGATTTCAGGGCTAAAGGGGGAAATACTGGATTTATATTTTACATATTTTTTATACTGATGGGAGAAATAAAGGAAATTTCTCTAAAACATTAGCAAGCTTTAAGTCTGCTTAATTAGTTGTTATAATCTAATAAATGAGAGGGCTTAGTGTTTTATGTTTCAAGAACTGTATTAACACTAATGTATCTGTAACCCTCAAAAACTCGTCACTTACAAAGCACAAAACATGCTCAATTTTACTCTTGGTTTTGCTGCTCTTTCTTTATGGAGAATAACAGACCCTATATTCCAAACCTGTAATTCCAAAACAAGTGGCACATTTCCATTCCAAAGAGTCTCTTACCTTTATATGGCTTCAGGTATTTAACACTGATCCAACCCCTGGTAGGGCTGTCGTCAAAGAACTGCACGTGGATACGAGTGGCTTTTCCTTTTCCTCTGACTATTGTTCCTTCCGTGGGGTGGTTGTATATGAGACACGGCCACCAGGGATAGCCTTCCATCTTGGCCCACACCAAGTCCCCGGGAGCATACTCACAGGAGACACTGCGGGGACAACAAGTGTGTCATTTAAGGAACACAAACATTTGGAACAGCTCTAGTCATAAATGTTGTTACTGCACACTGCTGCTGAGCGTTTTGCCCTCTCATGGTCTTCGGGGTGCAACCTGGATTACACAGTTCTTCTATACCACCACCAACACTTCTCTCGAACTTTTCTGATTTGCTCCTCCAAGTTCTGCCAGATTCCCACAGAGACAGAGCTTTACCATAGGATGGTTTGGGTGCAAAGAGACCCTAAAGATCACCAACATCACCTGGTCCCCGTGCAGGGGCTTCTCCCACTAGACCAGGTTGCTCAAAGCCCCATCCAATCTGGCCTTGAACACTTACAGGGATGGAACATCCACAGTTTTTCTGGGCAATCTGTGCCAGTGTCACACCCCCCCCGAAAGTGAAGAATTTCTTCCTAATATCTAATTAGACCTACTCTCTTTCAGTTTGAAGCCACTCCCCCTTGTCCTGTCACTACACGCTCTTTTCCTGTAGAAACTAATTTTTAACCAGGCACCTAAAGAAAGAGTAAGACTTAAAAAACCCTCAGGCTATTAAAAAAAACCCCAAACAACAAAACTCTACCTGCACTGCAAAGTACCTGATGCAGCTTTTATTTGCTGTCTCCTCCTTGCCATACATTCCACCCCAGCCACTGCCACACTCCCACAGGGTGGGACACTCCTGCAGGCTGTGTCCCAACAACCAGTGACACTCAGTTTGCTGACATGTGGGACACTGCCATCACGGTGTTCAGCACAAGAGAGAGATGGAGCTCCTGGAGCGGGTCCAGCAGAGGGCAACAAAGATGATTATGGGAATGGAGCATCTCTCTGAAGAGGAAAGGTTGAGGGAGCTGGGCCTGGAGAAGACATGACTGAGAGGGGACTTCATCAATATGTATAAATATCTAAATGAGGGGTTCCTAAGATGGAGCCAGGCTTTCCTTGGTGGTACCAAGCATTAGGACAACAAAGGGCAGAAGGTCCCACCAGACCACAAGGAAGAACTTGACTGTGTGTGTGACTGCACACTGGAACTAATAGCCTAGAGAGGTGGAGTCTCCCTCAGTGGAGATATTCGAAACTGTCTGAATACAATCCTGCGCCATGTGCTCTGGGATGACCCTGGTCGAGCAGGGAGGTTGGGCCAGACGTCCCATTGTGGTTCCTTCAAGCCAGACCTACTGTGTCATTCTAT
>VWZN01015880.1:83203-104559 GCA_013396955.1 Regulus satrapa
ATGGCCGCGGCGGGAAGCGCAGCGCCGCGCGCGCGCCCGGCCCCGCCCACTGCCTTGGCGGGAAACGCTGAGGGACGGGCTCGGCCCGGCCGGCCCCGTTGGCCCCGATTGGTGCAAAACCTGGAAATATCTAAAACTTCCCCCGAGAAAGGACGGTCTGTGGGGTCTGGTCTTCGTATGTTTTCAAGCCTAGTCAACAGGAAAGGAGATTTTTAACCCGCTAAACAGCAGCTAACGAGTGATGTCCGGGTGTTAAAAAGACAAATTAGTTGTGGGTAGAGTTATGCTGCTACGGTTTAGGGGTCGAGGTGATCTCTGACCCCAAAGCCTGGGGAGAAGGATCTGTGGATAGTGGACACAAAGAATGCAGAATTTATGGGTCACAAGGACATTTAGCAGGATCCCCAAAAGCAAAGCAAGAAACTCACCAACTTCTGTATCAGCTTCAACTGGGTAAAATGTAATTCTGGCAGGGGGAGATGGTGATCAGCAACGCACCAACTCATAGACCCAAGAAGCCCTCTGACCCAAAAGAAGAGAAAGACTATGTGACTAATTATCAGAAGAAGCAAGAGAATAATTCAAAAACAAAACAGAATACTAATTAATAAGGAAAACTATGTAACTTTTAGCCAATGAACATTAATGCCTTTGTTTACTAAAACGCATAAATATTGAAAAGTTTTGGTAGTCATGTTGACATTGTGGCTTTGCCACCCAGCACCCCTTTCTGTGCAGAACTGTGAATAAATCAAACCCCTCAACTCTTTGGATTGGCCTCTCACATACCAAGTCAAAGAACCTATTTTAGGACAACTACTGCCCTCCAAAACCTGTTCCCTGCCTGCCATGGGGCCACAGTGCTAGTTATGGTTAATGGTGTGATGGCAGGAGCTGGAGCTTTTCCATGAAAACATCCTCAGGGAAGGAGAAGTTGTGGCACTGGTGACAGATAATTTACTTCCTGCCCTGCAGTGCTGTGGTGGAGAGAGGAGAAGCTGGTACATGACCAGAGGAGAAGCTTGGACAGCTGCCAGCCCCACTTCTCTGCTGGTTTCACTGGCAGATGCGCAGCAGAGCTAAGAAATGGCAGCTAAAATAACAGGATCTCTTCCTCTGGTTTTGGGTTTTTTCCATATTCATTGGTGAGACTATGTCATTTAAAAGCAATTTTTTGATGCAATGTAACACATGGTGCACATGGTGTGACTCTTGGGGCTGTCATGTGCAGGCCCAGGAGCCTGACTTTGATGATTCTTGTTTGTCCCTTCTAGTATGGACTATTCTGTGGTTTTGTGACTCTGTAAGACAATTCCATTTCATAGTTCTTGACTGGTATGCTTGAGATACAGGAACACCAGCCAATAATAACAACCTATTTTTATGAGCTTAAATCCACAGAAAAATTATTTGCTGTCACCAGGTGCCAGTTAATGCAGCTTTTCCTTTCACTAAAATTGCTAATTAACATTTCAAGCCAAAGCCTCTCCTTTCCCTTCTGCACAACTGAAGGAGAAAAAGCCACAGGTGCACACTCCCACTTTTTTTGCCAGCAGAAACATGGAACTGCAAGTTAGGGCTTCAACCACAAGAGGTCCTGCAAATCCAGCTGGTACAGAAGGATTTTGAAAGCCTGTTCCTTATAATGGAACTATTTCCTTTTAACATCAAAGCATGACTTCCATTTAACTTGTCATCTGTTGCATACAGAAACAATTTGATGTGGTCTCTGCCTCAAACTGAAGTACAAAAGCAAAGGCATTTATTTTCCTGAGAAAAGTGCAGCGGATTCTGCTGCCTGTGGCCCTGTGAAGTGCTTGGAAGTGGAACACACTGCAGGATAACCCCCTCGGCAGGTGTTGCTGTTCCTATCAAAAACACCCACCAGGACTAGTACCTGCACAAATGTTTGGGTGGCTCATTTTTGCCAATTTTTTGCTGTAAATAGGCAACACAATTTAAATTTTTCTGGAAATTTACAGTGATCATCCATCTGGTAGGTAGAAGCACGGTGATGGGATGAGGCAAGAAGGGAAAAAACTTGAACAAGTGCAGAAAGGAGGCCCAGTTTTAAAGATAAAGACTGTTTTGAACTGAATACTGATAGATTCTCCCTGGAGATGACTCTTGTCTGTTCATATGAGGAATGAAGATGACATGAAAACATGAAGGGTTATCTGATTTTGGTGGCCCTCTTAACCAAGATGGTATGGGTGGCACAGTAGTAACTTTATTGTTGAGGTCGAGTTTGGTAGCCCTGGGGTTTCTTCAGGCTGGGAGGAGCACGAGCCAGTCCTGGTGACTGTGCTGGCAGCACTGTGAATGTCTCAAGAAGAGACTGTGATCCTTAGATTTTACAAACCCCATAGTCCAGAAGCTTGGGTTAGGGCCGAGCAACTTTCTAATTTGTCCCATTACATGATACCAGTTCTCCAGGTCTAGGATGCCTGTATGTCTCTCTGGGCATGCCCCCATTTATGGTGACAACCACTTGAAAAATGCCACAGTGAAAACGCACCTACGTCTGTAATTTAGAAAGTCTGGATTCAACATCAGACACTCTTGCTAATGTGAAATGTAGACGTTTAAATTTGCAATAATGGGTTCTTGTATATTCCCTTTTCTTTGGGATCAGGCTAGGGGAAACACAGATCACAGCAGCATTTATTAGATATCTTTTGTTATGCTGTTATTACTAGCAAGGGACTCATTACACATTGTATTCATTTATTCCCTCATGCAGTTCACAAACATTTGCACTGATGGGTGGAGAAGGAGTTGGGAGATCAACCCCAGCTGGTTACTTAAAAGCAGAGGAGTGTGTTGCTGTGTCAGGATGTTCAGGAAGTCCCTCCAGATCATTTGGTTTCATCATTCATGTATGTGTGTGTGTGTATGTGTTTCATATATTCATATCCATAGACAGATAGACAATCTTCTAGTTTTCTGCATATAGCAGCTTTCATGGATGCAGCTGCATTGTACAACAGCAATGGTTGATGCCAGTGGATTTGGACAGATTCAGCAGAGTATCTGTGCTCAGCTTATCAGTTTTTGTGGATTCAGCAGGACTGTGAAGTCTCTGGAGCTTATCAGTTCTTGGCAGACACTTGGACGCTACTGTTAGGCACACATGTCCCCTCTCTTCAACCTGCTTGTTCCTGGTGCCAATTTCTCCATTGCCAATTTCTCCATCCACACTCGGGCCTGGTAGAGCCATTCACACTAACTCAAGCTGAGGGGGGTTTTAGGACAGGGTCTTCACCTTCTCCATAGCAAAATATATAACTCTACTTGTTTTTCTGTCAATCTCAACAGGGTAGGTTCTAGAATAAATAAAATCATGAAAGTCTAAAGTTGTTTGATAGGAGGTTAACAAAAGGTGTTATTACTGAAAACTCTACAAACTACTCTGTCCTCCCTTAAAAATAAAATCCTATTTTTGAAGAGAAAGCCATAATTCAGGAATTATGAGGTTGCTGTAGTTCACACTTTACATGAAACTCATCTGAACACCAAAAATGCTGCATTTATCATAATTCTTTTCCTCTCCCTTCCCCTGACAATGCGTATGCACATACTCCCACACAGCCCTCAACCAAGCTTTTTAGCTCCTGAAGTGGTTCTGAACATTTTCCTTTCTAGAAACAGTGGGAATGGCAAGAATTTGTCTTTTCTCAAGATAATAAAACTTAAACTTTACTAAACTTAAACTTAACTTAAACTTTTTGAAACTGAAACAACTTTGTCTGTATTTAGCTTTTCTAGATTATATCATGACCCTCTGCTATACATAGGCTTTCATCCAAAATTTAGAATAATTAATTTCTATATTGCTAGTTTCTGTAATAAGGAAAAGGCTAACAAGGTAATTTTGAGGTTTTTCTGGAAAAAAAAAAAAAAAGAAGTAATGTATATCAAGAAGGATATTTAAAATATTTTTAAAAAAAGAAAAGAAAAGCATAATGCTCTTGGGGCCAGGTCCCTGGTTGTTTACCTTCTGTACTGTTTGCTATCTTTCAATATTCTTTGGAAGATACATTTAACACCAGGAAGGAAAAGTCATTCCTCAGGTGAGGCATCTTGCTCTTGAAGTTGCCAGTACAGGCAAGAGCAAATTGGTGAGGCTTAGGGAGCAGCAGGAGCAAGGCTGATGCAGACCCCCAGCATCTGAATCGTTGGGTGGCCTGGGCTGGAAGGGACAACATTCAGGTTTTCATCCACTAGAATCCCCAGGTCCTTCATGTCAGGGCTGCTCTCAACCCCTTCATCCCCCAGCCAGTATCGCTACTGGGGTTTGCCCTGACCTCTGTGCAGGACCTTGGTCTTGTTGAACTTCATGTGACTTTCATGGGCCTGTCTAGGTGCCCCTGGATGTCACCCTGTCCCTCAGGCACATCAGCTGCACCACCTGGCTTAGTGCCATCCGCAGATTTGTGCTGCTTGGTCTCACTGTCTATGTCATTGATGAAGATATTAAATACCACTGATCCCAGAGTGAGGGGCAGACTCATCCCTGCTTTCCACAAGGACATTGAGCTGTGTGGGCAGAGCAGGGTGCTGGTCACCACAAAAGCCCCAGAGAGGATGAGGATCAGATCCAGGGTCAATACAGGAGGAAGGGCTGGAAGCAGGCACAGCTGCAGGGACCATCGCTCAGGCAGGGGCCTCAAGGCAAAAAAAAGTTGATATCAAACTTCTGAAAACTCTTCAGACAAAATTTGTTAAGAGAGTGTTATCTGTGAGAGTTAATGTCAAGAGTAGTCTAGGAAACTTCACTTTGGTGTGTGTTTGAAGCACCAGCTGTGTTCACTACCCCTCTGTATATTTCTGCTGAGTTGAGTGACAAATTTGTTTCCAGAGCTAACAGAAAACTCTTGAAATAAGAAACAAAAAACCCTCAAAGGCCTAGCTATTATAGGTAGAATTTTCACAATTAACAAAACTGTTAAGATTTTATCATCCCAGTATTTTGCAGTTGTCCCACTGTGACTAATGTAAACGATTTTCACTTTTCTCTTTTATTATAAACACATTTTCTCAAAATTTTTTAATACCTTGTGTTTTCATTTTTGGCACAAGAAATGACTGTGGTCAAAGATCATAGGATTTAACTGGTTTTATAGGGCTGCTGTAAACAGCCAATAACTATATAAAAAAATTGGTTTTTTTAATGAACTGTGGCATACAAATAGCTTCTGGGGAGTGGAAAGAGGAGTCCACTGCTTCATCTTGATTAATACGTGTCCTTTCTCTGAGGCTGACTTGAGCTGCTTTGGTCTCCACAGGGGTGAGGTGACCAGAGGTAACCTGAGTGCTCTGCAGTCCTTACCTCAGTGACAGAGGCTGCCAGGCCAATCTTAGACTGCGAGGTGGAACAATTCACAGAAACTGTTTCATCGTGCTGACATAGACAGGCCTGAAGGCAATGTTGACATTCCTCAGAAGTTGCCCCGAAGGAGGTGAACGCTGCAAAAAAAGGCAACCAGTGAAAATGATACGTTTTAAAAAATACAACCATGACAAAATGTTTATGAGTATTGTGAGGTCATTCTGACCTAAATATAATCAATCTGGTAGGCTGGTAAAAAAATCACATATTCTAATACACTCATTTTGTATAGGCCTGGAAAAATGTAGGGTGTTCTAAAAGTGTGTTTAAAGGGCATTTTTCCCCCAGCACTGTTTCCCACTTGTCAGCATCCAGCATATGTAAATCAGAGACTGCTCATGAAGTTACTCATTGTCCTGTAATTGGGCTGAGAAACCCCCTTTATTTTAGTCACAGAAGATGATTAATTTCCTCTTTTCTTGCTTTTTTTTTTTTTATGTCTGCAAACAGGCAGATTCCTGGTACTAGTTTTAGAAGACCTTGTGCAGCAGTGAGAAATGAAGCAAGAACTGAATGCTTATTTAGGATCCCTTTAATGTCAGCATATGACTAAAACATTTTAACTGTTTTTTCTTTCTTTTTCATGACAAAGCTGCAAAAAGAAGAGATGGAACTGTAAGATTTCTGAATAAATGACATTTTAGGATGCTTTGCTTATATTGTGCCTTCTCTTAGATGCAGATCTGAAGTGAGATGAGAGCTGCCGGAAGAGCATGCACAAGAACTACCAGAAATAGGAGTTCAAAAATCAAGAAGAGTCTAAACATAACCTGTGAAATTAATTCCCAACCAGAACTGCAGACAGACTGCATCTCCAATTTAGATGTTTTTCATGTGATATGGTATAGATCTGTGCATAATAATAGAACGTCCTTAAAAAAAAATTTAAAAAAAAAAGCAGGAATCAAAATTAAAATGGGCCAGCACTGAAGATGATCAAACTCTTCTTCATGATTCCATCCTGCTCCCACGGAACAGGAACATTCATCTGCTGATTTTGTTGGGTTCAAGATGCTCCTGCTATTTGAAAGTGTAGTAGCCACCCACAGTTATCCTGTTTCCTGCCTTCTGTTTTATTGTGCTTCTATTGATAGTATGAACACTTGTGGATTTTTCACTGATACAGTTAGATAATTTCAATTTTCAAAGAAAAAATAACTTGCAAGTTCAGAGGAAAAAACAACTGAAATCAAAGAATCTTACCTGTATAGCATCTGGCATTGAATTTCCCTGAGCCTCTCTTTGTTTAAATCAGATGATCTCTTGTGGAAAACAAAGAATTTTGATATAGATGTTTGCGAAGACTGATAGTGGCAATGGTCTGTTAATAACAAATCATGAGATATTTGCAGCTGGCAGGGCAGGGGACATAAATTTGAGCTGGATGGATAGGATTAAGCAAGTTCCAAGCTTTTTCCTAGCAGTGAATCAGTAAATCAGAGTTGCAAAAAGAAATTATTTGTATTTTGCATTCCTGATGTCCTCTTGCTTCAGTGTTGTCACCAGTCAGCATTGGTGATGCATGAGAGAGGCAACTGGGAAACAGCCTGGTGATGAAAAACCCGAATGGTCACATTAAATGCTTCAGTCCTGCATCCCTGCCAGATACTGCTTGGAGAGCTGAAGGTAGATTGGTTCCCACTAATTAAAACATGGCAAAAGAACAAGAGGAGGCTTCTTTATTTCCTTTCTAAATCTATAACTTTGTTCCTTATGTGTAGCTGATCTATTGCCAAGTGACTTTGGCACTAAATCTAAGGAAATGTGTTCCAAATGTTGTTTTTCTGATGCGGGTGCAGACTGGGACAAGGGTGAGGTTACATGGGGAGAGGTGGCCTGTTCTGCTATCACATGATGCTCTGAGTTTCACACTGGAGGAGTGTTGTGCCCAGTAAGCCCTGTCCACACAAGATCCATCCTCTGACTCAGGTGATAACTGGTTTTCCTAGTAAGACAGAGAGTTTAACTATGAGCCTTTTCTGAATGAGTATGCTTTTAGAAGGAAAGGGTAACCAGTCATCCTACTGGAAATGAATAGCTTATTAGTAGGGCTACTCTGAACCCTTTTGTGCAGACTTCTTTGTGCAGATACTCTGAGAGGTGTCTTTCATGAAGTTTCTGTTTTGATAGGAACTTTGAATTTATGTAACTTTATTTTTAAGCCTGCATAGACTGAGCTTGTGACAGCTCACTGGTTGAAGTGAGTCTAGAAATGAATTTTCTCCATAATGGCCAGGTTAGTGCTTGTAAAGCAGCACAAAGAGCAGAAGGGCAGAGGTGCTTGTAATGTGATTTCAAATGCTTAATAGAAGTTTGTTTCCATTAAATTCACTGCCTGTGTGCTTGTAGGTGCACTAGGGAGTTGGTTCAATACTCATTTCTCTAACCCGGCAGTTCACTCTGTAAGATTCCTCAGTTTTATAACACTGCTATTTTAATGCAGCTTGGTTTTAACTATTATGTTATCCTTCAGCAGATGGGCTTGAGAGCCACATAACATGAATCTTCCAGGGAGACAGGCCTTGAAGTCTCTAAGGTAGTACTAATGATCTGTCCTTGAAACAAGTCGTGCTTGGCTCAGGGTAGAGCAGGGATCCTTCCCTGGTGTGTGTGGTAGAATACAAGCTAGGGGAAATGTGGAGGCTCAGAGTTCACCATGGAATTAGCAGGGCTTTCATCCTGCTCATTCCCATGATGGTAAATCTGTTCTCCTTCCTGTACATGGCAGTGCTCTGTGTGTCACTTCACTTGCTCCTGTCCACACTATTTTTGCCACCCCTCATGAGCGCAGGACGCTCTCTCTGTTTATCTTCTGGTTTTGCTGCATGTACCATATCTCCCTTCACATGCTACAGAGACATTTTTTCTATAACTCTTAGTTTTCTCTACAGGCCAAGACCTCCACTTAGAGCTGTTTTTATTTTCTTTCTAATTGAAGTAAGAAGCCATTCAGTGTGCTAATATTATATTCTCCACCAAGCTGCTGTTCACAGATGTGAGGACAGTGTTATGCTCTAAGATGTTGATCTGTAGGTGGTTATCAAACTGTCCTCATTCCCCTCTTATTTTTCACAAAGTTTTGACCACCATAACTGAAGAGAAAGAGCAGAAAATGCTGCAGACAAATAACACCACATTTGAATATAAAATCCAGTTCATTATTTTTAAATACTGCTTTAATATTTGGGAAAATATCAAAGAATCAAATACTCAAGCTGGTACTTCTAGTGGGTCCCAAATAATTATTGTTGAAAACAGTTGCTAGTATGATTGTTTTGGTACATAGTAAGTTATATTATAACCTCCAATTAGTTTCATAATCTCCTACTGTAGTGGTAAAAAGAAAATAAAAATACATGAAGTGTGCCTGGATAGTGGCTGATTCATGATGTGGCAATTAAGGAGTCTGGGAATGTGTCACTGCCAGCCTGGGACAAACACTTGGCCCTGAGATTGTTTTGAGAACACTTAGGAGGATTCTTCATAACATGCTGATGTTTTCAGAGGTTAGCCAATCTGATGCTAGTACAGGACTCTGCCTTTTCCACAGGCTCTGGATGTTTTGGACAGATGGACATTGCTGTCTGGCTTGCTTGCCTGCTTGCATGTATGCTTGCTGCTTCTCTGCTCCTGCATATAGATTTTAATAAATCATCATATTTAGCCTTCTGATTCACGGAGTCCATGTAGCTCTATTGCCCCAATCAGGGGCTGAATTATGCAACAGGGAAGCAGTGAGGCAAGGAGTGAGATGGGGACAATTTGACTATAGTATAGAATTGTCAGATTTATTTGCGGAGCTGCTATCCATGCCTTGGAGAGGCAGAGAATTTAAAACTGAATTCATTTCAGATAAGGACAAGTTAGGGACAGTGCCAAATACACTAATCCTTTCCATAGGTCAGCTCTAAAAAGTATTTTCTTTCTCAAGCAGGTTTCTATTTTAATTTAGAAACCCTAAGATTGATCGATATTTAAAATAAGCTAATACAAAAAGGTGTCCTCTACCCCTTTCTTTAACTGCCTCCTAAAGCAAGCAATTCAGTCATGATCCAGTGACAATTGTATTATCATGAAACTCTGCAGTCCTGCACTGACAGTTGCAGCCCTGCTGGTCTGCACTGAGTAAAAACATTATCTGAAGTTTCATTTTCAGGATCACCCCAGTATTGTCTTGTCTGTTTTCCTGTGGAGATTTTAGAAGAGACGTGTAAAGCTTTTCACCAGGACGGAGCTGGTAGCCTTCTGTGTGAAATCTTGAGAAGGATGTCCAGCCAGTCCTCAAGTGCTCACCTTGAGGCTGACATTCAGGCAGCCCCTTGGTGTGATCCAGAGCCCATGCAGGCTGCTCTCCCCCTCAAATACTGGATGACCCTGCTGGCGTTCTTCCTCATCCAAGGAATAGTCCCCATAGTTCCTATGGGCTTCCTACATTGCTCTGCAGAACTGATTCCACCTGACCCTTAAGGCAGTATGCTGATGGGTTTTAAAAAATGATGGGCACCACCTCTGCTCATTGTATGTATAACATACAATATATAACAGGTAACAAAATTATACAAAGTATATAGTTCTGAAAAAAATGGCAGGGTTTTAGATATTTTTTTGCTGAATTGTAGTGGGATCATTATCTCTCTGTGAACAGAACTGCTGCAGCCCTGAATGATACATATCTTGTCTATGGGACTGTATAACCTGTGAACTGTGATTTTCATCAGAAATGGGACCTCATGTGTCTGTGCCAGACAGCAAATATCTATATTTCTCCTTTTCACAAATTTGACAAAGTGGTTGGGATGTTACACTGCTTACATGGCAAGTCTGCTGCTGTCAAGTTCTGCTGCTTGAACTTCAGAAGTTAAAGCTCATAGTTGTGACATTTATTCATGTATAATTTAAGGTATAAACTCTATCATTAAATTTGACTTTTCCACTGGGTTACCAGGAAACAAGGCCTCATTTTTACACACTTCCTTTTCATTACTATTTTTTTTTTAAACTTCACATTTAATGATCTTCTATTTGACACATTCTCTTTTATTCCTAGTTTCAGGAAGGTAACTTCAGCTGGAAGACTTGCACGTCACTGCTTGACTTGCCTGTTACCACATGTCTTGAACATCCTGTGTTCGTAGTAATAATACAGTGCAGGTTTTGTATTAATAGAAGTACACCTAAATAATTTTCACTTGTCTTGGAGCATCTGCTGTCTCCTCCTACATTCTTCCTTAAATCTTAACACAAGGTCTCTTAGAGAAAATCCTGCTTCACACTTAAATGAGCTCATTGAATTGGTACTTTTGAATACATATATTTTTACATGTCCTTTTCGCTGCAAATGGAAAATGCATTTCATTAGCTTGAAGCATTTTGTTTTGGAAAAATGACTAAATAGATGCAGTAAAGTCTGATAATTTTCTGTATGAAGTTTTTGTTCACTGTCTTTTTCTCTGCCCTCAGGTGGTGACTTATTTGCCTCACAGCCAATTACAGCTGGGCAGCACTTGCAACGGAGATTTGTAATTTTAGAAGAAACTCTTTGGTAACAGATGGCCCCATAATTTTTTTTTTTTTTAAAGACTGCTGAAGTCCTATAGTATCTAATTTAAGTAAAATCTGTGAGCTGACAGCAGACTTATGCTACATTGCCAACTCTGGGCATTAAAAAAGAACAAGTTTTTTAAAATATAATGAACTTTTAAATTTGCCTTCTGATTTTTCAATCCAAAGCACTGAATGGTCTATTTTTCATATATTTCTCTGGAAGAATGAAAGTCAAGAACTTGCCTTTCTTTCAAATAAATCCTCATGAAGTCCTGGGGATTTTAAAACTGGGGTTTCACAGAAGGTGTCACCTGTTGTGAATCTCATGGAAAAAAAACCCTGACACTTGCAACTGTGCAGCTGGCAGTGTACGCCAGGACAGTCCTGCACCCTCCTTGGGTGCATCTACTGTGTGTGCCCATGGCTATGGGTTAGTGTCTGTACACACAGACACATGGTATTGAATTCAGAAGGTTCTCTTTCCCAAAAAGGGATCAGCTTTCCAGGAGTGGACAAAGGGGAGTCTGTTCCCATTAATCCTCCACCAAGCTGTGGAATGCACCTGCAGGCAGGGAGAGCCTGAGGGGGCCAGCTGTACATCTTCTAATGGGCCTGCCTGGAGCAGTTAGGAAGGGCATGAGAGCTCAGTGCTCACAGCCATCCACCAGCTGGATGGTTCTTACCTTCTGCACCTGTTTCGGGTGGACGTGGCCAACTCTGCTGCCAGTTATTTCCACCACACAGTCAGATGCGAGCTCAAATCACAGATGTTCACTGATAGTGCCAAGATCAGAGCAACAGCGCTTCCACAGCCTCAACCCTGCTGCAGAGAGACCAAGCAGTGACCTCCTGCACAAGCACTACAGTCACTCCAGGTGCTTGCAAAGCAGCTCTACATTTACTGCTTGATTTCAAGCAGGTCTGCCTAAAGTAAGTGCCAGTTGCCATTCAGCCACTTTCCACATCAATTTTAAATGTAGCCCCCAGTCCTCAGTCTCTTGCTTCCACCTGATTGATTGAGAGCAGCCCAGCTTTGTGTAGGACAGGAATGTGACATCAGGTCACATGTTGTAATGTGACATCAGGATGTCATATCACACTGAGATGGGGCACATGCAGAAGCACAGATCTGCCCCAGCATCCTTCCTCTTATGGTTGTGTGGATGGAAGAATGTGGTTAATGCTTTATTTTTCTGGTGTTGGTACCCTGTAACAACACAGCATCAGGATGCTGAACCAGTTTCTTCTTGTGCTGCCAGTGCATTTTTCTCCACTTAAAGGATTTTGTGGCAGTGGTCAATGCTATTATCAGAAAAAACAATTCCTTTCCAAGCATTTTGCTATGTAAAGAAATGATGAGACAAAAAGATCAAAAAGAATAAACCCAAAACAATAAATGGAGGGGGGAAAAAACCCCAAACACAAAAAAAATGAGACAAGAAAAATCCAAACATAGGAGAGAAAAAGAAAAATAGTTGAAAAAAGAGTAATCAGAGGAAGCAGGAAGGAAAGGAATCTTAAGACATGATTCTGGAAGAATACCCCATCTCTCCTTAAGGTACCTCCCTGCCTTAAAAGGAGCTACAAGGCTCCAGCTGCACTTGAATCTGGTTTAAGCAGAGTGCTTATGCCTCCCTGCCAGCGCTGCTGCCTGAAATGGAGTTTGTCTTTGTGATTTACTCCAGAGAATCATAAAGCTATTTCTGAGTGAGAAAAGATCTGTTGGTGTAATCTTCGGTCAGTTTGTTTCTATTTAAAAGGACTGCTTCTGTTCTCTCATAGCCAAGCTAGGGGCAGGGACCAGGATACTGCAGTAGAGGGAGCCACACTATCACCATCCCTGACTGATCCTGTAAGTACAGTGTCTCTCAGTACTTATTTTTTTTTTTTAAATAGTGTTCAAGAGCTGGACTTCCAAAGACATTTAAGAATAAAAATTTTTAAAAAAAAATTAAAAATTTGAGGTTCTTTACATGATATTATAAATTCTGTTTTCTCGTATTCCTGTATAACACATTGAGACTACTGGTTAGCCTGATTCCTCAATATTCCCCCTCTTTCAGAGTGTGCTGGTTTGAGATGTAATCCAGTCCACAGAAGTAATGGATGCTAACTAGCCAATTAGAAAAGGGACATGCCTCTGTGATACACTTTTCAAAATTGGAAACCCTGGAGGAGAAGCTCTCTTTCCTTCCGGCAAAGCTCAAAGTGTCATCCTAGCTCCGTGCAGGTAGGGCCGAACCGGGCCCGGCCGGGTCGGGTCCCNAGTGATGGATACTAATTAACCTTTTTAAGTCATAGAATATCATAGGGGGGTGAAGTAGTTCAGTTAAAACCAGAGCAGATATTGTAATCTTCTTTGAGCCAGAGAGAGAGATGATGTAGTGAAGCCCCTTTGGCCTGAGGGAGGGATGGCAATTTTCTGTTCCCAGAGATGAAGATGATTTTAGAGGGAGATGAAGATGAACCTTTGCATTTGAGCATTCATCCTTGAAATATAATACCCCATGCATTTGATATGGCCCAGAAGCATGGCATTAAGAGGGCTGTGAGATGGGAGAGCTTTGCAAGTGCAGATTTCTCCGGGCGGATGAATGCATTTGTGAAGATTGTAACCACAAGAGAACTAAAAACTAAGTCTTGTGGGGAAATTTCCATGATTTTGTCAATGAGGAGATCCTCTCCCTTGGTGAATTGGAAGAAGGACTGTTCCAAGAGTGATACACTGACTGGAAATCTTTGGGTTTTGTTTCTCTACATTGTTGTGTTGGTGTGAATGAAATAAGGGTGTTGGGGAGAGAAGTGTTCTGAAGGTTTTATTCTGATTCTCATAATCCTGTTAAATTTGTCAATAAAATTTTCTTTATTCCTTTTAAAGTTTTAAGTCTGTTTTGCTCTTTCTCCTGGTCCTATCTCACAACAAGAAAATAAGTAATTCTAGGAAGTACATGAACATTTAGCCACCACTGAAACTACCACACAAAATTTTGGGTATTTTTAAGAAAGAACTCAAACCAAAACAGTAATATTGTAGACTTTTGTAAACTTTTTTTTGAAAATTCCAAGTTTACATATTACTGCAAAGAAGTTTTCAGGGGGAGCATCCCTCTTGTGGTATTTTCAAATCCTGTCAGTAAGCACAGTAGTGGGTTCTTCTAAATGTGTTCAGATTTTCTATGCTGAAATTGTCTTTTTTCCCCTGCTTACACATTATGACACCCTTAACTTTTTGTCCCCACTTTCCCTAGTCTTTTCACTGTTGGTGAAAGGTAAGCCAGTTAATATCATTACTGTTTAATATTTCACCAAATTGCTGTGTGATAAATAAGAGCTCCCCTACCAACACTAAAAATGTTTTAAAATTAATTTTTACTAAGTAATCAAGTTAGGTGATTGTTCATTTTGAATTGTAATTTGAGGTAACAGGAAAAAAAATGAAGCAAAGAGAAATTCTGCCCAAGAAATTACATTCCCTAGGTTTGCTAAGTAGCACATTAATGATGCATATGCATTATTAAATTCTGGAGAGTACATCACTGGCATGTAAAATTCTCTTAGGCATGTGGTTAGATCACTAAGTACCTGCATTTGTCTTCTAAAAGAGTGATTCATACATAGTTGATTGGGATTTCATACCAAACTTACACCCTGTGCAGATCCCTCTTTCTGATTGACTTTTTGATTTGAGTATCAATGGTAACCACATGTAACTTGGATTTCTAAGATGTTATAAGTAAAAAAAATTCAAAATTTAGATACGAGTTATATTCAGAGGTGGCACTCCGGTGACTTTCAGATTTAAGGACAGGAAAACAGTTACGGCACAAAAGTAACCTGCTTTTAAAAGGATTGACATCTAAAAAATAATTACTGAATGATAGAGTGGTTTGGGTTGGAAGGGACCTTAAAGACTACCCAGTTCTAATCTCCCTGCCATGGGCAGGGACACCTTCCACCAAGTTGCTCAGACCCCCATCCAACCTGGCCCTGAACACTTCCAGAGATGGGATATCCACAGCTTCTCTGGGCAACCTCTACTGGGGCCTCCCCACCCTCACTGTAAATAATTTCTCCTAGTATCTAATCTAAACCAACTCTCTCTCATTTTCAAGCCATTCCCCTTGTCCTGTCACTCCATGCCCTGGTGAAAAGTCCCCCTCTAGCTTTCTTTAAGTTCCTTTTAGGTACGGGAAGGTGCTCTAAGGTCTCCCCAGAGCTTCTCCAGGCTAAACAAGAGAGGGACTCCAGCCCTATTTTGTAGCAGGGATCAACATGAGCAAGAGGTCAGCGAGTGTGTGAGGAGCAGTGTGAAAGTCTGATTTTATGCAGTTTTGAGAGGAAGAAGCAAAAATTACTTTCAAGCTAGACTTCTCTGTGCATGAATTATAACCCTGTAATTGGGTATTTGGTCAAAACACATGATACCGTAAGAATCAAAACAGAAATTTGTGATTACAAATGGGGAGATTTGTATATAAAATTTGCTGAAATTTTTCCATACCAAAAATGTGTTTGCTGATATTGCACTTTTGGATCAACTGGAATTATTTGTAAATCCAGACCAGAATTTGGCCAGTAAGCTTCATCAACAAATACAGAAAACATCCTAAAATTTTTTAAAGTTTATTTTAATATATTTTACTGAGGTGTGTCATATTTTTCATCTTAAAATAATGCTTAGCTTTGAGGTTAACTATTTAAGATGGCATGAAAGTATATTAAAATCTAACAAAAGAATAGTATTTGGTTTCAAAATAATTTAGTTTGACTTAAAATCATTGTTACTTTCTCTTTCAATCAGGATGAAATCCCAGACTTTTCCTTTGACTAGACTTTAAATAATCACCCCTTAAACCACATATATTGGTTCAATTTATTTATTTAAATAAAGAATATATTTGCTTCTTTAGGTGTCATTTCAGAAAATCTCTGAGCTGCCAATATACAAATGAGGCTCTATCAGTCACCTTCTGCTGCAGGTGCATTACATGGGAGAGGAGCCTGGACTATTTCTGGCACAGAAGAATTGAAAAATAAAAGTATACAACTTAAAGGTGCTAGTAATTCTGAAACCCAATGACAACTGGGCTTAGTTCTCATCTGATAACCCCATGTGTTGATGACTTACAAGGACAAGGAGGGTTTTGTGAATTACAGGAAAAATTGTTAGTAGATATGATTGGCTTGGGTTTTAAGAAAAGCCTTTGACAAGACTCCTCATGCAAAGGTATTTTAAAAAATAGGTTTCCATGGAACAGGTGGAGAGGTACTTTTATGGTTTGAGGTCTGGTTATGGTTTGAGAAACAGAATGGAAAGGCAGAACTGTCATTTTCAGGGCAGAGAAGGGTCAACAGTAGTTCTCTCAGAAACTGGATGTCAAGCAGGCTTTATTCAACATCCCCTTAATCTGGGGAGGCTGGTTGAATTAATATCCCCAAATTTATGGAGATTAGCCATCAAACAAGGCACCGATGATGAAGATCAAAAAAGGTAGCAGATGATGAAGGTAAAAAACATAGCAGATATGCTTCAGATAAAAGTATATTTTGTATATCTAAGTCATTCTCACATAAAATTGAGCTCCAAAAACACAGAGCCCTTGGGAAGGTGCTCCTGCAAGCCACCACTGGCAGGTTACTGAAATCCTTGGCTCTGAACAAAGCAACAGCCAGAAATGCAACAAAACTCTATCTGAAAGGGTCCTAGAAACAGAACAGATGGCACTTGGTGCCTTTGCAGAGGAGCAGGGCAAACCCACAGCTTGTGCTCTGCCTGCTGGCAGGTCTGGTGCCAATCTTCCCTCAACATGGTCAGAGAGACACTGGATACAGAAAGGATATTTTCAAAGGATGCAGCCACCGCTTTGCATGGGAGGACCAAAATGTGGCTGTTTGGTGTGGAGAGGAGAAGGAGGAGTGGAATGTAGCTGAGGTGTACAAAGTTACCCTAAGCTGGGCGGGGAGCTGGTACTCAGGAAGTTGTGCAGTGTGGGGGCTGAGGGACACTAATTGAAACTAGCAGGAGATTGATTTAAAATAAATGAAAGATGTACTGCTTTCCATAGCAAGGTCTGGACTAGAAAGTAAAACCTTTAGATTGACATAATAACAGATTAATAATTGAAACAAAGTAAAATATCATTAAAAGTAATAAAAATAGTAAATAGTAATGATTTAGAAAATGGAAGAAAAAAGAAACAAGTGATGCACAATAAAATCGCTCACTACTCATTGACAGATGCCCCATCCCATTCCTGAACCCAGATCATTCCCTCTTATGGGTAACTCCCCTAGTTTATATTTTGGGCATGATGTTTGGTGTGGAATTATCTCTTTGGCCAGTCTGGATCTCCTATCCCAGCTATGCTACCTCACTGTTTTTTTCTTTTCTGTATCTCCTCCCTGGCAGAGCATGGGGGAAAAAACAAAACAAAACAAAACAAAACAAAACAAAACAAAACAAAACAAAACAAAACAAAACAAAACAAAACAAAAACGTCCTTGACCTAGGATAAACATGACTTAGCAAAAACAAAATCAGCATGATGTTACCATCATTGTTCTCCTTCTGAATCCAAAACACAGCCCTGTACCAGCCATTGAGAAGAAATGAACTCTGTCCTAACTGCAACCAGGACAATTTCCAACCCAACAGCTGTGAGTTCTGAGGGAATGTACTGAAAAAAGTGCCCAAGCTCATGTCCCTTCCTCTCAAGGTCTCTCCTCTTGCCACTGCTGGAGATAAAGCATTTGGTCTGGATGGTCCCAGCAGTTAGACCCAGCCAGAATGTTCTTTTTTTTCCTGTATTCCACATTTTCAGTAAAGTCTGGGCTGGTCAATCTTTACAGTACTAAACGTAGCTCAGTAGAGCTGTCACTCCAGTGCAGGGTGGGCTCAGTACCAGACTAAAGGGTTTTAAAAACGGGGAGAATAGTAGTTGCTCATCTTCACAGGTTTCCTGGGCACAGTCTAAAGTTTTCTCATGTTACCTTTATTTTATAGAGATGGGAACACACTTTTTACTTGTGTATGAAAGTCATGAAATGACAGTGAGTAGTCACTTCTCAGAAGTCTCTTCTCACAGTGACAGCCCCTTCTGTGAAGCTTTTTAAAATACAGAATAAACTGTGAATTAGCAAAGACACACTTCTCTCTGAGTCACCAGCCCAGTCCAAATGACATCTCAAAGCTGTGTTGTGCTAGAAAGGCTCATAACTGTGGAAGCCAATTTGAAAAGTACTGATTCTTAATAAATAACAAGGAGTAACGCCAGAAGAAAGGAACTGGTCCAGCTTAAGAATCCTTCCCTCTTGGTATAAAAGTCAACCTGCAATGTCAAATGCTTTGACTGCCTATAAGGGTGCCAATACTGCCTGTAGGGGATAAAAGTATGCATTGAGGGCACTATAATATGGAGGACTAAGCTACAATCTTTATGTGAGGCATTCAAAACTAATCCCCAAGCCTGAAAAAGAGGACAAAAGACCCTAGGGTTTATAATGAGAAATATATTTTAAAGGCTTAGGGATCTAATGTGCCTTGCTTTTCCACCATAAAGAATTTTTGTGAGGTTTCTGGAACATGAAGTCAGATGCTGCTGCCAAAACTGCAGCCACAGGGGGCTCTCAATTAATGAAAAACAGCTCTTTATTCCCTTAACTTATTTGGATTTATAGGATTACTGTGCTGAGGACTAACTCAATGCTAAGCACCCTCCCACATTTCAACTGGCTCTTGAGAGAACACTCAGTAGTTGTTTTTCCCACTGAAATAGGTATCCTGAGAGCATCACTTCCATCGGAGGATGGAAGACTTCATGCTCAAGTGATCTCTCAGTGTCTCACCCCAGCACCTCCATTCACACTCCTCTGAGTGAGGTGAAGGGAGAGATTTCAGGGTTTATTGACAAAATTGTGAGGTCCATACTCAGGCAGAAAAAAAGCCAGGAATGCTTGGCAGGATAGCATTGCATCTTAGACAGGAAATATCTATCTGGCAAAAAATAATGTTTCTCATACCTTTAAAGGTCAGAAAAAACCTCTCAAACCTAAAATGCACATGGATACTCACTAGCAACCTGTGCATGATGAGATCACTGCCAAAGACTCCTCTGGAAGCCTGGAACCTTTTTGAACCTTTTGACCTGGGGCAGGTCTTGGTTATAAAGAAACCACTGCACCTTCTAGTCTCTTAGTCTCTTCATTTTCCACGTGGCCTTGAGGCTTGGACTGCTGTAGATATCTTCTCTGTGGTGACCAATGACAACCCAAGGCATGAAGGTACGTCAGGAACAGGTTTTTCCCCAAGAGGGTGGTTGGGCACTGGAACAGGATCCCCAGGGCAGTGGTCACAGCACCAGCCTGGCAGAGCTCAAGAAGCGTTTGGACAAAGCTGTACAGGGTCAGGAGTTGGACTCAGTGATCCTGATGGGTCCCTTCCAACTCAGCATATTCTGTGATTCTGTGCTTCTGTGATCTTTGTTGCTACACTGATACACACTACAGATGGTTTATACATCTGAGCCAGATTCTATCTCATTTCTTTTTTTTTTCTCTTAACTTTTTCCTCCTTCATTTCCTATTCCTCCAAACTGATGCACTTTTGCTCCCGTTCTGTTTGCAGCTTTTATGCGTCACATTCTGCTCTTATTACAGCAGTAAAAATCTGCTGGGTTTGGCATGACACCAGGGTAGCTGGTCAGAAGTGCTGTCCCGGCAGCTGAGCTGGGTTTTTGGGAGTTACTACCACCCTGAGGGTGGATCCTTGGGTGGCTGCTTCTGCCCTGGCAGCAGTGCTCCCTCTGGAGCTGCTGGCAGGGTTACACACTCAGTGACTCCCTCAAGTCAGAGAACAAAACTCAAATCTGCATGTTCAGTGACACCTGCAGATCTTGGAGAGGCAGCAACACTGAGGGGGAGGTGGTGAGCAGAGTTCCAACAGTAACCTCTTACCTAACTGAAGTCACAGCAGCAAATCTGGCCATAGCCTGCGCTGCTGTCTCCATTCTTTCTGCTTCTATTGTTTGTCAATTTATTTCCCTTATTTCCTATTTAAAAGCAAACAAACAACAACAAAAAACGGAAAAACCCACCTCTTTATTTCAGCTTCTTTTAATCAAAAATGTAGCCAGATAAATGGGGCTACTGAGAGAGAAGCAAGAAGTAGAAATACATCCACATATAGTTATATTATATAGTTATATTTCTCTTTCTGTTTTTATTCCAGATGCTTTACTATGAGTAGAACCTCCAGTTCTATTTCCTTTCAACTCCCTGTCAAGGTTTTCTTTATTCTGCAAGCCAGTAGTATACAAAGGTTATACTGAGTTCACCCTGGGATAGAGACCTCAGTCAGTTAAATGTCATGGTTTCTTCTAGTAAATCAGAAGTAAGCATATTTTCAGTCCTTTGAGATTACAGTGTCAGATCACAAATATTCAAACCAGCTACTGTGAAGTAACCCCCTCTGTCCCTTCCCGAGTAATCCCTGGCTAGCTATGTCGAGGGGAGAGCAGGGGGGCTCCTCACGACCAAGATAAAAGACCAAAGGGCTGCTTCTCCCTCCGGGATAATGTTGGGTGTTTATTCAGGCTGGGATCCAGGAGGAAAAAGAGGAGGAGGAAACATTTCCCGGGTACTTTCAAACCCGGGAGAGGGGCGGGGAGACATAACACCAATCAATGAGATAACATTCCAGGAACAAGGAGGGGAAGGGATAGACAAGTCACACTTGCAGGGAGGGATTACATAGAAACTAGGAAACGCCGGGTATGTGCACTACTACACTACTGTTAGCTGATTAGAAGCTGAGCAATTAAAATAGCTTTGCCCAAAGAGCCCCTGCCTTAAAACCCACTTAAAAGCCTTTTTTTTTTTTTTTTAAATTACAAAAATACTTAAATGGTTTAACAGATGAAAATAGTAACAAGTACCAAAGGACCAGATGATGCTATGGCTTATATCACATAATTGAGTTTAAAAAATGAAGAGGAGACAATTCTATAAAGTAGGAGTAAAGCAGGCTGATAACATTATGGTTCATAGAGAAAAATGGCTTTCATTAGTTCTACTTTTCTGCAGAGTCCTGGCTTTTTCTGCTGCTAGCCGTAAGTGCCTAATTGTTCAACACAGTTTCCTGACAGATTCAGCTTTCCCTTATCCCCATGTGTACTTTCAGGGCTCTTTACACAGAAAAATAACAGTTTACCAAGGTATGCAACATTCATGAACTTGCAACATAACTTTTCATTACACCCTTTTTAAAAATTACATTCCCAATACATAGTAGCTGGAATAAAATAATTTAGAGTCCATAAGCATTGCCAACGAGTTTTCCATGAGTCTGTACTCAGGAGCCTTCTTGGCTGTACTTAACCAGTGCAAGTAGCAGTAGAAAATGAAAGCTTTTTTTTTTTTTTTT
>VWZN01015880.1:119443-143185 GCA_013396955.1 Regulus satrapa
AAAAAAAAAAGAAAGTAAGCTATGCAGAAATGACAGAAATGATTTTGTGAGAAGAATAGGAAACACACACAAGAGATTCAAGATCAGGCATAATGGATATTTTAGCTGCACAGAATCAAAAGACACTTAACAACAGCTAAGTGCTGTTGAAAATATCAGCCATGGAGGTAGTACTAGAAATTATCTCAGTATCCTAAACAAACCCCTCCATCCACAGCTGGTTTATAATTGTCCCTGTCAGAAACATGGAGGAGAACATTAGGCAAATAATTTTAATGATTTAGTGATTATTAGGATACGGTAAATGGAAACATGTATTAAAGACATGGAACAGGTTTTCCAAAGGAAGCCTTTGGAATATTGAGTACATTTATTTATGCTGGCTAGAGGGAACTTAGGGCAGAATAGGAAGACTTAAGTCACATTTTTGAGGTGGATGAAGCCAGTTTGGCCTTTGGACAGAGTAGGAGCTTCATTATTTTAAAGAAAATTTGGAGAAAAAACCCCAAAACTTTCATGTGACTGCTCAGCAGATCAGCAGATCAGCAAATAAGGATTATCTTGCTTTGAAAACCACATAGCCAGCTGTATTGCAGTGAATTTGAGCTCTGGAGTAACAGGCTGTGCAATGAAACTTACAGGAGCATTAAAAAACATGGCACAGATCTCTGAGAGGCTGTTTAGAGTAACACTGTAAATACCATGATAACACCTCTGAGTAAATCAGAGATGGACTTCAGCTCAGATTTCTCCTTTTCTGAAAGAGAAGATAAAGGCTGTGACTCGGTTTTGATCTTGGATGTATCATGTACTAAAGTCTTTCAAGTGTACAGGGGTATGGATAGCAGGTGAATTAAAAAAAATAGATAAGGTCATATTTATTTCTGTAATTACAGTGAAAAATGGGAGGAGGAGTTTTCCTGCCTTTGTCTCCAAGTCTTTAAAGAAAACAAATTGCAATTGAGTTATTTTTATATCTCATATATCTCATTAATTTCAGTTGAATATAGGACTCCAAGAAAACAGACAGGATTTCTGCCCTTGTCTTTGTATCCCACAATAAATTGCTTTTTTCCCTCTGATGCTCACAGGCCTTTTTTTAATGTACTTTGCTTGTTTCCTCATGAGCAGAGAGCAAACACATTTTCTGTCTTAATGTCTTTTATTTCAAACGAGAAAACACTGATAAGAGGAAGAACAAAAAGTCTGTGCAGGAGAGAAGAGTGGTTAAATGTTACCGTGAACCACTGCAAAAAAATGGCCTCAAAGTGTTGCATCCTTTTCCAGTCACCTTTTAGAGGCAATAGGCAGGGAAGGTCAGACAGTTGTCACAGACTAGGTGCAGCCAAAATTTCCTGCCCTGTTCTGCCGAATGTCGGTCATGCATGTTGCATGTTCATTTGCAGGGGCCAGCAGAAAGCTGTCCTTGCTCTCCCCCGCTCTTCCAGGCAGCTCTGGCACAGCTCTGGAGCATGGGCCAAGCCAGGGACTGTGCCTGGGAGGCCACAATCTGGCTGGCACTCCTCAGCCCTCAGTCTGAGGTTGGTCCAGCCTCCTGTTCTCTTGGAATCTCTCCTTTGGCCTTCTGTATCAACATCTCCCTCCTCCTCTCCTGGAGCCCAGATGAGGATTCTTCAAGCTGGGAAGTTGAAGGCAACTCAGTCAAGCTAAAGCTTTGCCATTTTTCTTGTTTTGCAAGTGGGTACAGCTTGTCCCTCACAGCTCAATAAACCTCAAGTATGTTAGTTGGCAGATTTGGAGAATTAGAAAACTTTTACTTGTGCTGTGACAGGTGGCCATTGAACACAAGTGTGAGAAGAAACCATCCAAAAGTAGTTACTGCTTGCTAACAGGCTAACAAAAGGTTTCAAAGGAAGCAGGAAAATGTGGTGGGAGAGGAGATGAGCCAAGCCAGGATGCTCTGTCAGTAGGAGAGAAAGGAGAGACACCAACCCATTCCCAGAGTTAGCAGAGCCGTGTATTTTAGTGATGTTGTTTTCCTTCTTTTCTCATCCTTCCTGCATTCACTATTTACTGTGACTGTGCTATAAATAACACCAGGGAGTGAAAGCTGATTTCAGGTCCAAGGTACATATCCAGGAAAGCTCATAAAATTCAGATGCATTTCTTGAGCTAAATGATCTTCCCACCAAAGGGCAAATATGGAAAGGTGATTCTCTGAGAATAAATACAGAGCTCTAAATACATTAACCTTGCTTCTGGTTTCACTGGAAATTTGTGGCATGATTGTGGCTGTAATAGTGGCCACCTCCCTGTCCTGCTCTACAAAGGGCAATGTCTCCTTCCCACTGAACAGAGGAAGCCAGGGGTTTTCTAGAAGGGGGAAATGCCCTCACCCATAAACCCAAGGAGGCTTATGGAGACACAGAACACAGCTTCAGGCATCTGACATATCTCCACCTTAAAAGATCATCTTTAAACAACCCCAGAAAAACCTCTTCTGGTGGCTGGTATATGAGCACTGTGCACATCAAAGCACATGAGAAAATCTGCTCATTGCAGCTTCTATATAAATATATACAAGGTAGAAATTGGAATATTTTTGAGGTCTTTTTTGCTGCTGTGTTCTGCACGGTCTTCCTTCAGTGTGTGTGCCTGGTGGAAGTGTCTGCATGAGTCACAAACTGATTTTAGAAGCCTTATAGGATCTGTACACATTTGCTGGATACAGTTTGCCTAAACTTAGGGAAAAGAGTGTGATCATTTTGGCCAGGTTTGTTTTAGAGGTCATATCCATGAAGAGGCCATATCCATTTAGAGGCCATACCCAGGAAGAATGCAGGTTAGAACTAACTTCCCTAGGTCTGAAACTTCAGGGCTCAGGGATTGGTTTGTTCTGAAAGAGCCACAGATTGAGGAAGGGTCTTGCATTCACCTGCAGATCCAGCTCTTGCTTTTCTTTTGCCATTGGTTAGTCATGTCTTGAAGGCAATTTCAGGAGATATCAGATCACACACACATGCACACATACATGTATGTATAAAGAATCAGCAGCCCTGTATATTTTGCACATCCAGAACTGCTCAGAACAGGGAAACTGCTGGTGTCAGTTTGAGCCAGTGCCTTCTCACATCTGTAAGAGAATTCAGTTTGAGGTTAGTTAGAGGGATTGGATATTTGTAATTTTAATTTTGGGGGATTTTATTTTGTTTTGTTTTGTTTGTTTTGTTTTTCCAATAATGCCTTGTTTTTAATGTGTTTCCATTAACATGGCATTTTAAACACTATTCTGAACACCTAGTTTCAAAAATTGGTGGAAAATACTGGGAGAGAGAATAATTTTGGTATTGGAATAAGTCTGTACACCCTGCTAAACATCAAGCCTCAGAAATCCACTGCTGTCTAGGCTGATATTTTAGGGTGTATCACAAAAATGATCACTGTGATGTGGCATGGGTGCTCAGAGCAGTGAAATATATATAATGGTATCTTGTTCTGACAGATCAACTCTTCCCTCTATGGACTATTTCTTAAGGTTTTCTAGACACAGACTAGAACTGTGTTTGCCCCTCTTCCTAATTTTTGACTTAGATGCTTTCACTGGGTATTGCTGACCCTCTGGGAAGGACACCAAAGATGTTCTTATGGGGCACAGGCAGTTGCTATTAGGACTTCACTCTAGGAGAAACACCAGGAACAAACAAAAGTAGCAGAAGTTTCCAGTAGAGGGAGTGGAACGAAAAAAGCCCTGATGCAGTAAAGGGAAGTAATGGCACTGGAGAGAGGAGAGCACACGGCCAAGCAGAAAGGGGTGGAAAGAAATACTCCTGATGTGTTGTGATTTCTGCTGTTCTTTTTCTGTTTTAGCTGTCTGCCTGCAGAGGGGAACAGAATGTGCCACAGTGATTGATGAAAGGAGGAAAGCATCTCCTTCAGGAGTAAGTAAATTCAAAAGGAGTTCCTCTTTGCATTGCTAATCTTGATGGCATATACAGCCCTTGAATACATAATCCTTATTGAGAGACCTGTGGAATACATGTAAATTGCTTTTTTAATGTGGTCAGATTTCTCAGAGCATCTTTTTTATTTATTCAGTCAATTTTTAACAACCGATCAAAATGTATTTCTTAAATAGCCATTTAATAAGTTATTTTCCCTTTCTTATCAGCTCTTAGATAGGTGGCCTGAATTTGCTAATGAAGTTGCCAGAGGATGATTGCAAAAAGAACTTTCCAGTTAATGCAAGAATACTGGTTACTTATACTAGTGACAGCCTGAACAGACTTTGCTTGAGCATACATTAAGCTCTTCACCCTCCCTGAGCATTAAGAAGTAAAAATTAAGCATTGCAAAAAAGCAGTGAAAGGCTTTCTTAAGAAACGTGAATTGCATTAGAGTCAGTGGGTGCTGAATGACTGCTTTTCTTTGCATCACTTGTTTTTCTTGGGCTTTACTTTCCTCTCTAGCTGTTGGTTGGTAGCAATGCCGTGGGTGAGGGGGTCCAGAAGAAACTTCCCGAGATTCAGGATGAAAGAATAATAGCCACAGGGGACAACAAGCTGCATTTCTGGGGAATGTTTTTTATCCATCACTGTCATTTCATGAAGTTTGAAGAGTAATAAGAAGGACTTTGAGAACAAAATACTCTCAGTAATAAAAACGGTACCATTTTGGTAATCCACTTAAAAGGTGTGTTTTCACAGGAGAGTTGAACCTAAAACAACTTATTCCTGAAGCCCTCTGTCTCCATAAAAAAGTGGGATATACATTTTCACCCACCTGCTACCACCTCCACCTCTACAGTACAATTCCTTTATAAACCCCTATTTTCTGAAGATAAATATCGTGGCCCTATAAGCTGCATATCTTTCTGATGGAAGAGGTATCCTGTTGTTTCCAGCATCACAATTTCCCATTAGTGGCATATTTGCAGCTTGTAGCAAAACATTAAATAGACTATGTTAAGGCACAAATCCCTATAGAGCAGTTGTTCTGATCGGACACTTAAATAATTAACAAAATCCCCATAGAGCAAGGCAAGCCTCTTAGCTCCTTCAGCACGAGGGGCTGAATGATTTCAGAATTATTTATTGTCATTAAAGGAAATGTTCAGTCTAGTCTCTAGAGATCATATGCATTAAATAAACATAAATGGTTTTGTAAAGACATAAATACATTTGTATCACACTTATTTTATATGGATGTATTTTATGGTTTATTAGTTACTTTTTTTTACCACAAGTACTTGGGATTTCTCTGCACTGCATATACCCTTTTAAAAGTATTTTTATAAAATATGGAACCTTACCAATCAATTTAAAAAAAAATAGTTTTGTTTTTTGTATATTTCTAAACATAATTCTCCACTATGACCTGCAATAGCACAGAACTTTTCAACCCTTTGTGCCCTTTTTTCTTCCCTTTTTTCTGGATTTCTGCAGAGTAATGTTAGAACTCTTATTCCTAACCCACAAGAAATACAATATTTTTATGCAGTCTTATCTGTGCTTTGTTGTAATGCAGGCTAAACCTTGTTTACTAACCTCAGGGTCAGTTCTGGTTAATACAATGTAAGTATTAGAACAAAATGTAAAAGGCAAAAGGCCCGCACACAGAGAGAAATTACTTTCTTCAGTTCACAAGGGAGATGTAACAGCAGACATGGACCCAGAAATCTTTGGGGCCCACATCCTACAATCCAATTGCTTGGCAGTAATATATTGTACAGTTCTCAGGGCTTTTGATTTGTTTTTTACTGCCACTTTATTCTGTTACTAGTGTGTCTTTAGTTTTTAGCTCAGCATGCCTTATTTTCAAGAAAAGTCCAAGTGGAATGTACAGCTTTTTATGAAGAAACATACATTTTCTGTATAAGCTTCAAGATAGCACTGTGTTTTCAAAACACAGTTGCTTAAAAAATAAAAAAAAAAAATCCAACATTATATGGGTAATAAAGATAAATACTCATGTAGCCTGACTTCCTGTGTCTCGAGAGACATCATTAGTTTTTAAATNAAAAAAAAAATTCCAACATTATAAGGGTAATAAAGATAAATACTCATCTAGCCTGACTTCCTGTGTCTTGAGAGACATCATTAGTTTTTAAATTCAATGCTCAAATGGACGCATCATGTTTCATACAAGTTGCCACAGTAGGAATATCACACATATCACAGCATGTGATCCCCGGTCAAACCTGAGGATCTGCTTGCTGTATGAGTGAATTACAGCAGAAAGTTGTAGCAGTACCTATGAGGGTGATGGGGAGTTCAAAACACCCCAAAATAGATGTGGTACTGCTCCTGCAGACAGACCCATGTAGACATCAGTGTACTGCAGAGAGATGTCGGTGTTGAGAACAAGTCCCTGACTTCTTCATGATTTCCCCATATGATAGTGCAGCAAAATGAAATCGTGACTGAGCCATGAGCTGAGAGCACAGGTCCCTCACACAAAGTCCTGGCCCTGCACAGAGCAACCCCAAGAATCGCACTGAGTGCCTGAGAGTACTGTCTAGTTTTAAATTATAACAGCCAGGGGTCAATCTATTTTCTTTTTGTCCCCAAATTCAGTTGGTTTTTGTTTGTTTGTTTGTTTGTTTGTTTGTTTCTCCAGAACACTTGTAGCAGAATGAAATTGATTGGTTTGTCAGTGCAAGCCTAGAATTTAGTGTGAAAAAAACAGCACAAGCAAGAGTATTTAATCACCTACCTTCCATGTCAGAGCTGGAATTAGCTCTGCAGAGACTCCTCCTTGACCTTAAAATGGGCAGTAATGGGAGAGAACTGGAGGGTACTGGTAGAAATAAGTCTGTAAAATATTGCAAATCCTAATATACAGTGAGGATTTTGAATATTAAATAGAAGTTAATTTGACAGTAAAGGGAGGAGAGGGCTCATCCAGTGGTGTCCAGGCTGGAGAGGTTTCCTGAAGAGACACACAATCTTAACAAGGCAGCACCTCCCTTAAGTGTTACCCCACACATCCAGCAGGCCACTGATCTGAAACACTTCCTTTAGCCATTTGTTGTTGGTGACAGGGAGCTTTCAAGATAATCCCTCCTATCTGAGGTTTAATATTTCATCCATTCCAAATGGGATAAGGCTAAGACTTTGCTCATGAGACCTTGGCTTAGGCAGAATGTAATTCAAAATGTTGAAAATAACTTAAGCCTGTATTTCTTACCTACAGATTTAAGGAAAGTTTCCTATTTGGTCTCACCCTCTTTTTTTCTCCTAATGCAAGGTAAATACAGTTTAAAGAAACTGGAAGTGTGTAGAGAACAGCAATTTTTTTTTTTCTCAAGTGACACTTAATTTGAATCTAAGTCAGTCTGGGCATATAATGCAATGAAATTTATTTTCCTATTTATACATACATTTATGTGAATATTTTGATATACAAACAAACACATCAATAGCCAAACCCTGAAAGCCTTTGCTTTCAATTCTCTCCATATTTCCCCCAAACTTCCCCTGCCCATGCGTCCCCTGCACTCTATGACTCTCACACCTGCTTTGACAAAGATCTGAGAAGCACGATGCTCCTTTCCCTTTTGACTTAACAAAAATCTGTGCTGTGCAGGAGGTGATGAAGAAATACACCAGAAAGTGTGTGCAAATTACATTTCCAAATTGTGCTGATGATAGAAAAGCCCCTCCTCTCCAGCTTCAAAATGAAACAATATACTAGCTTGGGCTGTATAAAATAGGGAGCACCTTAGAAAGTATTTGTTTCAATATTTTTGATATTCAATTTGAAGATAAAAAACCCCATACCAAATCCTGATTTGTATCTATATTTTAAAATATTCCCACTCTGGAACTTTTTTTAAATGCTTTGCTTCATACCCATGGTAGACATGTAGGGATTTTATGGATTTTATTGAAAATGAAAACATAACTTTGACTGTAAGAGCCAAGACACATTAGCCTTCAAAATTTACATGTATTACCTTGAAATTGCTAACTCAGGGCTACCTGAGTTGCTTGTTTGCTAACTCAGCAAACAGGGAGTTAGCTGTACCTATTACCAGAACAGTGCCTACATATGGAGATTTACCCATCAAAAATCACAGGAGAGCACTCAAAAATGAAGGAAGATGTCAGGACAAATGGAAATTAACTGCTATGCTAGCAGGCATTTTACTTCCCGGCCCAAGAGAGGCTGGGAAAGTGCATGTGAAAAAATTGTGCAGTGCAAAAAGGAGCAAATATTCTTGTACATTGACAACCACTGAAACTGTGCTCCTCCAGCAAGTAGCACTGTTGAGAGGGGAGAGTATCAGTCACTCTGGCCCAAGCAGCCCTTGGTGGGGGTCTCCTCACTCATCCTCCCATTCCATGGCACCTTTAAATGATCCACATCCAGAGCTTCAGCTTCCTCACTGTACCAAAGGAGGGCTGTTAAGAAGCAGAGCAGTTGCGTTTCTTGGTTTGCTTTGATTTGGTCTGGTTTGGTTTTTTTTACTTGAAGAGTCAGCATCAGTAAGATTTGGACTGAGGGTGCTCTTCAGCATGCTTGTCACTAGTACTTCAGAGTAATTAGAGAACAAATGAAACACCCCAAAGGTTAAATGTCATTTTTTGTACTGACTGATGAACTGTTGTGCACTACACCATAGTGCCAAGCAACTGTGGGATCTGGAGAACATGGAGTCAGACTCTCCCTTGAGTGCACAGTGAAAGGAAAAGAAGCAGAGGACCCAAGCTGCAATGAGATTGACCCCAGTAGAAATAAGAAAACTCCTCAGGAAGAGATGAAGCACTGGCTGCCCCCATCTCCTTCTTGACTATTCTCAACACTCTGCTGGATGGGGTTGAGCAACCTGTCCTGACCCAGTGGGCGGCCCTGCCTGGAGCAGGGAGCAGGAGGCGAGACCTCCACAGCCACCTCCAGTTGGATGGCCCCTCAGGATGCTCAGGAGAGGACAAAGTTTCTTTCCCCCTTGCTGAGTTCACCCTGTGAATGCTCACTTTTTACAGGCTCAAGGTCACAGTAGTCACGGAATGAAAAAACCACATAGCAATGTTTTAAACACACATAAATCAAGCAGTGATGGTCTGCATGTTTATTGACTGATAAGCCAGCATCTTTTTGTCTCTCCTTGGTCCCCAAATGGCACGTCAGGAGGTAACTTTGACTTCATCCAGACAACAAGGTGCTGGGGTTGCTGTGGCAATGATGTAAGTTGCAGCTGCTCCCCTCTGCTGCTGTTGTCCTGTTCATGCCTTAGATGCAGTGTTTCCAGCCCCACAACAGCTCTTAGTGCTCTTCTGGGAATGGTACTGTTTTGAACGATGGGGGAAGTCTCACACACGAATCAATATGATTTAATGCAAGCTTCCAACTTTATTCAGAAGGCGCAGTTCTTTTTATACTTTTTCTCAACAGCTACCCATACGTGATACATTCGGATTGGTTAGTAGCAGAAAGCTGTATTAATACAGTGAAGGATTACAATAGTGTCTCTTGTCCATTTTGCAGTCTGAGAACTAAACTCTCTTTTTGTTCTTATCTTCTTACTGAACTGACTTGTACCTATATTAAGACAACTTCGGGACTTTCCACATTTTGTTACCATGCAGCCGCAACTTGGTGGCCTTGACAATCCTCTCTGTCAGCAGGACTTACAAACAGCTGGAGACAGGAGGCTGTGAGGCCTGCTCATGCTAAGTGAATATGGCACAGGGCTTATTTATGCTACGTTACGGATTCTCATTCTGTTTATACAAGGACAGTTACAAGCTTCTTCTTTCCGCACGGTCTCAGGCCCTGTCAGAGGGCCTAAGCCACCTCAGAGTTGTGCAGAGCTAAAAATCTCCAACAGTACTGCTCTTGCTGGGTGGGATAATGGGTAAAAAGTGCAGCCTCCTGATACAATATTCAATATACTTGAAGTTCAGTAGAGATTTGTTTCTATATATTCCTTTTCCTGCATTTGAGTCCTTCATCCTCCCCACCATTCTGGTTACTTATCCCCTGGGCATCATCAGGGCTGCTGTTTCCAGTCTTTTCCAAAGGCACTGAGGGACAGAGAGTGGCACTGCAGAGGTGGTAGGAGAGCAAGGGTGTAGCATCATCCAAGCTCTCCATGCCAGGTTCTCCCTGTTTTGTGCTGGTGTCAGCCCAGGGTGAAAGCAGCTGCAGCGTCTTTGGTGTGAATGGACAAGATTAATTAAAACTTCCATCAAATCACACCTGCTTGTGTTCAGAATATTACAACTGACTCCTGTATCTCTCTATTCTTTTTGTTCTGCTGCAGGTCCTTATAGAATTTCAGTTTCCACATTGAATACAAATCAAATAGTCCCATTTTTCCCCCCATAACTTTTAACAGGTTAGGTGTTGGCTAGTTTCCTCACAGACAACTCCCTTGACATGTTAATCTTACTTCCCAATTATAAAATCCAATTTGTTCTAGCATTTCAGAGCTTGTTATTAATTTTATTTTAATGCAATGAAATTTTATTTTAATTTTTAATAACAAAAAGCTGAGAGTATGCACACATTTATAGGAAAGAACATATGAGGATTTGCCTGGTTTGGTCAGTACTAAATACAGGCAGAATTTTCTACTTCTCTACTCCTTCTATGGAACTATCAAGGTCAGTTAGTTTAAATTCCAAGATGTACTGAAGGTCATAAACCAGTGTTTTTCCACTGGCAATATATCTGGCAAGATATATTATAGAAGAAGAAAATTACTTTTTGTCCACCAATTTATATTCTTCAGGGAGCACTGCTTGTAACACTCTGCAGACCTTTGGTCCATGCTTGAATCAAGATGGGAGAGGGTATTTTTTTCCTCTAGACAGTTAATCAAGAACAGAACACTGCTTGCACATAAAACTTGGATGCAGGATGGGTGGGATCAGGCTGAGTCCATTCTTGTTCATCTGGACACATCTGTGCAAATTTAGGGCCACTGGTCATTGCAGAAATCAGATTGCAAAGGATTTGCTATGAAGTCAGATCCCATGTGTGTGTCTTCTTCTATTTGATCCAAACTTTAAAGGGAGGTTCAACACTTAGTTTGTTAGCGAGATCTTCTAAATGTTTGTACTGCAGCTCAGTTCATGATCTGGAAAAATTTCATTTAACTTATTAAATTAAGATAGTATTATTAAAATGCTAAAAGTCATTGCCAAACAACAAGTTTATGACCATGGTTGAATGCCTGGTTGTGGGAACTATAGAGCATTTAAAAAACCCCTACCTGTCACACCCATGCAAATTCCAGAAGTTCTGGATAAAAACTGGATGTGTACATGTTCCCCCTGCTCAAGTCCCAGAAGAAGTCCTTTATGTGCTAATTGTCTGGAAATATTGATAATTTATAGCACTTTCTTGAAGTAACAGCCAGGGCATTTCCTGTTGATGATTTTCCCTGAATTCACTTTAAGAAAATATTTTTACATTATTTTATTACCAAATGCCCTAGTGGCTATGAACACCACCTCAACGGGACAATCTACTAAGTTATTTTTAGCCTACCAGTGGGAGGAAACCGAAAAAGAAGTTACTATTGGTGTGCAGGAGTCCTACACACTCTGTGCAGAATTTCTGTGGGTAAATTTTGGAATTTTTGCTAAAAAAAGGGGTTAACTCGGGGGGGGTGACTCAGGCCAACCCAAGCTGGTTACATCACTCTGTGCCTGGAATCACTCAGGTTTTTGTTTCACACCATCTATTCCCATCACCCCATCTCTTCTCTGCAGTCTTTTAACCTCTGGATATAATTCAGTGGGCTGCAGGTAGTTAATTATAAATTACCTAGCTGCTTAATTATAAATGAGCTGGCACGTGGATCAGATGGGGCCTGGCTGTGAGAAAGGCACAGCTCAGAGCTCCAGCTGTGCCTGGAGTGTGGCAGCTTGGCTAGCTCCAGGGCTTGCGGTTAGCCCAAGGTTGTTCACACTTCCCTGTGACCCCCAGTGAGGATACATCTTCCAGCAGAAATTACTGACTCCTGGCCGAGAGAAAAAAGCAGCCAAGGAAGAGCAAAGTCTCTGAGAAAGCTTGTTAGAGAGCATCTCTGGCAGGGGCTGAATGGCTTGGGTGGGGCTCTAGTTAGTGCTCCAACATAATTCTTACCAGATGGGCAGAATTCTGGCCAGTGCGGAGTATGTTTGGAAGCCCCACAAAAACAGATGGAGTATCTAGAAATCTGGAGAGGGCAATGAGAGGAATAGGCCCCATGCCAAAAACAGTACTGCAGGTCTAACACAACCTGAGACAGCTGCGAGGGAAAAGGAGCTGCAGGAAAAATTTACATCAGTGCCAAGCCTTCCTCTGTGAGAAATCTTTGCTTGGAAAGAAAACCCCAGTGATAATTACCATATCCTCATTTTTCCCATATTCATATAAAAGGTAAGGAGACTTCCCCTGTTGTACATTATTCAGATTAGCACTTCTCTCTACAAGAGGGCACAATGTGAATTTGGTCTCTGTTTTGTCTTTATAATAAATTGCTAAAACACCATTACACAAAACCAGATTTGTTTTGGAAAATGATCACTTTTAGAGCAGCTGTCTCACCTAACTTTAATGGCTATTTTTCAAAATTGCTCCTTATTTAAATGCCACTTATTATGAAGGCAATTCTTTTGTTTGTTTTGGGTTGTTTTTTTTTTTCTTTCTTTCATGAGTCCAAAATATTTGCTTTAATTTTATTTAGGACAAGTGGATGTGCTTAGTGCAGCATAATGAAGAAAAGTGTCCTACCTATATGAAGTCATGTATCTCCCTCCGCTGAGGAGCCTCCCTGATTCTTGAAAAGACACAACATCTCCCAAAGAATCTTCTTTTCTGGAGATAAATAATGCAGAATTAGCTCATGGGTTTTTTTGCCAGCAGCTCTAAACTTCAAATGTCTCTATTTGCAATTAAGGATTGCCCAGCTCCTCAGATGTCTCAATTAGAGATATCAGATCACACACAGCCTATGTGCCACATGCTTTGCAGGGTGGTCATTTTCCCAGCCAACACATCCTTTCACTTGAATTCCTTATTGGAACACTTTTGATCCGGTGCAGCAGCTCTGATCCCAGGATCAGTGCTCCCCCACTGAGCAGAAGGAAGGCAGGAATGTTACTGAACAAGCTTCCTGAGACACCTTTCAGAAAGCTTTGATGAAAAAAAAGTTTGATGAAGCCAATGCATTGGTGTGGAGGAATTTGCTCCCGTATCTCTTCACAAAGGTCTCTGAGGGTAAGTTTTGCTAACTAGAATTTGAATTAGAATCGTTAATCAGATTTTTTTGTTGTTGTTTTTTCTTTTAGTCTCTCTTTCTTCATAAAGTATTCTCCAAACATTGAGAATGACAACTTAATAGATGTTAATAGATGGTATGGTCCTGTTATTTGTAGGCATTATCAGTGTATGGTATTTTAAGTACACTACAGGATATCATAGATACTATAAATCACAACCAGAAATTCCCTGCTTTGTTCCTTTCTAGTATGCAGTGATTTTCTACAATTTATTAAAATATCTATTAAATACCCTTGCTCTTATAAGCTGCTGTAAATGGGATTATAATATTAAGTAAAATGCAAAATTAAAGTGATTTGAATACATTCATTCTTTTTACATCTTGTCTTCTGCTCTTTCTTCTCACAAGCTGCTTTTATGTTCTGTATTTGCAGTTCCCTCCACCTTCCTACCTGAAAACTCAATCTGCTAATGCTTTTTCTATCACACAGGTAATTGATGAAAGTATTAAATAATGCCAGGCACTGTGCAATCAAAATTACTTCAATTATAGATATCAAAAGCTTTTAAGAGAATATTGCTAATCTGGAGCAGCACTTTTCTGGGAACACATCAGTTAATCTGTAATTTAGGATACTGTTAGCAGAAAATTTCAACCACGGTGCTGGGGAGGGAGCTGAGGATGGCAAGTCCATGCAATCCCACCTGGATCCTCTGACAGAGACACCTCCCAGATCTGCTGCACAGCCCCTACGGTGCCCACGTGGCCCTGCAGGAGAGGGCCTGGAGCTGGCAGTGGTTGGTGCTTTCAGATCAGTGATGATGTCCCCTGGACAGCTCAGCACGCCCCAAGGAAGACAGGCAGAGCAGAAGGGCACAGCCACAACCACAAAAGGAAAACTGCCTGCAAATCAGTTAATTCCTCTGCCCTCTTGGATGTAACCTCCACTGAAGTTTGTGCAAAATATGAGTAATAGATTATGAATTATTTGGAATAATTTATAATTAATTTACAGTTTTTCATTAGTAAGTATATATTCACAAGTGCATACACATAACATTTTTCACTTTCCTTTTTCAAATTACATTTTCTGAACTGAAATTATTGTCTCTGGTTTATTCTGTACCATTCATGCACCATTTTCAGAGTGGAATTAATGAAATACAAACTGCTCAGCAAAGCACCAAGCCAATTTTTTCTCTGCAAATATTTGTCATTGGAATTTAAACAAAAATCCTTTGGTTTGCACTGTGCTGAGAAACTTAATATCCTGTCATGCTTTTTCTTATATTTAAAATTTAATGACTTTGTATTTGCAGTCAGTTTTGCATCAGAACATTCTTGCTTGCAATTAATTCCTTGTACTCTCTCTCAGCAATGCTCCTTGCCCTGATTCCTGATGATGATCCAATTCTAGGCTCCACTGAGGCTTCAGATAATCAAGAACAAGAAGGTTCTTTTTTGAGGGTTTTTTGTTGTTTTTTTCTTTATTTATTTATTTTATTTATTTTTTTTTTAGTTTTTGCAAGTTGATTTATTTACTCCTACTAAGAATTGGTTCCAGTTGCTATCTCCCATCCTCTGATATATATATTTCACACACACACACACACGCACACACACACACACACACACACATATATGCACTTTTATATGTATACAGACATGCATATAAAAAATATGTATGTGTATATATATATATATATATTCTGCTAATTAAATGCTGCAATATGGGTTGACCTTCACAACAAGCTAGTTTAATACTGGGCTTCATTCCATTAGACTGAAATTAATCCAGACCCAGGAAAAAGGTACATATTTCACTTTGGGTAGTGTTATTTTGGCAGCTTCATTGGCAAGTCTGTTTCTTATCCTTGCCCATGCTGGCTTCAAAGTAACAGAAGAAAAGGACATTTCAACAAAGCAACAAAACTAAAGTAATTTGGTCAAACTGTAAAGACAGCTAGTGCTGGAGAAAAGTAAATTATATGTCTTGCCTTGATTGAAGCCTAGTCATGCTCCGTAAATTAGAATTTCCCAACTCCCTTAATTTTTTTCCAATTTTAGCCTACTGAGCTAGATTTCCCTCTGCCTTTTCTGGCGTGGCAGGCTTAAACACTGTTGTTCAAACTCAGGATTGTCCTGCTTTGCCTTTGCTGCAATAACAACAGGAGATGCAAATTTACTGACCCAATTTGGTTTTATAAACATGCTTTGTACCACTGGGTACCTGCACTCTAGAAGATATGCCAGCAAGTGCCTAATTTCAGTAATGCAAATCACTCATATAAATAGAGTAAATGTTTAGCCATTTCCCTTAGTAAAAAGGCAGTTAGAGATTTTGTAGCAGTGCAAGGATCAGTGGGTTGAAAGGCTGCTTGTAAAAAATAGATATGCTTTGTCTCTCATGGCCACTAATACTGAGGAAGAAACAGAGATTTTCTTATGCAGCATGATGAAAAGTTGTATTTTACTGCAGGATTTTAGATGATAATTGGTAGATAGTTACTATAATGAGAAAATATGCTGACTAGAGTCAAAAATTACATGCTGGAGGAAAGGCCATAAAGATATTACCTTAAAAAGCTGAAGAACAGCAGCATGAATACACAGAAGGGATGTGGTTGTGCCTTCTTCAGCCTTAGCAAAATGCAGGGAATGAAACAAATGCAGCTTCCCAGAATCAAGATCTGGGCTACCACTGAATGACAAATCAGGTGCCCCCAGTTAGAAACAGTAAAATGTCCCCGCAGCTAGAAAGTCCCCGAGGAACATCCTTCCCATTGAAAATAAACCCAAGCAAAATGTTCTGCAGAGACAGGATGATTTTGCAGAGGCAAAATTATAATTTTTTAAAAATAAATTATTTATAATATAATTATTATATAAATTATAAATAAAAATAAATGCCTTTATTTTTACCAACCAGGCCTCTCTTTTAGAAACCTGTGAGGTGGACTGTCTCAGGGGACTGAAACTCTGACAAAATCCAGTCACCATGGACTATAGTCCATTTTCCTGAGTGACCTGCAGGCCAGGGTCCTGATTTTTGGAGGAAGGCTGTGATCAAGGACAGGGAACTGCAGAAGAAAGGATGGAAGGTCAGGCAGATGTGGATTGGGCAACCCTGAGGGGTAGAGGACAAGGCCAATGCCATTAGTCACACCCGTCATTTGTCACCGTTACAACTGGAGGTAGTTTCTTGGTAGTTTTCCATCTTCATGTCCAGCCAGTTGGCAACTGACTCAAGTCAATATATTTTTAGGATTTTCTGAGGAAGGACAAATATTAAGTCACCAAAACATAGATATAAATGTACAGAGTATAATCAGAAACCTCAGAAGAAGTGCTCTGCTTATCCTTTTTGTTCTCCTTCCAAGACCAGAATTTTGAAGGTCAAATTTGTGTAGTAAACTGGATTATCACCCTTTAACTCTCCCCGGTAATTCCTGGCTATCTAAGTCATGGGGAAGGCAGGGATGTCCTTCATGACCAAGATAAAAGACTCAAAGGGCTGCTCTTCTCTCTGGGATGATGTTGGATGTCTATTCTGGCTGGCATCCAGGAGGGAAAAGAGAGCGAGGGTAAGATTTACCGGGGTATTTCAAACCTGGGGAAAGGGGCGGGGAGGAATAAACCTCAGCCAATGGGATAACATTCCAGGGATGAGGGAGGGGAAGGGATAAACATGTCACACTTGGGGGGATGAATACATAGTAACTTGGAACAAAGGCACTACAATACCACAGTAAACTTGTAAAGAAATAGGATATGCTGCAAAACTCCTTTCAGAGAGTTTCTTTTAAAGGAAGTATTTTTAGGTTCTTTGAAGATTGGTGGGAACTCAAAATAGGAAAAGTTAGTCATATCACCACCATTTTCTAACTTACTCTTTCCTTGGTAGTATTTTTAAAGTTTACATACAGTTCATAAAGTGATCTGAAACATCACTATTACATCCATGATGATGTTCAGAGCTTTCTGACATTTCCTGACAACAAGCTCTTTAAAAGTAATCATAAGCATTTTTCTAGTTAAATTATCCTGACCTGCAATAAAATGCCTAAAAAATGCGTGCAGCCTTATCCTGGGAAACAGTTAATGTTCCAATCTGCATTGATGCCAAGGCTTCAGCAGTTTGTGAACACCTGAGGGACAGAAAGACCCTATCAATTACTGATTTAAAAATCACAGTTATTCAGAACTTGGAAGACTGTGAATCTCCCAAAGGTTGTTGATGCCAGCAATAAACGTCGCAGTTGTATGTCCCCTGATGCTCAAAAATTCAAGGCATATCTTAGCACCCTCTCCCTTCAAACACTACTTTTTTGAAATTTGTTTTCTGAAGGATATAATTTCTGTATATTTTCTGCCTAGCCTGACCCTGGAAAGGCAATTTTTTCCTGGGGAGCAGAGACAGATTTCACTATCAGTGGACTCAGAACAGCAAAGGACATTTCATTTTACTGTTTTGGGATTTTTCCTAATAGCATATTAAAAAAAAGATGGAAAAGTCCAATTGGAAATTTCTCTAATACTGTCATTTTCAGGGAGCATGTGGACTTCACTTTTTATTTACCTGAGTGACATGGTATTTACACTGGCACACATGCAAAACATATATATAAAAGCTTGGTCAGTACTTCTGAATAACAATAATCAGAGAATCCTTTTGTAAGGTCGTTACAATTGCAAGATCTATGTAAGAAAAAAAAAAAAGAAAAAAAGTTGTATGTGATAACTTCTTGGTACATTAGAAGAGGGGTTTCTCATTGTTTAATAAATACAGTCTCTCCCTCCCAGAGGAAAGCAAATATATTTGTAACTGTCATTTGTATCAACTATGAATAAACTCTTGTCCTTGTTACTGTCAACTGCCATATATCCTCTCCTTCATCATGTGTTTTGGTTTTTTTTCCCTAGAATAAGAAGTAGCACTTTAGGGACACTCAGTTTTCAAACCTCAGTTCTGATTTTGAAGGGTTGTACCAACCTGATGCTGGAATGGCTGTGAAAGCACTCACCCACAGACCTATTAGTACCTTGGCTACAGGTAAGGAAATTATAAGTAGCAGCTGGCCAGAGTCCAGAAGTTCTGCTGATTGCTCCAGAGAGGTGTTTTGTCACTAGGAATTCAGACTAGTTACTTGTCCTTGCAGCTGACGGAGAAATTTCACTCAGGTGTAAACTGGCAGATGCAGACTGTGGGTTTGTGGGTTAGAACAAAATAAGCTGCTGGAGAATTAAAATCCTTGCAGGATTTTAAAAAATGCCTTAGAAAGCTTTGAAAAGCCTCTGGAGAATAGTGCAAAAGCAATGTTTACTACAGCTCTGCCCAAATATCCCTCCCTGCTCTTTCTTCTCTCAGTCAGTGTATCAGTAAGTTCATGGTCTTTCTGTGCATGGACTGGTATTGGCTGAGGAGAATGAGAAGGTCAGACTCATAGTGTATGTTTTAGAGAAACAAGCACCTACAGCTGAGCTTGCTATTAGAAGGATAAGACAGTTTAATAGTCTTTTCCTGAATTTAATACATGCTGGAAAAATCCAGTTGACCCTGTAAGTGCCACTGAATGGGTTTACTACAGCTTGAAGCTAACTTTCTGGAACATTTAAATTTGGAAGAGCTGAGATTGAGACAAATTTATAGCAAGGCCGGATATATTTAATCCTAAAGCCTCAGGATAATGTCAAAGATGGCACTGCAGTAGGAAATCCTATTTTTCTCAAGAACTGTATGTGTCCTAAGCAGGCACATTGTTTCCTTCTGGAACACCAGATGTTGAAAATGTCGGTTTAGAAGACAAACCTTTCAGGCTGCTAATACAGCACTTATATAGATTTATAAGCTTGTAAAATGGATCATTACACATTGTACAAAAATCCATACCATCCTCTTGGCTTAATATAGTACTGAAAGAAATCTTTCCAAGATTTCACTGGAGAAACAGATTGGAGATCATGACAAAGAATGAACATGTAGTGTCATTTATAGCTTGCCTGAATTAGACTTCTCATGTCTGATTTGCAGTTAAAACTGGATACAGTAGGCTTAAGTTGGCTTCACCAGCTAATGAAGAACTTATATGAGGAGGGTGGCTGTTCATTTAGCCTGGCTGTGTGCTGCGATCGGGTCCCTGCAGCTGTTTCCTGATCTTGTTGATGTGTTTAAAGAACACACATTTGGTACTACATGCTTCTGGAGGTGGTATATCTTCACACTTCCTGCGGAGACTTAGCACTATACTTTGCAGAGTAGAAACAAAAGCCTGGAACATAAACAATCAAAATTCTTCTGGGAGAGGAATTTTAATGGAAAGCAAAGTCAGCCCCACAAAGACTCACAGCCAGTTCAGCTCTAGCTCAAAATTAAGATCTGAAGAATGCAAACAAGGTGTTGCACTACCTTAAGCTAGTTTGTCAGTGTAAATATTTACATATTTTGAATACAAAATAGATAAGAATAATAGTAATAGACAAAACAACAGGTAACATTTACACGCAAGATTTGCATAGGGATGTGGAAGTTTATTTAGGACACCAAGACAGACATCCCCCCACTATCATTAGTAGTACAATAAGGTATTGGACATTTGACTTGAATGACAGATAAACACCACACATATTTATGCAAAACCCTTTTAATTGAAAATACCCTAAAACAGAATGACCACCTGTTTCTCTGTCAGAAGTATACTGTCTTGCTTTTTTAACTGAAGAGCGTCATGGGTTCCCACAAGCTGCAAGCCTTTGGGAATCCTTGAAAGATACTTTGGTTTGTGGACATCCCTGTGCCCTGTGCTGATGGAGCTGAAGGGCTGAGGGTATCTATAGCAGCCTTCTCAGGCTGCAAATGTCCCTCTGGCTCTGAGGGCATTTAATGCCTAGGATCAACTGTGAGAGGGGTGCAAGGGGCACATGAGCATGTGGGAAACAACTGCTGCAAGGAGGAAACAAAAAAGAGGAAACAGCACAGTCCAGTCTGGAAAGATGTATGAGGACATGGAATGGCAGAGATGTAGCATACAACAGGAGGATAGTACAAATCAAGCCAGTGTGGGATAGAGGCAGATGGGGAACAGAAGTGTGTGCCTAGGAAGCTTGGAGAGGGATGTGACTTGGGCAGCAGCTTCTCCCATTTCAAGTGAAATGTGCAGGGAAAGAGGGAGCAATGCAGGGGCACCTTGCCCAGGTTTTCTCTGAAAGGCGTTGCCAACAGTAGATGAAAACAATTATGAATTTGCAATAAAGATAAAAGGCTGTTCAGGAGTCATGAGCTGAAGTGGCTTAAACCTGGGGTTAGTAAAGCTTTAACACCACTGCAGGGGTCTCATGTACAGAAAGGAAAAGTCAGCTCTGCATACAGACTGTGCCTTTGAAGTGGTTGCACTAGTTCTGAATTTCAACACCCAGTAAGAAGTGTTGAAAGGAGGCCCAGCAGGGAAACCTTTCACTTTTTTTAGAGGATTAGATTGCTTCTACCTAGCACTAACCTTCAGATTCCTGACATTCAATCAATATTTAAATCACAATGACATCTCTCTTGTTCCTGAAAGCAGTTGTAGAACTGGTACTTTTAAGCTCTCTATTTGTAAAAATAATTTTTAATTGCATCAGTACAGGCAGAGAATATGAGTAAAGAAGTTAAAGAGTTTGCTGAGACATGTCACTTAAAAATTTTATCTTTGAAAGAGGCTTTTACAAAATTCTGTTTTCATCACATTGCTGAACGTGCCTTATTGCTGACCCATTACACTGAAAGGCGAAGATTACTTCTCTTATTTTGGGTGTGTGCTGGATCTGTTTTTTCTGCACTGTTAAATCCACAGCCTTCAGATTCTCTGGAAACTCTTTGGTCTTCTGGATGCCCATGCAAGATTCTGACTTTTACAACAATTTTTTTTGTCAACCTGCCTGCAACTTCCTCTAACAGAGCATTCAGAAATTATTTCTATGTTTGTGCAATAAGGACCATGCAGAAAGTTAAGTGCAAAATGTAATAAGCAGGGGGATACAGTGGAGGCAACATTTGTGCCTGCTCTCACCACACTGCACTTATGTGTGAGAATTATGCACAAAAAAGATGCAAATTGAAAAGCCTGCCAGATAAAGGGGTGATTTATACCTGGTATATAATGGGAAGAGTTGCATATAAGGAACTATTCTCCACCAGGATTCAGTTTGCTGGGGATCTAGCCAGCAAAAATTCTTCCAGTACAAGGGAAATCTAAATGGACAATCCAGGCACAAGATCAACTGATATGACATGACATGATATGACATGAGCAAAACAGTATCTTCAGGGCGTGGGGTTTCAGGCTGCTCATCATGGAGAAGACTAAACATGGTGTTTTAACAAGGATTACAGAGGAAACAAATTCTGTGTAATTTTGGTCCAAAATGAACAGCAATGGCTCTTGTTCTCCCACAACTTGAAGATCACCAACACTGCAAATTTAATTTTTCTGACCAACAGATCCTATTTCTTATAATGCTCATTAAAGCCTTTCTTCCCCTGTTTCTGTGAAGAATGCAGGAAATGGTTGGTGGCTCTTCCATGCTGCTGGGGCATGGCATTTTCACAGTACAGGACAACATGGAAACATCTGCTAGGGAAACAAGATGTTTCCATATGAGGTTTAATTTTAAAATCTGGGGTTTTTTTAAACAAATCTGGAATTCACAGCCTGTACCTATGAAGGGAATAAATATCTTTCTCAAGGCTTTCGAAAGCATCTCTCTAGTTGACAGCGCAGCAGCTATTGCTTTAAAAGCTGATGTCCAAGGCAGTGCCACCCAAAAGTCACAGAAATTCTCTTGGAGCAAGGTTAAGATCAGCATTTGCATACAAGTGTTAGACCTAGTCTTGCAACTTTCTAGAAAGCAACATACTTTTGTGGCCATGGCATCCTGGAAAAATCAACTTCTGCTAAAATAATGAACTGTCTACGCAAGGGAGTGCAGGGGACAGAACTGCCCTGGGAAATCAATTTGGATTATGCCATTTATTTTAAAAGATATAAAAGTGATCCCAGTTTTCACCATTTTCAAACCTCATTTGAATTAGCATCTCCTTAAAAATGCATCCTCATATACAGCCTTATAGACTGGTATAACTTCTTAAAAAGTGCTCAAGCAGTTTCTTCCCTACAGGTTAGGGGACTGGAGAGATTGGGTTAGATTGGATTGGATTGGATTGGATTGGATTGGATTGGATTGGATTGGATTGGATTGGGAGAGTTTCAGTGACTTGGCTACCTTGAGTTACTTGAAGCAGCCTAATCCTACAACTATGATGTAACAAAGAAGCTCTTAGTACCCACATAATTTCATGTGGTCTTATTACAACAAAGATTAATTTCCTTTTCTGTGGAGCCTAGCCTTTAGATTAACAACAAATGTAAAAGAGTCAGTAAAATTGTATTTCTGCAAGAGAAATTGATCTGTTAACATTTAAATTCTTTGCCACAGGCTTTAGTAAATCTGCCAGTTGAAGGTAAGATTAATTTCTTCCCTATGGTTCCAACATCTTGGCTTGCAGTGCTTTTAAAAGATGCATGAAGGATAGATATCTTTGCCTTTCAGCATTTTGATCATATAATTTTCATTTGGCCGGATGCTATCATGGCTGTAAATGTCAAAGCTAAAAATAGACTTGACTTTTTTCTCCCTTATCTCCTAATTCTTTCAAATAGATAATGATTCAGTGCTACCTTTTGACCTTTCAAGTCTAGCTCACTGCATGTTAAGTGATTTGGAGAGCAGAAATCTTGTAGCTTAAGGTTTTTAAGAAAGGAGTTAGGTTTTCTGATCTTTTATTTAAAGCAGTAGGTAAGAGCAAGATGATTTTATTCCCTCACCGCAGGACATACGTGTGCCATCTCCAGAGCCTAAAAGCCTGATTCGGGCTTTTCACTTCAAATAATCCCATCACAAAATCTTTATTTTTTATAAGACTACTTCTTAACATGTAATACTAACATTTAAAACATTAGGTCATGCTTTCACTTGTACTACCTTGCATCTTGAGTAATTGATCAAGGCAAACTGACACCATATTTGTGTCATCACAGAAAAGAGCAAAGTTCTGTTGCCGGCTCTTGTCTGCTGTGACTGCAATATTTACTGCTACAAAGGGACTTTTTTTCATCTTCCTTATGCTATGACAGGAACTTGTTATGACAGGCTTTTCGGAAAAAAAGACTGAGCAGAAGATTTGCTGAAGTGTTTAAGATTAAATCAAGTAGCATGGCGTTGAAACTTGAAGATCCAGCAGGTCACATTAAATAATCAAGAATTCAATCTTTGTGGAGGATGCCCCTCAGTGCCAGATATTCTGCCGGTTTCTTCAGCGTGCTGTTGTGGGTTATTTCCCACAATTTCTTGGCAGCCTCATACCACTGTGTAAGGGTTGGTCCGAAGCTGCTGTTGTTTTTGCCTCCTGACCGTCGCATGACTCTGCAGACCCCCACTCGTATGGACTGTGAGGAATGGTTTTCTGGCACTGGCTGAGATGGGCAGATATGTGGGTGCATTATGATTGCTGGACTGTGTTGGTACATTAC
>VWZN01015880.1:145724-155734 GCA_013396955.1 Regulus satrapa
CTTTCATGTCTTCATGCTGTTTCTCTACATGTTTTTTTTCCTCAGCCTCTTTTCTTTCACTTGGAAGATCAATGTCTGTAGATCTCAATCCGGCACTAAATATTTAAATCTCTCGCAGGAAGACAGAATTAAAATACAGTAGAACACTGGAATCCATGCTGAGGGCTGGGCCAAAGTATTAAGGGACACAGCGTCCAGGCTGGGCTTGGGCCATCTTTAGTCTGCAGGCTGCTGCCAGTCTTTGCCTGTGTTCCCAGGCTGCTTTTCAGTCTCTGCTTATAATCCCTCATGGTAGCTGTGCTGAGGTAAACAGCCAGCATGTAGCTGCTGTAGTCTCTTCCTTCCCCCTGCCTAGTAATGTTCAATAGCAGTAGCATTTCTAGTCCCAGGCCCTCTTGGGAATGCAAGGAAAAAGAGCTCTGCTCAGGTGGGCTGGGCCCCCCTGGCCATGTGGCCAGGCCAGCATTACCTCAGCACCAGCTGGAAGGGAGAGCCTCCCTTTTCCTGGGCTTTCAATTTTGAAATGTGTGTCTCACAGAGCTGTACCCTTTTCAGATTGCTCTCTTACTTCTGTGGGCTGGGCTCTATCTGAAACCATCACAGATGACAAAAGAGTTTTGGTTTTCTTAGAACAGGATATTTTGTAAATAAGATACTAAAGATCTTTGGGCATATTTTGATTTTACTATAGAGAGCATGAATTGTCATGTGATGTGTTTCAGAATACTGGCATCTTTTTGTTTAATATATCTGCTTTCAGATGGACTTTTTGGCCTTTATTCCACAGCTTGCAATGGAATAGTGTCACTGTGTATCTATACTTTATTTTCACCAAGTCGTTTGCTTCAATGGGGAAAGCATTCCTATTACTTCCTTGCCACTCTACAATTTATTTCCATCCTCTGTTTAGCTTTCTCCTACAGTTCTGAAGAAAAAACTATGGGTACTCTTCTACAGGAGTGTGCAGTTTTTACTGATTTTTAAAGAAATTATTATGTTGGTTTTCCATTTTAAAAAATGGGGAATTGAAGTAACAGCCCTTAACTCTCCCTGGTAATTCCTGGCTAGCTAAGTTGTAGCGAAAACAGGGATGCCCTTCACGACCAAGATAAAAGACTCAAAGGGCTTCTCTTCCCTCCGCGATAATGTTGGATGTTTATTCTGGCTGGGATCCAGGAGGGAAAAGAGGCAGGGAAAAGGTAGCATGGGCTATTTGAACCCTGGAGTCAGGGGCTCACGAGTGACAGGCAACTTGTCCTATCAGGTGCCCCTAGGGAGGACAAAAGGGAGGGCAAGGTTATACAGGCAGCTTGGGAGATAACAATCAGCCTGTGACACAATACTATAGCAAATGAAGAGGGATTTCCTTCTCACATCTTTTGCACTTTCTCAAAAGAGCTTCCATATGCACTCCTCCTCTCTGCAACAAGGAAGGAAATATTTGGCAGGAGCAGCAACAGGAAGCACACTAGGTCTTTTTTTTTTTTTTTTTTTTTTTTTTTTCCCTGAAAGCAAGTGGAGGACTGGAGAAAGACAGGACAAGGTCCTAAAAAATATTAACAGCTTCCAGGGCAAACTACAGAGTTTGTACAGCTGTCAAATGTTTTATGGCAGTATTACCAGTGTTAGGATACCAGCTGAAAGCCAGTGGTTTGCTATAAATGTTGCATCAGGGCAGTGCTTCACAGTACTTTCTGCTTTTCCCCAATTGTTTCAATGAAAGACACTGATGGGCAGCATGTAATTCACATCTATGATCTATGGACTGTTGTGGTCGTCATGGCAGTGATGCTCCACAAGACACCATCATTGCTCCAGTATATCTATTATCCGTGGCTGGTACTGGTATCTCTATTGATGGCATTTAATAACACAGAAAGAAGTCCAGGCTTCAGTGACTTAATTTTCCCCTAGGAGAGCACTAAGAGTTCTAGCATTTTCAATTTATTGCAAAAGTGGCTTTACTCGTTTTTTATGAAGTTACTCAAAATGCTTCACCCATTAATTGCAAAACCTTTCATTAACCAAAATAGTTTTAAATGTTGGAGGGAGCTCATAAAGTGTGAACATTTTTCTGAAGGACACTGTCATTGAATGGGAAAAATACAGGAGCACCTCTCCTGTGATGAAAGGCTGAGAGAATTTGGTTTGCTCAGCCTGGAAAAGAGTAGGCTTTGGGGTAACCTAAGCACAGCATTCCAGTACCTGAACAAAGCCAACAAGAAAGCTGGAAAGAAAGAATTTACAAGGTCCTGTGACAGGACCAAGGAGGAATGGCTGCAAACTAGGTTTAGATTAGATGTTAGGAAGAAATTCTTTACTGTGAGGGTGGTGAGGCCCTGTTTGCCCAGAGAAGCTGTGGACACCCCATCCCTGGAAATGTTCAAGGTCAGGTTGGGTGAAGCTCTGAGCAACCTGACCAAGTGAAAGGTTTCCCTGCCCATGCAGTGGGGTTGGAATTAGATGATCTTTAAGGTCCCTTCCAACCCACACCATTCTATGATTGTAATTCTTGTTGCTTCATTTTAGGATACTTTCCACATCCTGACACATGATGTGTGAATTGATCGTAATCCACTGGCTATTTTAATTTTCAACTTTTTTCTTTCCTAGTCATTCTTTGAAAGATCTTTTATGAATTAAGTCCAGCTGAAGTTTTTTTCCCTCCAAGATTCACAGGATTCATTAAAAATAAGGTAAAAAATTCTACTCTTGCTACTGCGCCAGTTTAGTGTTATTTCCTGGGGGTTTTTTTTCTGATGATTATCTAATCCATCTTCCTCTGAGTAGTACATTATTTCTGACTCCTAAAATAAACCTCAGCTTTCTCAAGGTCTACTTGGTGGCTGTTTTCGCTGATGTGGAATTTTATTAACAACTGATCAACCTATCCCTTTAAACAGTTTTCCAGCTGAGATACTAACTGATAAATGTCTTGCTAAAAATGAATGCACTTCAACAAAATGGATTCTTTTGTACACACAAAGTCTGGTTCTGTGTCTAATACTAATGTCAGATCTAAGATCTAATTCTGTCTTTTTCTGCATGACATTGACATGGGAGCTAAATCCAGGTGGAGGGGACAAAATGTAGACATTGCTCTTTTGAAGAGCAGTGCAGAGTTTGGGAGAGGTAAGAGAACTCTACTGAAGCAACTTTGAGATGAGAGGTAAGTTTGAGAGAGAAGGGAAACCTCCCTGACTGTGGAATCATTCTGGAAACTAGGGTAGACGTTGCCAATGCATGACAAACAGCCCTGCCAGCCAGGAGCTGAGAATATTGCAGAGAGAAAAACACACTGGTTTTGCTTAGTCTCCATTTTTACACCCCAAATCCTGCATGCAGCAATGATACCAGTAAGGAGCAAGGCTACAGACATGTCTGGTGTTTTAGATGGAGTCCTTGCAAACACCAATGGTGAGAAGCTGAAGTGATTGGTGAGACCACCAGCAGGCATGTTCATCTATTTTGCAGTTTGCCTTATTGTTTCTCACCTATGTGCTATTTCTGTGGCTGTGCTTGCACTTGACTCTCACTGAGGCCAGCTCACAGACACACAGAGCTCAGTACCTGGCTCTGTAATCACTTCTGAGAGTATTCATAACTTCATGGGAACAATACCAAAGAACTGGAAATATTAGAAAAGAAAAAGGGAAATAAAATTTTTAAAAAGAAAGAAAATTCATTGAACATCAATATTCATAATGGTATTTTGGCTTGAATCCTCTTGTCTCATGGCTAATTTGAGATCCACTGCTGGCAGTCAGGATGGTGCTGCCCTGCCCCTGCCTCTGGGGACACCCATTTTCCTCCCCAGCCACTTGTCCTCTTTCCCATTCATTGTGTTTGTGTTTGTGGAACCCCAAAGTGCCAACAATGCCCTCGGTGGGCTCAACCCCAGCCTGGTCATACCAAGGTAAGGAAAAGCATCACATTGATGGGCAAACTGACTGTACTGGCTTGAAATGCATCCTTTATAAAGTTACATAAGCAGACAGATCATGTAGGAGGGCTGGAAATAATAAGCTGTTAGGATGATTTGCTGAAGCTACTCTTCACCTCAGCTCCCACAGAAACACAGAAATAAAAGTCCAATTTCCTCTGTAGACAGAGATCACTGCGGGCAGAAAAATTACAGACTGAAAAGAAACATTTCCCTTCCTTATTTGCTGCCAGCAAAAGTGATGCTGAAGAAGCTACTGACTTACAGCCACAATAATGTAATTAGGTGAAAACTTCAGTCAGAAAAGAGATGATGTAGCACAAAAGGAGTGGCCTCTTTGTAAGCTGTGAGGATGGGAAGAACATGCCTAGCTTGTACAAATAGGATGGAAAATCCTCCTCTTTAGATAATAGTCAAATTTGAGCACTCTATATTCAATAAATTAGAAATAATTTTTTAAATCTATAAGCAGATCATATTTTCAGAATACCCATAATACGTGTTCAGAGCTTCTAAACAGTGATAGTCTACCAATTGCCTAAAATTAGGGCAAGCTTAATATTTACATTGTCATGCTCATATATGCTAATTTTTTTTGAAAGATACAGTGACCAGTCTAATTTCTATATAAAGACTAAAGGGCAACTGATACTGTCATGCACCATTTGCTGACCCATTCCATTCTTGGAGAGATATAGCAGAAACAAAGGGCTACATTCTACATTTTATTAACTGTGAAAGAAGTGATTTATTTTGTGGTGTAATAAAAGCATCAGTGGTAACAATGCCTCAGAGAAACAGCTACATTGTGAGTGTCTCCTGCTGTCTTTTCCTTGGTGCAGGTGGGTTTATTTGTGAAAGACCTCACAGAACTAGAATTTCTTCTGCCCTTACTCTAAATTTAGAGTTAATTTGACATTGCAAACTGCATTTACTACGGCGTCCCCTGGATAACAAAGTGAAGTGAACAGATATGCTGTGGATGATGAAAGGATAGTGGGCTGTCTGGCCAGGATCTGAGCTAGGAATAGCCCACCCTTCAGACTTGAATCTTGCTTGAAACTCAGCTACAGCACCCAGCAATCTTCCTGTTCCTTATCAAATTGTGCTTTCACTTGCCTTCCACTACCTTTACCTCCTTTATCCATTAGACAGACTGAGCAGAACACCACTCTAAATAGTTGCCAAGTTGGATATTGCAGCAATTTAACAAAACTTTAACAAAATCAGCATGAGCAATCTTAAGACCAAAATCTTCTTGGCAAACAACTGAAGCGCCAGAGCAAATTTAGAACCTACAGTACCTTTCAGCTGAATGGCATTGCCACTGGACCATTTTATCAGGGCTGGGGCTCGGGCATTAATTTGTCCTCCATAACTTCATTAATTTGTCCTAAGTTTTTTCCAGCTCATCCTTAGCTAATTAATCAAATTGACACAGAAGAGCCTGCATTAATGCTGCTTTGTCATTACCTTCATAGCAATACCACTGCCAGAGGTCACTTACCTTTTGTGTGGTCACCTCAGCTGCTTTGGAAGAGACTGGGAGGTGGCTCCAGGAGAGAAGGGGATGTGATTATGGAGGCTCCTACATTGGGTCAGTCAGAATATGGTCACAGCACTACTGTGCTTAATTCAAGAATGTCCCAGATACTTTGTATGTACTTATACATCACTATCTAATTCCAAAGACCATTTTTATTTCATACATTCCAGGAACAAAGACCATGGTCTTCAATTAATTTTACTTTGATGGTGGAAGGTGGGAGCAGATGTTGAAAACAAAATATTGTTCTTTGATGTTGCGAGGTCCTGTGACTTTTCTCATGAATCCTGAGCTTTCTTCCTGTTGTATTTTTTCTGATTCTCAAGGAGTCAATTAAGATGTTTTTAATGGGCACATTTTTTGCCATTGAAGTAAGTTTAAACCATTGCAACATAGTTCTTAAAAACCTTCTGAGCAAGGTTTGGCTGTGGAATCCTTAGGAAAAGGCTTGATTTCAGTGAATATTTCAGTTTTAATAGTAGTGAAAGAGAAGGTATTCCATTCTTTTCCCATCACAAATCACATTTATTGTCACCTTGAAAATTCCTTGTGTTTCTCTGGCAGGAATATATTCAGTAGTCTGCAAGCAGCACCCAGCATTGCAGAGATTGCAGAGTTCATCTGAACAGAGCTGACAGAAAAAGCCCTTGGAAACACCTGTCAGTGCAGGGTGCTGCACCCCGACAGGCTACAAAACCACTGGTTTTAGTGGGAAGTGTAATTTTCCCTTCATACAAATGTATCAAGATAAGTAGCACAGCAAATCACCATTTGCAGTTTCAGCTGACACATTTCAGCAGCACCAGCTCCTAGTCCATTCCCTATTCCTCCCACACAGCAGCTTTCCTGGCAATAACCCTTCCCACACCTACCCAGCTTTACCTAATTGCACATATTTAGGACAAGCACACAAGGACTGAAAGTTCCTGGTGCCTCCTGTGGGCACCTGGAAGCTGAGATCTGGCTTGGGAAGCTGCCAGGGAGAGTGGTGCCTTCTGGTCACCTTGTTCCCAGCAGGAATTCGGACTTGGCTTTGAAACAGTGGTGGTGGGACTCCACACAACAAATGCTTCCCAGCAGGAATGTGGCAGGAATGCAAAAAATCCTGCTGCAGTCCTGAGGACTGAAAGAGCTCCAGGACTTGTCCTTGTAGGATGAAATGGTGTTTGTTGAGTTATCTGCTGCTTATAAAATCCTATTCATGTTAGTGGCATCAAACCTCTAGTGATACAATGCACCATGAGATAAAATCCAAAACCAAGAGTAATAAAGTTCTTTGGCTTGTCCAACTGACTGACAAACTTTTTTTCTCCCATCTGCTCTTCGCTAAGTGGGAAAACTCAGTACACTTCCTGAGAGGGGTTTGGATCCTCCCAGCTTTCTCCATCTCAGCTGGCTGATGATATCTCTACAATATACTCTTGGGATTGCTTTCTTCTGAATATGTTTGTTTATCTGGTGTGTTTATAGACAATCAGATCTTCTCTCATCCCTGCTCTTCTAGCTCTAAAAGCAAACTACGCTTTTTATCTTTCCCTGTGTGGTGCATTTTCATTCACTTTCCTACATCATCTTGGAAGATCTCTGGGCCTGCTCCAGTGTCAATCATCAGTTTTGCAAACCAATGAAGAGGATGCTCAAAGCAGTCCACAGGAGGACTTAGTCAATAGCTTTGCAAAGGTGTAAAAACAGAGATGAGACTATCCATCCCCTTATGCAGAGGAATTCTGAGAGGATCCACCTGTCTTGCTGTGTGCTCCCAAGGATGAGTGCATTTTCCCTACACTCCAACTGGATCAGAAACCAGGCCTGCACTGCTATACCCCTGCTTTTAGCCAAGAGTCTGGGAAGACATTTAATTTTAGCTGCCCCAACTCCTGTGGGTGTGGGGCACTTGTGTCCACTTGCAGAAGACTCACAGTCTCAATGGAGAAGCCCTCAATAAGTATAGAAGCATATCAGCACTTCACAGCTCTTTAGCATATAAGTATCTCAGACAGATTTGAGTATCAGAGAAGTGTCATTTTTGCAAACTGGTCTTGGCTAATCCCTCTGCTGTAGCTTGAACACCCAGATTACAATACCGTCTCAGATTACCATTATTTATTCAGATTTTCACTTCTAAAGGAAACCTGAGCCATCCCAAAACTAGCTTCTGGCACTACTTTCAACACTTGACTGAAAGACTAAGTTACAATTTATTGTCTGAGTGAAAATGAGTTTTTTTCTTGTCTTGTGGCCACACAAAATGATTGTGCTGCCTCTGAGCCATCCTGGCTCCAAGAGAAAGTGAGCCAACACCAGACGCTGTCCCTCAGGCCGTGGACACAGTAACTGCATCCAGCAGAGCAGGTGTATGTCACAACCACAGTTTAAGACAGCCAGAGGGATGACAATTTTTGGTGCCTCTAAATGTTATTGCAATTCTGGAACTGAAAACAGGGGCTAAGTGTCCTTCCCTGCTGCCCATGCTGTGCCACTGCTGGGTTGACTGGGACAAAGACATTGTTCCTTTGTGAATTGCTGCTGAGGTTCTTGTCAGCATTTATGCACTGATGGCATAGGACATAAATAGTGTTCTTTTTTCCTTATATCAGGTATATAGCTATGACAGCATATGTTATACTTATTAATGCACATTAAAGATCTTTGCATTAAGAAACACCTAGAACATTCTTGACTCCCATGACTGTAGCATTCCAACAGGGGACCATCTGTTTCCCCTCTGTAAAAACCTCTTGGGTTCTTTTCTTTAATTGCACATCACTGGTTTAACTGTAAACAGCAGGCTGAAGCTACTCCAAAGAGTAAAGCTGGCTCTCTAATCACTCAATCTAGTATAACTTCTAGCCCAGCAAAGCTGCAGCTCCCTGATGGATCTGGGTAACAGCAAAGTGACCACCACCCTGCAGAGTTTCAAATCTCAGAGTAAGGCCACCCGCAGGCACGGGGTGGGGACAGCAGAGGGGGTGGCTCAAAATGCTCGCATGATTTATGCCACCATCACAAAGTAAGCTGCGGTCCCTGTTCCTTCCATCTCCCATCTCAACACCCCTAGGAGAGCAAATGCCTTCCCCTGGGATAATCCCACCATCTGGTTGGGCTTTGCACCGATATGGAAATGGATTTGTTGCCATTTCAGAAGCTAGGAAAATGCAACAGCAATATTTGTTTCCTAGAATTTTCCCAAGGAGGGATGTGTGACTGTCCTGTTTTCACCTCTGAAACAAACGTGAGAGGGCAATCAAACACCAATCTAAACCTGATTTTTCAATGTGAGCTGCTAAAAAGTTATCTAAGTGGCAAACCATCAATAGAAATAAGACAGAGAAAAAAAAAAACAGGAAGAAGGAAATCATTACATGCTATCTGAATTATGAAAAAACAATGTAGGCGAATATGCTTCCTCAAAAATAAATGCAATTTCCTCATGAGCACTTTGGAAATCTGTGCTATGATGTATGCTCACAGGTGTCAACATACATATTATTTTGACAAGGAATTCACAGGATTGACTGCATCATATTGAGCTGGGAAATAAAATTCTGGGGTTCTTTTTTTACTGCTGGCTCATATTTGGCTGGAATGGTTTGGACCCTGCTCTCAGTAGCACTGAACAAACTCTGCTAGAGAGCAGCCAGACTTGGTCTGAGTTTCTGTTAGGTAGAAACTGGCAGCTCAATGTATGCTAGCTGCAACTGGAAGGAATAACAACAGCAACAACAACAACAACAATAATAATAATAATAACAATAATTTAGAAGTCATGGTATTGCTGGAAGGCATCACACTGTGACAGAGCGTGAATCCAGAGAACAACCCAAGGTCTGAAAAAGTTTCAGAGTTCTTTCTCCCTTCCCTCAATTGATGCATGCAAAAATATGTAAGTGGTGTAGTATGAAAAGCAGGCTAACACACCAAAATTTAAACAAGCAAATAAACAAACAAACAAACAAAAAAGAGGAAAAAAGAAAATTAAGAGAACTCACTTTTCAGCATTAATATACAGTAACAGAAAAAAAAAAAAAACACCAAAAAGTCAAAGAACACAATATATAATCTCAAAGTCAATTACTTCCCAATTGCTTGCTAATTCATTATCCAGAACTCAGTAGTTTACACGATACGCTGAATTTAGCACTTAAAAAGGGTAAAATAAAGAGATATATCATGTGGTCTAGTTACAAAACAGTTCTGATCTGTGACAGGTTGGCTGATGGGACAGAGAATATCATTTCTCAGGGGATGTTTGCTCTTGCCAGAGTGGTGCCACCACCTCAAGTTTATCCCTTATGAAATGTATGGAGTGATTAGACTTTGTTCAACTGAGCTGCCATGCACAGCTGGCACTGACCGGATCAGCAGAGCATGTGAAACAGCACCGCTGGGAGAACTGGATCTTTTGCCACCACACATGAAGTGGCTCCCCTATGTTCCTCCCCGAATAATCCCTGGCTGGCTATGCCGAGGGGAGGGCAGGGGAGGCCTTCACGACCACGATAAAAAACCAAAGGCTGCTTT
>VWZN01015889.1:12861-35446 GCA_013396955.1 Regulus satrapa
CTCGGCGCTGCGGTGACTCCGAAAGCTTTTCCTTGGCGGCCCCGGAGCTCGTTCAACATGAAAACGGTACTTTGGAGTTTGGTGTTTTCTGAATAAAAGCGCGGGCGGGCAGTCCCGAGCCTCTCACCGGAGCGTTCTGCTTTGTTCCAGCAGCTCCCTCCGGCTGAGTGACGCCTGTGCCGAGAGGAGCTGTGAAAGCACACATTTCGTGCTTGATCTCTGAAAGTTTTTTTTGTTTNTTTTTTGTTTTAAAATTTTTTTTTTTTTTTTTTTTTTTTTTTTTTTTTTTTTTTTTTTTTTTTTTTTTTTTTTTTTACGGGGTTAAGTCAGAATTGCCATTTCAGCGGTATGTTCTTTCTCTGTAATATTTAAAAAGTTTTTTTTTTCCTGTGCTGCCTTAGCGTTTTATCAGGAGTTTGTTGTTTGAGGTGGGCACAGCACTGGGGTTTGGCAGCCCTGGTTGTGGAAAAGCTGTTTTTGTGAAAATGTGGAGCTCTGGGTCTGGTATATATATTCTACCATGTATAAGAGGTAGAATATACTTAAATTCTGATATTATGCACATTGTTCTGGATTAAAAATACCTCTGGGACATCCTTCCAGGTTTCTTGTGTAAGTAGCTTTGACTCCTGGAGTTGCTTTTGGTTAATATTTTGTTCCAGGCCTCGAATAGCACAATAACTTGTACCTCAAACCTCATCTTTTGTTGTTTGAGTTTCCTGGCCTAAGTAGACACAGCCATAAGCTTGTCCAGTTTAATTTTCCCAGTTGTTCTGAATTCCTTTAGATTTTGTGGCTCTGCAACATCCTCAGCAGGTGCTGCTGAATTCCAGGCAGTGTTAGGGAAAAACGTGTGGCAAAACCTCAAGCCTCTCTTTTCCCAAGAGCAGGGGAGCTCAGAAAGAAGCTTTTATTAAAACCCCTTCATTAAAAGGGTTCTCCCCCCTCGCTTCATGCTGAAATAGCCATTTCTGAGACGTGGTGGGTGCTTTTCTGAAGGATGTCTTGGAGAGCAAAGCTCCCACTCAGGAAGTCTCTCCGGTGTAGGAATGTGAGCTCCTCACCTCATTACACAGCTTAATGATTGTTTGGGTGCTGACAAGCGCTGAACTGGTGCCACTGTGCCCCTAAATGTGCAGCTTGCCCTCGGATCCTCTGCTCCTTCTCTCCTGATTTATTCCCAGACACCTTTAAGGGTGTCACAGAAAGCCTGAGCTGGTTCTGTGCTCCTTGAGTGGGAGCAGATGTGCTGTGAAGGCTTTGGGAAGCCTTGGGAAAAGAGGCTGTGGAACCTGCATTCCTTCTTGTAGAGTGTTTGTGAGGTCTGAGCTGTTTTCCTTCAGAAATCTGCAGTTTGCAGCTTGGGATTTTTCAACAGTGCAGTCCTGGAGTGGGAGTGTTGCCTTTGGAGTCGTTGCTCCTTGGTTGAATTGTTGATATTTTTTCCTGGTCACATCCCACTCCCACAGTCACTCCACATTTCAGCCCTTCACAAAAACTTTGCTGGCTTTACCTGCCCTGTGGATTGTAAGAGAGGGGAAAAAACAATCTTAAAGCTTTTTATTGCACATATTTCACAACCCTTATGGAAGCCTAAAGGTCTGAAAGTTGCACAGTGCCCAGAACTATATAAAAAATAAGTTTCAAGTTTTGGAAGTGTGTGACAGTCATACTAACCCTGGAGGAAACCAACATGTTTTGGAGTTTCCAAATCAAATTCCTTTCTGCTGATGCGTGTTTTTTAAATTAACTTCTTGATGTTCACAGTAACTTACAAATATTTACTTCAGAAAAACTTCACACACTCAGCAGAGTGAGGGAAGCACCTTTGTAAATAGCAACATCTAAGCTTACAGATTATAACAACGATCCTGATATTTCTGTGTTGTTTATCCGTGTTGCATTTGGTATTTAAAAGCTCTCTGTAGAGAGAGGCATCGATTGAGGTTTTGGACAAAACCCTCTGTGCCTTATTGTCTGCAGATGACGGGATCAAACGAGTTCAAACTCAACCAAACTCCAGACGATGGGATCTCATCGGTGAAGTTCAGTCCAAACACGTCTCAGTTCCTGCTCGTTTCCTCCTGGGACACAACCGTCCGGCTCTATGACGTTCCTGCCAACACCATGAGACTCAAATATCAGCATTCAGGAGCTGTCCTGGACTGTGCTTTCTATGTGAGTGTGGGAGGGGGTTTTTAATGTGGATTTTCCGGCTGTAGAGTGCCCGAAGTACCAGAAATTGTCAGTCCCTGAGATTGAAGAGGGGGCCTACCTGTGGGGTTTCTTTCACAGAACGTTTTGTCACGATGCTCTACTGTGGATCAACACTCGGGTTCTCAAATGGTGCCTCCCTTCAGTTTTAGGGTTAGGCTGCACCCAGATGGGACTTAGGTCATCAGTCATTTAAAATAGGAAGAAATGGAAGTTATTTGGTGTAGCCTCTCTCTGCCTTTTAAAAGCTTATTTTAGTTTTACTTCTAAAGACATTCAAATCGCTCAAAGCACTTAAACATCTTGTAAAGCTTCTGTCTGCTTAAATCTGGGTGAGACTTTAATGTTTGTGTCTTAATTCCTGTCTTCCCAAAACTCTTGAAAGCAAGCCCTTGGTCATGACTTCGGGATGCTGAATGCAGAGCGGCCGTGGGAACTTAATAAGGTGAATTTTCTGCTTTATAGGATCCTACCCATGCCTGGAGTGGGGGGCTGGATCAGCAGCTGAAAATGCACGACCTAAACACGGACCAAGGTGAGCAGATTGGATTCTGAGTGCTGTCAGCAGCCGGCCTGAGCTTCAGATTTATGTACTTCCATGCACAGACTGTTCTCCAGCCTCTTCAGATGGGGGATATTTAAGTGTCTGGCAGAGTAACCAGTGGCCCTAATAAGGACCACCTAAAAACCTGGAAGAATTTAGGATAGCCAGAAAGTTTGGTAGCTGCTGGCAGGACACCTTGGGTTGGTTTTCTGATGATAATCCTGCTCTGCCATAGCTACAGTGGCTTAATTAAGGGGAAGTAGCCAAGCTGAACTAAAACTGAGCATGTTTGTTCCTCAGAGGTTTGTGGTTTGGATGCATTTAGAATGATCTTTCATGGCAGATGTATCTGTGGCTTTTGCTTTTGTCAAGCATGGCCTTGTACTGCAGTTTTGTTTTTTTTTAAGAAAACATTGCTTGAAAGTAACAGTTCCAGTGCCTCGTTGGTGCACAGGGTGGAACTGCTTCCTGTGTGAATTTTGTGTGTTTACAGAGTGTTAGAGAGAAAAGGAAATTTCAGCCAGTCCCCAGCAGCAGCCCACAGCCAGGGCTTGCCAAATGAGCGCGTGCAGCAGTGGTGCCAGAAAGCTCAGATAGTTCTGCCACAGCTGACTTCCTGCAAGTGTTTTTAATATTTTTATTAAGATGCAGTACTAATTGCTTTCTCCCTTCATATTATTGACATACACAAGCTTAAGTTGCTCTCTGTGTCTGTCAGTGTGACACCAGTTGATGCTTTATACCTGTGAAGGTTTCTCAGTGGCTGCCTAAAATTCTTAAATCCTGAGCTCAAGGGACACACATTTAAAGGCAGCAGTCCTGATCTTTGCAAAAGTTCTGCTTCTGAAGGCTGAACTGTACTTACAGGGACTTCTGGCATAGAAATTCCCCTTCAGGAACGTCAGGAAATGCTTGTGCTGCAGTTGTGTTCTTTTTCTCTTCTTTATTTCCCACATTCTGACTGTTTGTAGGGCCAGGAAAGTTGCAGTGTGTTGTGTTTTCTTACAGAAAATCTCGTTGGTGCCCACGACGCTCCTATCAGGTGTGTGGAGTATTGCCCAGAAGTGAATGTCATGGTGACTGGCAGCTGGGATCAGACAGTCAAACTCTGGGATCCCAGAACTCCCTGTAATGCAGGAACCTTCTCCCAGCCTGAAAAGGTATGGGCTGCATTTGTGAAGTTGTGAGCTCAATTTTATATTTAATGTTTTTTGATCTGGGTGAAAGTGTAGCATTCTAAAAGGTTGGTATTCAAAAATGTGTTGTCATCTTTTGATGAGGGCTTTGTGCTTTCCTCAGTGTCCGTAATTCTTGGTGCATGTGCTGGTCCACGTTCTTAAAATTGAAAATAAATTCAAAGGAAAACCAAGCATCTTGGCTTAACTGTAATACGCACAGTTGACTTTTTTAAAATATTAAGATTTTAGGTATATCAGTTCCTGGCAGTCCTAAGGTCTGATTCTTTTGGAATGTGTGCAGAAAAATATCTCTGTAGGAGGCCTTTTACGTTGCCTGAAATAATATTTGGGTTCTCTATTTGTGCTCAAAAAATGGAACAGAATTGTTTGCAATGTGATTTACCTGTTTTGTGTTGATGCCTGGTAAATTTGGATATTCTCCTAAAGCTGAAACCCTCTGTGCTCATGGGACACTCAGAGAAATAAGATCAAATGGGATGATGTCCAGCTTTTCCTAATGACCACAGGATGTGATAACTTCTCAGACTGCTGACAGTGGGGTCATTAAAAGAATTGGCAGGAATTCCTGTTTTTTTTTTCCAGAAACTCCTGAACACAGCCTGGCTTGCTGGATAATTTTATGCACGATTTTTTTTTTTTTTCACCTGTACCTTTTAAAAATTTCATTTAGCACCGTGGTGTCCTATTGTCAAGTCCTAATTATGAGCCATCATCACCTTCCCTTTGCCCCTAAATAGCTCTTACTCTTGTTCCAGCAGAGCTGGATCCACTTCTGGCAAGACCTTTGTGCAGCATAAAGTAATTGCATTATTTCTAGTTTTGATTTATAGATGTATGTAGCATGTAAAGAACTGTGACAAATTGCTGACAGAATACCATATAATGGACAGCCCCAGTGAATCAAGCTGCTTATTGGTTCAGCAAGGTTCATTATGTCATTTTTTTAATGCTGCCTTTGATGAATGTGTACACCTACTCCACTGCATGACAACGGTTTCATTTGATTTATGGCTGCGTGGTGGAGAAAGAACACTCACTGTACAGGTGTGACATGGGTTTGTGAGGAAGATTTAAGATATTTAATGTTCTTTATTGCCTTTGTTTCCCTATATGTACACAAACACATTTGATATAGTGTTTATGAATATTTCTGGAGCAATTTTTACATCGGTAACAGCATATGTCTTGTTAAAAGGTGTAACCACTGTAGCTCAGAGTTTTCTTAGCCTTTTCAGGGTATTATTGGGATCATCATTTTTCCTTTTTAGGAATAATTTGGATCATCAGAAATTTTGGGCAACTCCTGTGTGAATATTTAAGACTTTCCCATCTTAAAATCTCAGTCTTCAAGATTTCAGTAATCACATTTTAGAGAAGAAAGCATGATGGGTGGATAAGGATTGATGAAAGGAAGCTTTTTTATCTCTATGTATACTTACACACCCTTCTGCTTAGCTTTTTATTCGAAATGAACTTTTTGAAAACCTGTTTGTAGCAAATGAAAAGTTGTGTCTGACTGTTTCGGTGCAGTCTTACCAGACCCAGCAGCTTCGTCGGAGAGCCGGGAAGTGAAACCAAATGGAATTGTCCGAGCACGTGCCAGAAGGAAACGGATTCCCTCTGGCAGGAGACCAGACCTCTTACACTTGGAATTCCTGACCCGAGGAATAAATGCCCAGGATCTGTTTCCTGGGTGTTTGGCTGCACAGTTTTTTTTTTGACTAAACCTCTTTCCTTTTTCTTCCTCTTTTTTTTTTTTAATGTATTACCAGATGAACTGCGTCCCAAGCAATAGTTGGAAACAACAATTCATGCACTAAATATTTTCATGTGAAATTTGATAAGCTGAAATTTCCTGTTGAGCCAAGTTTCGGGATAGAGTTAAAATTCCAAGCTTTTTTTTTAAAATTTTTTTAAATTTTTTTTTTTAGCATGTCAAGCATATTGCTTTCTTCAAATTCACTTAGGTTTCTTAAAGTTTACAAAGTAATGTGGGTTTTTTTTTAATGATCTCTTGGCAATTTATTTTGTGAAAGCTCAACTCAAAATATTCCATTTATAAAGAAAGATACTTGGTTACCAGGTGGAGGAGAACAGGGAAGAAAAATGTGTGATGTGGTTTTGTAGGAGTCAACTGCAGGATCACAAACTGACAGTGGGAATGCCAAACCAAGCAGGGGTTGATTCCAATATCCATCCCTTCCCCTGCTGTTCTCTGTGTGGATTTTTCATTCGCCATTAATTTTGGATAAATTAAATCCTTCAAACAGTTTTTGAATGCTACACCAGGGTGTTCTCAGTACCCAGCTGTACCTTCCTGGTGCTTATCCCAGATTTGGGTTCCGAATTCAAGCTGGGGGCAGTTGTGTTGCTGTGCATTCCATGGGGGATGTCACCAGCTGTGTTAGTGCTCCTTGCTGACAGCTTGTTCTCTACAAAGAGCAGGGCTTTCCCAGGCTGCTATCAGTGCTAAATGCTGCCAATGTTTTGTGTTTTTTTGGAAGGTGTACACCCTGTCTGTGTCTGGGGACAGACTGATTGTGGGGACAGCAGGTCGGAGGGTGCTGGTGTGGGATTTGAGGAACATGGGATACGTTCAGCAGCGAAGGGAATCGAGCCTCAAGTACCAGACCCGCTGCATCAGAGCGTTCCCCAACAAACAGGTATGGGAGCAGTGGCAGCAGTCACATTGCTGCTGAAGATTCCTCAGGAGAAGAGGGGCTTATTTTCAACTTTATTTTCAGTGGGGGGTGTGTTTTGTAATCAAACTTGGAGATGGGGAAGGCTTCCTGTGGTGCCTTAATTCTTTTCAGTGCAGCTTGGCAGTGCTTGCCACTGACTTACCAGCGTGTCACGTTGTCGTTTTGTCCCTCAAGATCTGTCTCCTTCTTAGAAAGAACCTATTTAATGAATCACAGTGGTGACATGCAATTAAAAAACATCCTTCTCCTCCCCGGTTGCGGTAGAAGAGAGAAAGCCAGAACTGATGGTTCCTAAGTAGTTTTTATGCATTGTAACCCAGGGTTCTTGAACAGTCTGTGAACAGGGGCAGGATTAAAGCTGCATGAATGTCGTGTATGTATTTTTATTTTTTTTCCCTCTCTGAGTCTGTAGCGTGCACTGCAGAATCCTGTATCCATTATCCAGGGGGAATTGTACAATTCAGGTGCTCCTACAGCTGTTCTGTGCAAGTTAACGTGGTGTGTCTGTGGTATTTCTTTTTCAAGGAAAGCAAGAAGATTGGCTTTCTCTGCCAAACTAATTTGTAAGGGAATTTTCCCCTGTACAGAGTGACAGTACAGGAATTGCAAGACCTGGTTACTTGTTCTTGAACTGGCATGAAAGCTTTGTCCATTTTCAGTTCTAGTTATAGTAAAACAAGCTGATCTTCCAGATTGTATTGTATGATGGATTTTAAAGAGCCTTGTTATAGCTAGATATCATTGCAGTCCTATTTCTGAAAAGATCTATTATGGACTTAACTCAAAAGTGATAATAAAAGCATCTCAGGTTGCTCCAAGTCAGGACTGTAATTAACTGGATAAGTGAACACAACTTGTAATCAAGTTTCACTGAAAATACTATTTCAGCTTGAGTGTTTAGTTATTAGTATAAAACTCTGAACTAATTTCAAAGTAATGTAATTCTGAAACGAAATAGTCCTGTGAGTATCTCTCACATTTCACGTATTTAGGTCTTGGGGGTTCTTAGCTCTTGCCATTTTTTTCCCCAAAGACAAGCTTGTGTTTGCACCTGCAGAAGTAATTACAAGTCTCTCACTGTCAGCTTAAAACTATGATGCAAAGAGAATCTCTCCTAGAAAGCTTTTTTCTGCCTTACCACTTTCGTAGCATTTAGAAGGTTATGAAATAAAATTGTGTTGCTGCCTTTTCTCCAGTTGTAAACTTCTAAAACATGTAGCTCCAATTTTTTTTTTCTTTTTTTAGGGTTATGTTTTGAGTTCTATTGAAGGTCGTGTAGCCGTGGAATATTTGGATCCAAGCCCAGAAATCCAGAAGAAGAAATACGCATTCAAATGTCACCGTTTGAAGGAGAACAACATCGAGCAGATTTATCCAGTTAATGCCATCTCTTTCCATAACGTGCACAACACGTTTGCTACAGGTAAATACTCAATTCTTTGTTACTCTTGCATCAGTTCCTTTAGTTCTGATGTAAGCAGATCAGCCTTTACTCCACATGCCCTGACTTTTGAAGCATTTAGATTGTATTCATGCCATAAGCAGAGTTTTAAAATTATTTCATGTAGTGAGACTTCTTAACTCTTAATATTTTTTTCCTCAAACACAAGCTTGAGTTCGGACCTGCAGATGCAATCACAAATCTCACTGTCAGCTTAAAACTGTGCTGCAGAGAGAATCTCTCTTAGGAAGTTTTTTTTTTCTGCCTTACCACTTCCTTGGAGTTTAGAGATAAAATTCTATTGCACTGTGTTCTGCAGCTGACTGCTGTAACACGGGGAGTTCGGGAACGCGCCCTCCCCGCGCTTTTCCTGACAAAACAACCCCCAGTGCTTTTCTTTTCCCAATCCACCCCCCACCCCCTCAATTCTAACTCCCAGCGGGTGTTTTCCCTGCCCCGCAGGCGGCTCCGACGGCTTTGTGAATATCTGGGATCCCTTTAACAAGAAGAGGCTGTGCCAATTCCACCGTTACCCCACCAGCATCGCCTCGCTGGCCTTCAGCAACGACGGCACCACGCTGGCCATCGCCTCCTCCTACATGTACGAGATGGACGACATCGAGCACCCCGAGGACGGCATCTACATCCGCCAAGTGACCGACGCCGAGACCAAGCCCAAGTGAGTGCCCGCTTCGCCCGCCCGCCCGCAGCCTCCAGGTTTATTAATTTCCCTAAATTCGTGGAGAGCGTCGCCGATGGCGGCGGATAGAGCAGCTTGACAGTAAGGGCTGGGTTTGATGGTATCTCCTCGGCCCAAGCTTTCAATATCCGTAGGTTGATAGACGGCCGATGGATAAAATTGTGCCTGGTTGTTTAGTGGGAGAAGGATGTCAAAGTCTTCTCCTCTTTCAATGGGTGCTATTCTATGAAGCTGTAGAGTTATTGCGAGCTCATTGCTTCAGGGAATTGAGCGAAGAATTCGAGGATAATTTATTGGAGTAAACGTTACCCGTGTTGGGATATTTAAAAGTGGGAATGGATGCGGTGTGTCACTCCTGAGCATGCACCCGGCTGGCAGAGTGAGCAGTGCGTTCAGATTCTGTTCTAGGAGGGCTCTGTGAAATCAAGGAGAAGCTCTCTCAGCTCCTGGGTGTTGGCGTTTGCTGTCGCCCTTTGATAACACACTTTGCTGTCGTCCTTGCTGTCAAAACCAGGCAAACTGATTGATGGAGGCAAAAATTCCTCTTCAGCTCACTTTGGCATGAATGTTACATGGAAAAATTGCCATCCCAGAGCAGAATTGTGCTGCCCTTAATGATGGAGGCACAGGAGCAATTGGCTTTATTTTCAAATTCCTCTGCTTTATCACTGCTAAGTTTTTTCTCTTCTAGTGCTCCATCTGTCTTACACCTTATCAGGTTGTCTCCGTTATTAAAAAGTGGCTGTGAAAGCAGATACATAAATGATCAAATTTTTTGAGTTTAAAACCTCAAGATCTTTCCTTCCATTCCCTTAAGTGGCTTGTCTGTTGCTTTGGAGCAGCTGTTTTATACCTATGAAGATGAGATTTTTATCATTGTATAACTTCCACATCTCTCACTTGGAGATATTTGTTTTAAAGTAATTTTGATACTCCTAGAAAAAATAAAGCCAGAACCATTTTAGTATTTATTTCTGAGAGTTTCTCAAGTGGAAAAAAATCCAAATATGATAAATTAAAAAAAAATCAGGTTGTACTTGTTGCATACATTTACGAGTTGTTCTGTTGTGTTTTTCAAAGTTGATAAAAAAATACTGGATGCTGTTGGTTTTGTAATAGTAAGAACTGCTTTCAGGGGTTTTTTTATTCGTTGCTAGTTAGAGTTGCTAATTCTGTAGATGCTTCATTCTGCTGTACAAGGAGGTTAATCTACAATTAAACAGTATTTCCTCTTAGCCCTCCATTATTTTCTGAAACAGATGGTTCATCATTTCCTGGGCTGTTAAACACAGCAAAGTTAAGGTTAGACTCTTGGGAATCAGCTAGTTTGGAATCTTATTAGGCTGTAGAAGGAAAACTAATAAGAATACTCCTTAATATCATTTTGTGACTGTAAACAATTATTTATTAGCAAACAATTGATCCCAGAAGGGCAAATTGTTTGAGTCAGTAATGAGCTGAGAAAAGACAGAGCATATCTGTGTATTTGGAAAATAATTGTAACGTAATTGCAATGCATTTAGACAGGCATCTTTTTGGACCTGTTTCTATCTTTAAATGAATTTCTGCAAACATTAACGAGGTTTGTATGCTTTTCTGACATTTACAAGTTGCTCGTGCCAACCGTAGGGCACTAAGAAGGATGGGTATATTTCAGTGGCTCGGTAGCGTGAGTCATCTCTGGTTTATTCTAAAAATAAGTGACTTAGGACAGAAGACTAATGGCAGCTTCATGGTGATCTTTTTGCACGTCGGTTTGAGTCACGGCGTTTCTGCACAACGCATTCTCAGTGCATCAAGGTGCTGCCATGTTACAGAAAGATCCCTTTTTGCATCGTGCAGCTTGCATTCTGTGTCTTGGTCCAAGTGAAAGCTGCCCTTCTGCTCTCCCAGGATGTTGAATGTTCTGCCTGCTTATGATTGCTCTAAATATTCTTCCTAAACTGGAATTTATTTATTGCAGGTCTACTTAGACGACTGGTGCTGCTCCTTCCCTACAAGAGATGCTCACCTGCTAACAAGGCTCCACTAAAACAAGCAAAGTGAGAAGAAAAGTCTTTGTACTCCTGTTGTTTTTAATTAAGGAATGCCTGTTTATTGTAGTTTGTCTGAATCTGTCATTCCTTGCCTGCTTATAATGTTAGTGAAACTATTTTCTTTATCTGCTGTCTGGAGCTGAATTCGTTCAGTCCTGTAGATAACCTTGTAAAAATTTAGACATTTTGTAGCATCTGATTATGAAAACTTCCACTGTTTTCTTATTTGTTCAATAAATATCTATAGATTTTTTTGAAAACAAATGCTTTGTGTAGCAGCCTTTACTGATTGTTAAGCAAATGTTGAGAACAAGCCCTTAAATTCCAGCAGTTCTCGAGTGGATCTTGATCTGGATCTTCCTGATTGGGAGGATTTCTGAATCTTTACCCTTTTTCCAATGAGATGAACTGGAAAATAAAAAGAAATGTTTTCTGTTGAGTATTACCACTAAAAGCTGTCTCACTCAACTCTGCAGAGCAGACTCAGGCTGCTCTCCTGGTCACTTGGGTCAGGTGTTACTACTTAAATATTTATTTTACAGTGAATGGTAAGGAAGAAGAGCTGAGGTTTGAGGAAGGTGATTGAGGTGTGGGTATTTTGGATTGGAAATTGGATTCATTCTTTGCTTCCAACTTCTTCTATCAGTGCCTGTGGAGCCAGTGGGAGCACTTTATTACCTGTAGGAAAACAAACTTGCTGACAGCAGGAATGGTACCAGATCGTTGCAGAGAAGGTGGTGATGGAGAGCAAGCAGCTCTGTGTGTGCAGAAATCTGACAAACTCGAGCTGCTACCAGGTGGACGGAGCAAATGAGTTGTACATGGGATATTTTGCAGTTTGTCATGAGCTAGAAGTGGTAAGAAAAACGGATTTTGATTAGGTGTGGGGAAAATGAAGATCTTCCCGAGTTAAATATGAATGATGCCCTCACTGCAGTGTCATCCAGCCTCTGCTGTGGGAGTTTGTGCACCACCCCTGTTCCTTGCAGGTTTAATTGGCTTTTTTGCAGTGAGGGTTACGTGGCTGATGTTGGGCAGAGGTTGAATTTCTGGTGTCAGCTTAGGAAGTCATAACTCCGTGGTGTTCAGGTGTTTTCTTAGTTTTAGAATTTTAGCTTTGCTAAAAGGGGCCAATTGGAGCCCAGTCGTGAGAGCTAAAGGTTTCTGTCAGAGTGACCAGTAAAGCAATAATAAGCTCGTTGAAAAAAGAAGTGAGGATGCATCCAAATGAAAAAAAAAAATGTGTGAAGACAAAATCAGGCTGGGACTCAGGAAAAGGTGATTTAGTGGGGATTTGGAGAAAGGAACCTGTGAAATGGAGGGAGGATAGAGGGGGGAGTTACAGGTACAGAGCTGTTGGGGGGGCGAGGTGAAATAAGAGCTAGAGAACATAGGGCAAAACAAACAGAGCTGGGGAATTCCAGATACTTAGGTTGACAAAGGAAACCATAATATGACTTGGAAATGATGCCACCTGTGCAGCTTTTCAGTGCTAAGTACTGGGGTAGAAAAGCTGTTACTGTGCTGACATCTGCGTGTTCCAGTGGACAAAGTTAGCCCAGTAAATGTGTGAGGCAATGGATTGGACTCGCTGGTTCTCTCTTGGCTTAAAACCCAGAGGAGGAACCCTTGTGGTGAATTGGTGTTTTATGTAAATGCTTGAAAGAAACAAAAATCCTGAGACAACCAGCGGGGAAACTGGATGTTGGTTAGTCAGGGCTGCAGCCGTGTCCATGTGTCGGGTAGAAACATCACAACGTGCAGTTGAAATACAGATACTTCTTTTACAAGATTAATCTCCCTTTTATTAGCACTCTCCGAGAAATGCAGGTCAAGGCAGAGGTTCATAAGCTGGAGGAATCATGAAACAAGCCTTTTCTGACTCCTGTAACAAGCAGCTGAACAAAGGATGTACTGGCTCTTGATAGAGGAATTGAGAGCTAAAAAAGCTCCTTAAGTCACTGCTTTTTGGCTGGTGTTGAGGGCCGTGGAGAAAACATGGAGCCACAGCCATCACTGTAATAGAGTCATCAATCACCACTGACTGCTGGCAGCAGTGAATATCCAGGGTTGTCTCTCACAAGAGCCTCATAACACCGTGGTATTAGAAGCCAAGTGGCATCTGTGCCCTGAATGTCACAAAAGCAAGCTGGTAAAGTACTTCTTTCTGTTGGCCAGTCCTTCAGGATAATCAGTGTGTGCTGACTTACCTGCAGGGCTGGAGCTCTGCTGCATCTCAGCTGGGGTGTTTAGTGTGCTGGTGGCTGCTGCAATTATAATAAATATTAAAAAAAAAAAAAGAGTCTTCTTTAAGGGGGTGTTTTCCCAGCAAAAGCAGTCAAAGCTGAGCTCCGAGCCCCCAACAAACACTGAGCTGATGCTGTTGAGGATGAGTTTTACAAAGCTGTGCAGGTATTGCCAGCTCCATCTTAATTGCCTCACGCTTTTGTATGTGCCCAGTAGTTTTGACTGCCCTGAAAATGACAGATTTTCTGTAGTTGGAGTCACTTAGTCCCCGAGTTCAGCAGCAATTCCACTGCTGCATCTGTTGTATCCAAAAGCTGGGTGTTTCTACTACAGAGTTCTCTTGCAAATTTGGCCTAAATGACCCACCCCCCTTGAGGGACTGGTGTCAGGGGTGTGTGGAGCAGAGCCCATTTCTTGGGCCCAGCAGACATCTGCTCTGGTGATTACACCATTAGCTGCTCTCATGTTGTTCTCTATAATCACAACCACAAAGGCAGTCATTTCTTAGCCAATATGCAACTGATACGACTTCTGCTCTTCCAGCGAGGTGACTTCTGCTCGGAAAAGTGTCAGGATTCTTTGTTTCAAATGCTTTCAGACATCAAGGATTAAGAAATGAAGAGTCAAAGACAGGACTTGCCCAGGTATTCTTATAACTGATACGGCTCTCTCTGTGCAATATCTCTTTTTTTCCCCTATATGTGCAGTTTTTCACTGAATCAGACATTTTCCTACAGCAGGAAAAGCACAAATGCTAAAACGTGTGGTAGCAACATGGGGGAGGTAATAGGTCTTCAGAGTCTCCCGTGATTACCTGCAAAGTGGAAGGGAATAAACTGTTCTCCATGTCCACTGGGACGAGGCATAATGAGCTTAAATTGCAGCAGAGATTAGTGTAGACATTAGGAAAAACTTTTCAAGTGAAAGGATGGTTAAGTCCAGGAATAAATGGCCTGGGGGAGCTGCAGTGTCTCGGTCTGTGGAATTTCTCAAGCGCAGGTTAGACCGGTGGCTGCCAGGAATGGTGAGCTTTTAGGTGGTTCCATCTTTGGGTGGGGAAGATAAGGCAGTGCTGATTGTCCTTGTGGTTGTTCTGCTCCGCAGCTTCCCCTGGCAGTGGGATCTGCTATCCCAGAACCTGGGAAAAAGCTCTGCAGCCCTTATGGCACCTTCCAGTACCTAAAGGGGGCTGGCAGGAAGGATGGAGAGGGGCTCTGGGGGAGGACATGGAGTGACAGGACAAGGTGTTCCACTTTAAACTGGCTGAGAGCAGGGATAGATGGGATTTGGGGCAGGAATTGTTCCCTGGCAGGGTGGGCAGGCCCTGGCCCAGGGTGCCCAGAGCAGCTGGGGCTGCCCCTGGATCCCTGGCAGTGCCCAAGGCCAGGCTGGATGGAGTTGGAGCAGCCTGGGACAGTGGGAGGGGTCCCTGCCATGGCAGGGGTGGCACTGGGTGGGATTTAAGGTCTCTTCCATCCCAAACATTCTGTGATTCTCTGATTATACCTTAAAATCAATGTATGCTTTCATTTGGTAGGCATTTCTCAACTTGGGTTAATTCTGAATTTGGGCTGATTTCTGAATGAGGGTTAATCGAGAGCAGCTGACTTATTTGCTATGTAAATACTTTGTTTACATCAGCCTTACCATAACTTTAAGCTTCAGCAGCAGCAGCACTCAGCAACTCCACAGAGCAGCAGAGTTGTGTGCTTTCATCTTTTCCCCACTTGCAGAAACCCAGTGCGTTCTCCTCAGGGAAAAACACAGCCAGGTAGCCTCAAGCAGAAACAAAGCAATCATTTATTCACTTAGGCTCAAGATTTCCTGATAATTAAGCTGTGCAAGGGTTGCTTTTCCCTGCTTGTGTTTGCTGCAAGCCAGCCCTGCTCTGCAGCCACAGCAATGCAACAAAGGCACCGATTGCCTCATTCTCAGCCCGTGCATTGTCAGAGGTGACTCTGGCTGCAGAATTTGTTCCCTAAATAGATGAGACAGGTAAAGGTGGAGAAAGAAGAAATATTCTCATTCCACAGATGTCAACAAAGGCACAGGATAAGGAAGTGAATTTCCTTGTCACAGAGCAAAGGCAGGACTTGAACAGATGTCTTGATTCCTAGCACATGTAATTGGTTTAATTTTTGGCCTCTGCTGTAGACTTACTGTGGGGAGTTGTTTCAGTTAATCTTTTTTTAGTCCTGTGATGTAATTTTGTGGGCAATCGAATGGTCAGGGCTTCCGTGTAAAGGTAAATGAGACCAAATAGTTAAGAAAGATTTAAATTTATCTTTTAAAATGTAATTTTTTTCTCATACAACGATCCAGTGTACACTGGTGTGTTGATATTTAGTATTTAGTGCTACATGGCAAGAGAGATTCCAGTAAAATGCCAAGATTGCCTTTCCTTTAGTGAGGGAGAGATGTGACAGGAAGAATTTGTGCAAGCATTATTAGATGTTGTACTTTTAAAAATAATAACATGTACCATTGTGTTTCTGCACAGTATTATCTAGGCAGAAAAAAAAAAATAATTCAGGCTCTGCAAGTCAAAGATTGTCAAGAGGTATTGAGAATTTGCAACTTGTGTTGTAAAACTAAAAAAAAAAATAAAAATAAATATTGGCATGGCTGTAGCCTGTGCAGCAGTCAAGAGAGTGGAGACATCAATTAAAAAAATGGAGAAGCTGCAGGTGTGTTTTCCCTGGCAGCAAACGTAGGGTGTTTGTAAATGGGCATGTTCCCAGTCCCAGTTTGCTTTAATATGTATGTAATCCCTGTTTTTAATGTTTCACTTGCTGGTGATAATCCCTACTCTCCTCTGCATCATTTAAGGATGTCAACTGGTGGCACAGGCTGCAATGAAACAGCATAAATATCCTGAATTTGCAAATGGTTTTGCGAACGTGATCTTGGCCTGTTTCTCTTCCACCTATGTTTTTAGTGTTGGGATTATTTGATTTTTGTCTGAAGGCTTTGGGTAGTGGCCTGCAAACACATGGGTGAGCAGTGAGATAAGTGCCCTGTTTCCATCAGAGAATATTAATTTCTGCTAATGAAATTTTGGAAGGGAGCATTTTAAGAAATATTTGTAGATGACCTTTTCGAATGTGCAGGAGCCCTCAACCCTATACCATAGATTAAATTGCAGGAATAAATCAGGGCTGACATATTTCTCTGTCCCTCTATTTGTTTTTAGGATTATAGGATTTTTCACGCCATTATATTGGTGTGAAAAAAAATAAAGAAGTGCTTAAATCCTTGATTTTTTTTCTCTTGGTTATAATGGAGTCACTGTTCTTTCCTTGTCATCTGCAATGCTCAGATGCTTTTAATCAAATCCTCAGGATTTAAATTATTAACCATCTTTTTGGGATTACATTTTTTATTCCTAATTATACGCAAAAGATATATATAATGAAATATGCAGCATGTAATTGTGATTAAAGCGTGCAGCCTCCCGAAAGATGAGCCTAGCAGTTTGATACACCCAAAATTTAATTAGGCAGATAATGGGGTTAGAGGGGAGCTTTGTAAGGATGGGGTGGGGATGGAAATATTTGGAGCAATACTTTTTTGGGGTTTTTTTGGTTTTTTTTCTTCTTTTTGGATGGTGGCGGAAATCAGTATGGAAGCAAATGCAAATAAATTAATATTTCTTTCCTGATCTCCACTTGTGTTGTCTTTTTTATCTAGCCTTTGGGATTATCCATGAAAAACTGCATTTATCCACACAGAGAGCAAGTAATACGACGAGAATTGCAGAATTTTCTACACAGCTGGGTCTTGTGGTTGTTCTTTCTTGAGAAACCAAGTTCTCCCTTAAACCACAGCAACTTTTCCCAGGTAGATTTCCTGGGCACCTTATTAAAGGCTGTCTCCTCTGCTTGGCTGCCTGCTTTCATGAGGGATGCAGGAATTTGATAGCTTTGAGACCTCCTTCCTCTGTCAAGCTCCGCTGTAATTGGTCTCTCAGTTCCCAAGTTATTAGGGGGATGAGAGGAGCAGGGGACGGGCAGACAGACACAGCCAATTTCATTGCACCAATCTCATTTCCGTAGGGAACTGGAATTAAAAAAAAAAAAAGAAAAAAAAATCAATTAAGGTTAAAGACCCTCCAGTCCCCTCCTTCAATTACTTGGGCAGAACAATCCTTTGGCTGAAGTATCCATGATACACAATATCCTCTTCAGGATTAAACCTCTCGGGGCCGTTGTTTGGAGTGTCCAAGCAGGGGATAAACCCCTGGATTTCCCCTCGACGTTAACTGAGCTCGTGGAGCCTTTGGCAGTGCCAGCATTGCCTGCTGCACTTTGCAGGGATGCTGGCTCCTCTTCCAGCATCAGGAGTTTCCTGCAAGCTGCATTACTCCAGAGGAACATGGTCCCATCCTGCTTTTGTTTCAGCATCAAATGACCTTAGTGCTGTTTATTAACCGATTTCTTCTCTCCTCTTGAGAGGGGTTGTCTTATTTTTTTTCCACATTCTGGGAATCTCACTGGTCTCCACATAATTCTGTTTATCTTCTCTCCCACCTCGCTGGTAAATTTGTGTCCAAATATTTAACATTTCGGCTTCTGCAATCAGAAGGAATTCAGATATAACTTCTAAGTGGCACAGACACGTCGAGAGGTTGGATGGAGCCATCACCTCTTTACAAGCCATTTTCTGGACTATCTTCTAAATCACCATCTAAATCCCAAGCTAAAACAAACAAAAAACCCCCCCAAACAACCCAAACAAACAGGGTTTTTATTCTTTTGCAGTTCTAACTGCAAACCAAGCCTATGTGAGCAGTCTGATATGTTTATGATCTCAAAAGCAGCAAAAATCATCAATTTTCTGCTATTCTGCTTTACCCAGTGGAGATATCCAGATTCAACACTTTGGGGCTCTGGTGCCTTCTCTTCCTCTTATTTCAGTATTGTTTTGCTAACAGCTTGTTCTGCTGTGGAACTGGTTGTTGTAAAGAAAAAAATCCCCTTGTTTGCCTAGAATCTCTATAGTGAGGGGTTTTGTTTGTGTGGAGAGGAGGAAATGAAGGATGGAAATGTTAATAGAGGAAGCACACATGTTTCAGATGATGTATTATATGTATCCCCTCGTTTCTTTTTTTGCTTCTCTGCGTTTTTCATTTCTCCAAGGATGTTCTATTAAAAAAAACCAAACAAAAACCCAGAAGAAAAACCAACCAACAAACAAACACCAAAAAAATAAGTGATGCTTTTCCTGTGTGTCAACCTGAAGATATCTTGGTTGGACTTCACTGTAGCATCACTTCAGTTTTTTAGCTCCTCATGGAGAGGTGTGGAACCAGGATTTCAACCCCCACCCAAACCTTTTCAGCTCAGGGGAGTTGAATTTAATTTCCATTTGCTGCCTCGCTGTAAGGCTGAGAGACAATTCCTCTGGCTAAGCTCAGTGAGAAAAACCTTGTTTGCTCCCAGCACAGCATCAACCTCTGCACCAAAATGGTGGTAAACAAGGTTTTTTCAGATTTTATTTGTAACTACAGCATCAGAATCACCTTTACAGGCAGAGAAATATTTATTTAAGACTTCCAACTCCTAAAACAGAGGCTGTGGTTTATATCATTTGCATGTAATGATCATGGCCATTATTAATTCCCACAGTAACTCTTTGCTATTAGAAAAAAATGGCATTGCAGGACAGCAAGTACCTACCAGCAGGTATGGTTATTTATTTCTTTCGTTTCTAATGCAGCAGCCTTTCATCCCTCTCTGGAAGATTTACCTTTAACCTAAAATCTTTCACCCGTTATCTATAATGTATAATTATAAATACATTGTAGTCTAGAGTAAGTACAATTAAAAAGGGTAATTAGTTTCCCTCCCTCTCTCCCATCCTCCCACCCAAGTCCTTAGGTTTAATTTTCATGATTATGTTAGATTATGAGTCATTTTAAATCATGGTATCCAGTAGAGACTACTCCTACTCTGCAGCTCTTTTCAACAGTTGTTTATGGTAGTTTCAGCCTCTTTCTGCCTCTCTGAGGCTCTTTATTTTTAAAGCAAGGCAGACAAGGCCTAAAATTATTCCATTAAAGAGGTGCAATTTTTGTAATGGGACTTAGAGTGCTCTGCAGAAGTGCAGGCAAGTTTCTTCAATATCCTGAGCATTATTCGCTCATTTAGTTAAATGATGTTTCTAATTCCCTGGTAATTACATGTAATGAGGCACTCTTTCTCTTCTTGATGAGACTTTAGCTTAATATGAGATGTCGTATTTTTTCTTTCTTTTTTTTTATTTATTTAATTTTTTTTTTTTTTTAGGGATAATTACCCTTCCCAGGAAAAGCAGGGGGTTTGTTGTGCAGAATATATAGCAAATTATTTTATTTCCTGCCATCTTGACTGCCAGTAAATTATAAAATTAAGTTTCAGTGGAGCATTAGCACCATTTTGGAAAGGCTTGAGGTTTTTTTTTTTTCCCCTCTTATTCATGTATTGATGTCCTTTGGGACTGTTGAGCTATTATTCATAGAATAGATGTTTTTCTGCCAATTCCTAGTATTAGATGGTATTGAAACAGCAACATAGGTTTAATTTTTTTGCCTGGGTAATATCCAGTACAGAATGGTCTTTTTAGGTGTTTTTTTTTCTATCAGATAATTTTCTTTATAAAGTTTTACTAACACTTCCCCCCTTTATTGGTGTCTAATTAAATTTATTTTTATGCATGTTGTAATATTAAATGCTGGGGGACTTTTTGTTTTCAGTTCTGGATGAATGTTCATAGGTTTATTGCACAGTACAACATTTAGGGCATTTGGAATGAATGAAAAGTTGCAGGATACATAAAGTTAACAACAATAATGCAGCATTTAAGTCCAGCAAACATGAAATCAAGAGTGATTTTAATTATTCTTAGCTTCCTACATTTTGTCAGTGTCATTTCCTTCCTGTGTTTCTGATGGGGTGATTTTTGTCTGCTTTTTTTGGGTGTGTTTTTTTTTTTCTTCTTGTCTGTTTGTTTTTGTTTTGTTTTAAAACTCAAAATCCTGTAAAAATTATGAATGGAATACCATCTGGGAGTCAAACAGTATGAGGGTCATCTCTGCAATGGGAGCTGAACTGCCATCTTTAAGGCCATTTTTACAGGAAATTCATGGATAGATTTATCTCCCCTACCTTCAGCTCTCTAAAAGCCAGGTTTTTGGTTGAAGAAGACACCAGGCTCCCCTACTTCCAATGTTTGAAGCATTGTTTAAAACCAGCTGTGAGACACATCTGTGCTCTTACTTTGCAGGAGGAGAGAACCTAAAATCCAACTCCAGTGGTAGGGGGGGAAATTCTCCTTGTCCAGCAGGGGTGGGGGGGAAGGAAGGTGATGTTTGTCATCAAAGTCCTGTGGGACTTCATTTCTTCCCTTTCAAAAAGATCTTTTTTTTGCAGCCAGCTGGGAAAATTTCCCCTGCTCATCCTGGCAATGGCACTCTTGGAAAAGAAAGCCATGGAAGAAGCTTTATTAATATGAAGATGTATACTCCTATGAGAATAGATTGCATTTACACCCTTTGAAGTTGATTTACATGCCTTGAAAGATGTTAATTGAAGGGTTTGGTAGGGTCAGCATCTGAATCTGTAGTGATCAAAGGATGAAGTCTCGAAACTGGTGGGCTCTTTTATCAGCAATGCACTTTTCCTGGCTAAGGAACCACAGTGCTGCAAAGTTCTAAATATAAAGGCACATCTTCATGATAAAACCAAAATTTTGAGAGGCTAAAGTGCAATCAGCGGTAGAAAATAAATGTCATAAATAACTTTTTGATCCCAAATACTGTGACCCCAATTCTATAGAAAGAAGCTGGAAAAATATGACTGCATCTCACTCTTTATTTCATCTTAAGCAATTTGACATCAATCAAATGACTATAGAGGCAAAGGCATGAACGTTTATTTCCCAGCCCACAGGATTGCTGTCAAATTGCAATTTTCAAAATTGAAAGAGTTGTTAAGCTAGATTTTCTCCATTTTCTTCCTAGTTCTTTCCCTCATACTTTCAGAAATGTGCCTCTCAATTTTGCAGTGTACTATCCCTACAATGTGTGAGGAAATTAAAGGAGCTCCTGAAAAAATTCCTTACCATGCAATGGTAAAATCTCATTTTCCTGGCTGCAGCTCGGTGCATAAATCTAGAGGAAGACTACATCAAGGAACAGGGAATGAATGAAATTTGAGCATTAAGATAATGCCCTGGTGAGGTTGGCAGCTAAAAGGAACAAGTTTGGTACCTTGATGTTACATGATTTACAACTCTCTGGCCAGGACCAGTTACCTCCAGCCTGCTGCAACTCCAAGTTAATCAAATATTGCTAAGAAGGGGAACTTGCTGCTTTAAGGCTGTCAGCTTGGGGCGAAATCTTCTCCTCAATGTTAGAGGGAGGCAGGACATTAAAATTAGAAGCTTTTGCAACAGCAAAAGTTGGAAGTTGGTTGAGATCTGTGGTCCCATTATCAAGAGAGCTACAGAAACCCTCTCTCATTAAGTTTCTCTGAGTTTCTGAAAGCCAAAGCTCCTGGATAGCCCTGAGCAGGTCAACATGTCCCTCATCTTTAAAATCAACAATAATGTTCTGCTCATGTCTTCCAGCTGCCTCAGTCTGGCAGGAACTTCAAAGCCTGCCTAATATATGCAATTTTCTCTTAAAACAAGAACAACAAAAAGCTTCTAGTGCAGAGAGTGCCTGTCTCAGCTGCGCTGACCCACATTCAGCCCTGAACTCTGCCAAAGGAATTCCAGCTCCTTTCTGAGGTGCTGCCACAACTGCTGGGGAGCAGGGCTCTTCTGGGGTATCAGGTGTGATGCAGGAGACAAAAATCTGCTCCACAACAGGTTCAGTTCCATATTGAAATAAGTAAAACTGATTAGGCTTACATTATTAGGCCCTGAGATGCACCTGGTGAGCAGGAGAAGGTAAGTTAGGCTGATATGGGAGTCTGAGCTTATCAGCACCTGATTTGCTATTTTTCACATACTATTCTTCCCTAATGTTTGGATTTTTCCATTTTCCTCTCTTAGTCTTCTTATTATTTAGCTCTAGGAATTTATCAGATGAAGAAAAAAGGTAAAAGTGGGTGGGAGTGGAGGATAGGAAACCCAGTCTATCCCAGTTGCTCAGATTGCTCATTTTATCCCACAATGAGATAATACCATGTTGTGAAGCTTCAGTAGAAAACCCTGCAAAATCAGGGCAGTTTGGGGAATATTCCAGGGCTTAAACACTGGCAGGTGTCCCCAAACTGAGCTGATCTTGCTTGTGAATATACAGGCATTCAGACAGGTACATCAGGCAGGGTTTTATTGGACAAACAGTGCTGGAGAACCATTCCCTGTTCTTGAGTGGAAACAGTGACAAAGAGGCTCAAACTCCCGTCTGCTGCTGTGTGGCTCGGGGTGGAGCTGAGCAGACCAGACCGGCCGCTCTTTGTGCCTGCCAGATGTGAGATGGGGAGCAGCTGTTTGGAGAAGGGTCCACGCTCCAGGA
>VWZN01015889.1:35643-55985 GCA_013396955.1 Regulus satrapa
CCAGGAGAAGGGTCCACCCCAGGAGAAAGGTCCATGCCCCAGGAGAGCGAGGGGAAGCTCAGCCCTGCCCCAGGTGAGCCTTTCAGCGCGGGCTGGGCTGTGTGTGAGCAGCAGGGAGGTGGAGCTGCCTGGGTTCTGCTCTGCTGCAGCACTGTGTCCAGCAGCCTCGCACCGTCATGGGAGCATCGGTCAGTGCGCGGAGATCTGTCTGCCAGGACTGGCCTAAGTCCAGCACTCCTTTCACAGGGGCTAATTAGGAGCCATCTGATTAAATTCCCTGTGACTTTATTAGTATCTCTAAGCCAATGGCCTGCAGGCAAACCCCCTGAGGGTAAATGACAGAAGTAACCATTTGTTGAGGTTTCTGTCTGTCAGCCCCAGACACCGGCCCGTGTCCTGCTGGTGATGTGGCTCTGTCACATGCACTTCCACCGCTGCACAGAGTTCAGATTGTTACAAATGCCTTTATCCATTCCCATTGACATTTTAAACAAACGGTGATATATTTAGTACAATAATTACAGTTATTTGATTACCTTTCTTTTAGCCTGAAGTAGAAGGCAACTGACAGATGTGAATACCTCCGAGACCAATACTCTGTAATAAACTAACATTATTTATTACAAGATGCATTTTATTAATAGGAATTGGCAGTAATTAATTCAGTAAAGTTGATGTTACTAATAATTACATGTAATTCATGAAATATTTATGAAAGAAAACTGTGTATAAAAATGATGTGAAGGTCATTTAGCTAATTACTTAATAAATGTCACCGACATTTCTAGTGAGTCTCTCTAATTGTGAACAGTTTCAGGTTTTTCTTAGGGAAATACTTTTTGAAATGTTTTGTTTTCATGCGTGACATCCTGAGATGGAAGTCAACATTTCTGGTTATTGTTTTGAGCCAATGCATGTACTGTTTCCTTTGCTAATCCACTTTGGCCTCTTTCCTTGTTCATAGTGAAAGATCCTAATTAGAGATAGCACGAGCTCAATCTAATTTAGGTTATCAGTGAGTTGTGGTGTCTCCCAGTTTAAGGATATATGAATATATCTCTGTCTTTTTAACTTGATTCCACTGACTTTCCATGGAATCAAATAACCATCATCCAAATTAATAGCTGACATCTGAACTGGAAAAATCTTAATGTCATTTCTGCCCGGATTGAATTCAATGGCAGAAGAGCCCATTGACCTTGTGAGCTGCAGGATCAGACCCTGGGCTGCTCCTGGCTGGAACAGTGACTTTGCACCGGTTTTTGGGAGCCTTTGCCTTGGGATGTGCTAGTGTTGTTTGCAGAGGAAGGTGCAGAATGAGCTTCTCCTGTGAAATAGGGTGTCCTGCCTAACAGGCTGTTTGTGTTTGGTCAGTGCCAGTTGTTCAGAGATGTTCAGACAGTTTGGAGCACTAACACCACATCTTGTTGCCGTCTTCAGACCTGGGTGGGATCTGGCTTCAGTTTCTTGCTGCAAGTCTTCGTCAGACACAAATTACTGAGCTCAAGGAAGAGTTTTGCTGTATGAAATTCCTTGTTGCCTTCTGAAGAAAGGCGAACTTGGTGATCTAATCGTGTTCTTGTCCATGAGTGCATGAGAGCCACCTTTGCACTTCCCTCATTCTGGCATTGCTCTCTGCTCAGCCATAAAACAGCCTTCAGCACTCTGCCTTTTGGCAGAGGAGGGAACTGCTCAAGGACTTCAGGGATGAGGAGGTGAGGAGAGCACCGTGCTCGCTGCCCTAAATCCAGGAGTGAGGAGAGGTGACCAAGGGCTGATGTCACTCCTGCACGCTGCTCCGTGGGTGGGTTGAATGGCTCTGAAGCAGCTCTGGGCAGGGAGGTGGACACAGGGCTGCCCTAAATCAGGGAGGGGACGTCTCATAGTTGAGTCTTCCTTGGAGAGCTTCCTCTGTCTTGTTGTCGCTGTGCTCAAAAGCAAACCTGCGTGTGGAGCCATAATTCCTCTCGTTTTATGAATGGCAGACTGCTGATCACTGAGGAAACTTTGGTTCTTATTCCTCAAGTTTGCCACTCACAACGAAAAAACATCCAAGGATCACCCCTTTGTTAAGTGCCAGGCTCAGACACTTCCAAATGCCATCACTTTGTGCAGCAGTATACCAGTATATACAGAATTTCACACTGATTATCTCAGGTTTCTTTACCACAAACAAGCATGAATATACAAACGATGTAAAAACTAAATGTATAAATGACATCAAAACAACACCATGGCCACCATGAGTTATGCACCGGGAAAGAATGATTGTATTTAGCAATGAGAGAGCTGTTCTTAGCACCTCTTAACATCCTTGAGGTGGCCCTGTCCCTGGCTGATGGCATTCCCTGTGGAAAGCACATGCCTGTGTGGTGTTGAGGAGGATGAGCCAGAGCCATGTCAATCTCTTGGTCCTCCCCTACTAACTCCATCTCAGCTCATTAGTAAATGACAAGGTTTGGCCTTGTAGCCTAAGTGAATAGGGAGACAATTTTCCGAGATTATTTGAATTGCCTTCCTCGGAAAACAGAAATGAAAAAGCTCTTGTTATTTTCAATTAATAAACAGACTCTCAGGAAGAAAGAGCTTCAGCGGCAAGCAGAAGGAACGGCAAAACAAGGGAAGGGAATTCTGCACAGGAGGGGCTGCTGTAGGGGATATGTACAAACCCAGAGCACCTCTCCCTGCCCTGTGAACCATCTGAGCCTTCACTCCAGCTCCAAACTGCTCCTGATGGGCAGCCGCCCTGGGAAAAAACTGAGCAATCTTGGATTGTCTCAAATGCGCTTCCTAACCGGCAACTGGTCCTGAGAGAACAATCTGAAACTCTCTGTCTCCTTATCTTCTGTCGACATCATTTTTCAGAAGGGGCAACAGGACCAAATTAAATCGCTGTGCTGCAGACAGTCTGTCTGATTGCCTTGTGGCTGTTGCCCATTCTGAAGATTTCCTGGAGCAGTTTAAAACTAAGTCAGGAGGAAAGTTCATGCGTGCTCTTGCACAGATGCACACAACCCTGTGCCTCCCTCCTCTTACGCTTACTCGATTATGAGATGAATTTACAGCTTAAGGAATTCAGAGTCCAGTTATTCTATTCCACGACCACTTCCTCATGGTTGAAAACATCAGGAATGCCCTTCTCCCCCCGCCCCGTTTTTTTTCCCAAATACAGACTAGGAACTTGAAAGGAAGAAAAAAAATAATATGGATATAAATTAGTTTAATCCAAATGTCACTTGTGAAAAGAACCATAGGGAAGTGTGACTGGCTGAGGTGGTATCTGATTTGTTGTGTTCACTTCAGGCAGGAGCAAAAGGCTTGGTTCCTGAATTGTTTGAAGAAAATTTCTTGTCTCTGGAATTTTTTGAATCTTCTTCTCATGCGTGAAGCCCAGCTTGTCTGCAGAAGGTTTGATTTTTAACTGAGATGCAGCTGCCAGGGCTGAACAGACACAGTGAGCACGGATGGAAGGGAGAGGCTGGAAAATTGAGATCCACCTCCAAATGGATTTGGAGAGCCTGATTGCTGCATAACAAAAGAACCCTCTGGGATATGTTTTACTTACTGGTGGGCAGGAGAGAGCTGTGTTCTGAGGGCTGCAGTGCACAGTCAGCACCTTTGGATTGTGTCCAAGTGCTGCTCAGGATCCCGATGGCCCTCGGGCAGCATTAAATCAAGGGCAATGTCACTTTACATCTCCTTGGGAACGCATTCCTGGAGCAGGGGCTGCACGGAGCATTCCTGGTCAAGCAGAGGCTTCTCCCTCAGCGTGGAGAGGTTTGATCCCTAGGGAGAAAGCAGGAAAACCTTCTTTCCTGCCCTGGTCCGTGCAGTTTTAGGTGTATCTCCAACTAATGCTCTCAGCTCTCTTCCTCGAGAGCTCCAAGTCACATCCCCTCGTGTGCCTCTGTACTGAGGACATGAACGGGGGCAGGGATGAGCTGTGTCCTCAGGAATGGAGAAATTCCCCACGGGTAGAACAGATTCAGTCAGCAATTAATGCTGTTGGCTCCTACTTCAGATCCCGAGCTTCTGTAATTGCCCCGTCTCCACAAACTCCAGGACAACGCTCTCTGCATTCCTGCTCAGGTCTTTTGCTTCTTTGTTTCTTAACGTCTAAGAAAGTCAGAAACCTGCAGGTGAAATCCTGCCAGCTAACTCTAAGGAATAGAAATAGAATAGAAAAACCTGGGGAAGGAATATTTCATAATTTCTATGTTGGGACCTAACTTGACCTAGTGTTTATTCTTGTATTAATAGAAACCACAGGTGTCATCAGTAAAGAAGCAGACATGAAAGACTGGTAATTGTTTCTTCAACAGCAAATTAATAGCTATAAAATGTATAATTTGCATGTTATTAAATATGCAGATGTCTGTCTATCTATCTATCTATCTATCTATCTATCTATCTATCTATCTATCTATCGAAGAATTAACAGTTTGTAAGAGGCAAGGCAGCACACACAGAGCTCTTCACCATCCCAGACAGAATTTTGCTCTCCCCAAGGATCCAGTCCCTGTTTTGGTGCTGTTGTCCCATGCCTGCCCAGCCACGGTCCCAACACTCAGCATCCACAGGCAAAGAAGGCATGGTGAAATTTAAAAAAGACTGAGGAAAGTCAAGAAAACAAAACTACACTTTTCTATTTATTTTTTTTTATTTTTATTTTTTTTCCCCCTAGGAAAACTTGGAAACCCTAGAAGGTGTTAAATTGATTTAATCCTTGCTGTGTTTTATTTGACTGCTGTTGGTTTTGGCATAAGAAATGAGTTCTGCTATTTTAGCCAGCATTTCTGAACATAGTCTTGAACAGGGGGGTGGTTTTAGAGATGATTTTAGAAAAAAACTTCTTTAAAAAAACAAAAGCTCTCCCGCACAGTAGAACAGAAGATTTCTAAAGCCCTTTCCCCTCTCCTTCTCCTGGAAAACACATTTGTAACCATTAGTTTGGTGTCACATTTTCTGATTGGGGGTATTTTCTCCCTTTGCACCCCCTCCTAGGGGCTGAGGGCTGCTGCCTCTCCAGCCCTGCTGCTCATGAATCATCTCAGAGCAGAGGCCTCCAGGATTTCCAACCCCCTTCCTGCTGCAAACTTTTGGAGAGGTTTCCAGTCTAAGGAAGGATCTATTCATTGACGGCACCATTGCATTAGGAACTAATTACAAGGACTTGGAACCAGAGGTCTTCTGTTGTGTTTTACTCTAAAAGCAATTTATCTTGTCACTGATCAAATGCCATAATCTAATAAGGAATAGTCCAAAACTCGCAGAAAAAGCAGAAGCCCAAACAAGCCAAGAAACTGTAGCAGAATAGAGACTTCCCTTTAATATCTCCTGCTAATACAAGTTCAATGAAAGTAATTAAACTGGGAGCTTTGTTAATTTCCTTCTAAATAGGTAAATTCTGTGTGTACCAAGCTTACCGTTTAATGATATTTAATGAAAACAGACTAAAATTTGAAATAAACAAAAATATTTTCCCCAGAGCCTGATTTCCTATTGGAATTGTCAACTTTGATCTTCCCGTGCCTTGCATTTGTCAATATTGGCTGTCCCTGCTGTCATGTGGAGTCCATTTGTCTCCTTAGTAGACTTCTCTGCGACTCCTCTGAACCTCAGCAATGCAAATTACTTTCTAAGTCATGACAATATTTTGCTTGTCACCTCCCACAGCCTCTTACAAGAGCCTCTTAGTGGTTTGGAGATGAGTTTCTCCGAAGCCGTGAGCTGAGTTTCTGCATCGCTTCTTCCGAGCTCTTCATATTACACAGAAAGAGCAGACTCTGTAAAGGAAACTTTGGTGGTTTTCTTATAATTCCTTTGGGGTGTGAGAAGGTCTTATGCTGATGGTTTTATCACTGCTGGGCAGCTGCAGAGTGCGTGTGTGAGTGTAGAATTGCAGAATTGAAAGACCTCTGAGACCATCCAGTCCAACCCTTAACCCAGCACTGCCCAGGCCACCCCTCCCCGTGTCCCCAAGTGCCACATGCACCTGTTTATTCTACTTTTCCAAGGTTGGTGACTCCACCGCTGTCCTGGGCAGCCTGCTGCAGTGCTTGACAACTGATCCTGTTAAGAAATTTTCTTAAACATCCCATCTAAAACTCCCTTGTGCAACCATTTTCTCGTCCTGTCCCTGTTCCCTGTTCCCAGAGCCCGACTCCCCCCTGCTGTCCCCTCCTGTCAGGAGTTGTGCAGAGCCACAAGGACCCCCTGAGCCTCCTTTGCTCCGGGCTGAGCCCCTGCCCAGCTCCCCCAGCCCCTCCTGGGGCTCCAGCCCCTGCCCATCTCCATTGTCCTTTGCCTTTTCTTGTGTTTGTATCCCCAAAAATCTTCCTCATCGTTATAGGGTTGGATTACACTGGGGAGGGCAGAAACTGGGGGAGAAATGGGTATTTGGAATATGGGCAATCCCACAAATCACCCCTCAGAAGGGCATGCATCCCTCTGAGATATTTTTATTGGGTTACCAAATGGAGCCGATTTCCTTTCAGATGCAAATCTGCTTGCTGGTGCATTTGCAATGTTGGATTTGCAAAGTTATGTTTCTAAACCAAAGAAAATGCTAGCAAACTCCCAAACAAAAACACCTCCTCTTTATCCAGATTAATCTGCATTATTTACTCATATAAGCATAGACTCAATAGGGCTTGTAATGAACCCAAACTTCAGAATTCCTCATGGCACCCTCAAGCTAAAGACTTTTAGGTGAATTGCTGTGGCTTTTTGTACAATATATGATTTCCATATTGTTTGACATGTTTTCACTTGACATCAGATTAGCCAACAGGTTAAATATTGTGGTTTCAAAGTGTTAATTTAGCATGCTTGCAAATTAGAATTTTAACATATTTGGAATTTTGATGAGACTAAAAGGCAAATTGTAATGTTTAAAGCAGCTGATTTTAGGTGCAGTTCAGCAATTAAGTTAATTTCAGGCTTTCTGATGCTGAGAAGGCCACTCAGGGCTGATAATAGCTTATTTTCTCAGATAGAGATTGAGGAGCTGACTACAAACTTCCAAACGAACACATGTGCTTGATTTGTCTATTTGTATTCAAGTTTACCTTTTCTGGTTGTCAGTAACACTACCCCACCTGCCCTATACAGCCTGTAGTGCTCAAACCTATTTGGAAAATCGTGTGAATAGGGATTTGCATCACTACAATTTCCTTTCCATTTAGGAAGCATCTGCTATATCTTTAAAAGTAACAGGTTTGAAGAGGCCACAGGCTGTGAAACAGACTAAACCATTATTAAAATGAAACAAAAACTTTAAAAAAAAGCTAGCTGGACCTAATTCAACAGCAGTTTCAACTTTTTTTTTTTTTCTCTACTCTTTTTACCTTGGAAAGGTTAAAAGCATTTGGGTCCTTGTGTAAAATGTAATTGCATTTTAGCCTTGGATATGTGTGAGTCTAAAGAATACTGATAATCTGCCACGTGAAAAAGTTCTGTTCTTCTGCTAAGAGGCAATCCTTGCTCCTAACAGGTCTTTCCATTAAGTAAACAGTTAAGGCCTAATTGGAACTTTTATCTGTACCATGCCACACTAACTGATCAACCATTGCTAGCAGTCATATAAATGTCATTTTAAGTACCTCAATTGTACAGGTCCAAGTACGGCAAGGAAGGAGGGAAAACCTCAGCTGCAGTTTTTCTTAATAACAAATAAAAAGCAAAATTCTGTGAAGATGTGTTCGAGCAGGTTAAGTTAACAGTATTATCTTGCCAACCTTTGTGCATATAATTTCCAGGGGCAGCTGGAGGTTTTGTCAGGGGTATTGACTCATCCCAGGATATTTCTGTCTGTAATGAGGTTTTCTGTTCTTTTGAGGGTGGGCAGTGCCAATCGTGATGCTGCTTCATTTATCTCAAAGGAAAGCTCTAAACCAAAATATTTCAGCCATACCTGGTCCTTTAATCTGCCTACATCATCATGGGGAGGCCTACACAACAACAACAACAACAAAACAAAACCCAACCAAAAAGAAACTTCTATTATTTTCCTGAAGTGGGACACTTCAGAATTGTTTTAGGCAAGAAGGATATTCTGTTTATATGTCTGTTTGCTCCACTTCCTAGTCAGTGCCTGGAAGTTTGATTTTGGCTTCTCCTGAGTCCCATTGCACACATCCCAAATGGAAAGGAAAAAATATAACTGCTTTCCAAAAACATTCAGTGTTGGGTTGTTCTTGCTTTCAGGGGGAGTAGGGTTCAGCCAGGGCAAAGGGAATCCCATCCCAATCTCTGTTAGGGAATAGGGTCCAGAGAACACTTGTGCTGCTTTTGAAAAGTTACAGCCTGGATTTTCAGGCACAGTTCCTTTGATTGTTTTTTCTTCTCTTTACACATCCCCTGATCCAAAAGTAGGAAATTCATTTTTTTCCTGGTAGTATTGCTGGTTTGTACTGGCTGGCAGAGTTGTTATCAGTGGTGTTATTGTGATGCTGATTAGGAAATTGTGTTTCGGGTGTTTCAAATGGGATTTTGGATCCTGCAGTTTTGAACGCTGGATTTGGGAGAAGAACCTAACTTTGAAACAGCGATAGCAGCTCCCCCCTTGAACACCAGGCCTTTGCAAATCCTCTTCCATCTGGCACTGCCAGATTAATGGACTTCTGGAGAATAGGCCGTGGAGCTCCTTCCTTGTCTCAAGGCCGCACTGAGCACATCCCACTCATTTGGAGGAAGGAAAGATGAGTGCTGCCTTCCCCATCACCTGCTGGGCTGTGCTGTGCACCCCCAGAGCCCTGGGGGGATGGAACGTGGCAGTGGTGGGGCTTTGCTGCCTGCTGAAGGTGCTTCAGCCGTGCTTGGTTGGCAGTAACGCCCTGGCCTGACACTCAGATCCCTTCAGGGGCACTCAGAGGTTTGCACTCTGAGGCTGTGGCCGAAGCTCTGAGCCCTGGGGTGGGGGTTTGACCTTCCCAACCGTGGAGGAATCTGTCAAGATGGGACAGAAAGGCTGCTGAGCTCCTGCTGAACCCAGAGGAATGGCTGGAGTGGTGTTGAGACCCTGGGTACAGAGAATTTCAGGCTTTCTGTGCTGACAGACCCTAACCCCCAGGAGAACACTGCATTTGGACAAAAGCCTTAGAGAAGGCTTCCAAAATTGAGTGATAAGACTAAAATTGTAATATAATAAAATTATGCAAATTACTAAAATTATGTATAGCTTAATTAGAAGTGTGTAATATCACATAATAAGAAACTTATAGTTTGAAGTTTTAAGATATAATAGTATATATTAAGCAAGATGGAATTTTTAAGGCATTAGCTCTTCTTCTTCTTCTTCTTCTTCTTCTCCTTCTCCTTCTCCTTCTCCTTCTCCTTCTTCTTCTTTCTCATGGATTTGAGTAATATTGTGTGATTAAAGAGAAAAGCCCACCATGCAACAACAAGTAGTTAGTTATTAAGTTAAAAATAATTTAGCTGGCAATCCTTATTAGTTAGTTCACCCTTAAAAAGTCTTGTTGCAAAAAACTACCATCACCATTTCTCCCTTGTTAGCTTGAAGTGCTGAGAACTCACAGCTTGTGACACTTTAATATTATTAAAAACTAATAAACGTCTGAGTCCAAACAACAAAACTCTCTCTAGCTTTAATCCCAACCCTAAAAGAAGTTAGATAAAAACCCTCAGAAATTCACGGAGTGGTTCATCCCTCTCATCAGCAGAGGAACCAGGATGGCTGGGCTGGGGCTGCCTGTGTTTGTGCAGCCAGACTCATACACACACACACATTAAATTCCTCTTTACTCACCCTTTCTTTTCCAAGGCTGCTTTGATAAGGGGGTTCCATTTTCTCCTCCAGACTTCTGCTGAGGCTCGGGAGGTATCCCGTTTCAGGGAGGCTGTCTGACACTCAGAGCATCACCCTGCCCCTTTGTCTGCAGGAGCTGGATGAAACTTTTGTGCCCTCGGTTGAGCTCATGCCCCGCGGCCCCGCGCGGATCATTCTCCCTGCAAGACCTATTCGTGGTTAGCTAAGCAGAACTTCTACAACACATCTGCCCTGCTTTGAAGGTTGAGTTACACGGTTTCAAAGTGGCCAGAGGAAAGGTCCCTGTGTGAAGAAGATACCTGGGAATATCCGTTGTCTTTTTGTGTGTTTAATGCTTGCATTTCAGGTAGGGTTTCCTTGCTGTTTATTCAGTGCTTTCTAATTTAGCACACGATAAAGTTGGACAGAGAGTACGAATGCAGTGGTTTTAAAATTTTCTGTTGAGTTTTGTTCTAGGTTTCCAATTGCTTTCTTGGATTTGGGAGGGAAGGTGGTATTTTGGCTTCTTCATAAAATTTGGATGTGTTATTTTTAAAGTCTTTGCATTTTTGCAAATGTAACAAACTTTTTTTTCAATACTCTATGTAGAGAGACCTCCATATATTTGACATTCAGAGGATCATCGCAGAATCAGAGAATGACTTGGGTTGGAAAAAAATATTCTGAATGTTGATGTGTGGCCAACATAAATGCCTCATTTTGTTAAAAACATCTGCAGGTCAAAACTTCTCCTTGGGTTTCCTGGGACAACTTGGGGGAAGAGAAGGCTCCAGGAAGACCTCAGAGCCCCTTCCAGTACCTAAAGGGACTCCAACAGAGCTGGGAAGGGACTGAGGACAAGGGCCTGGAATGACAGGACAAGGGGGAAGGGGTTTAAGCTGAAAGTGGATAAATTTGGGTGGGCTGAAAAGTGCAACAACCCTTGCTGGCATCACGATCTCTTGATTGCAGTACTGGGCTTGGGAAAGGATCTCAATCTGTAAGGCAGTTTTTGTTGCCATGCTTGAATTAATCCCCAAAATTTTTTGTTTTAACGGATCTAAGTATTGGGATATTTAATTTTGGCTAGGACCTCTCAGTGTGTCCGTGGCACTCAAACGAAATTTGTTCCCTTAAGACACAAACTTTAAAAACGGGTTTATTCTATTGGCCTGTATGGTGAAAGGGTACTTTACCTGGGTTTTGAATGGGGAGTTATGAGTTCACTGTGACCGAAATACCAGTGAAAGTGTATCACAGGTGATCACTTTTTCTAATGTAAATCATTTAACACTGGTAATTTTCCCCTGTTGCTAATGCCATTAGTTATTTTAGAGGTAAAAAATAAAAGGATGTTTTACCTACCTTTTTTTCTTTTTTTAAATTTTGCTAGCTACCCATAGCTTAACTTAATGATTTGTATAAGTGATAGTAATTGCTGAAACTACAGTTGAGTATTATTAGCTATAAAATGAACATGGTTATATGTCCAACACAACTAGCAAGGAACAGAAATGCAGTTGTATCCAAGAGAAAATAATTACAGCAATAATCAGTGTAATTCATGATAATGGCTGAATTGAATTTCACACCATAGCTCCAAGCACTTACATTTAATGAATGTAGTTTGTGCTTGTTTACTAAAAAGGTTTTTAGCAGAAAATCGATAATGTAACTTCAGTGTTTCTAATTGCAAATGCAATTTTTTTTAAAAAAGTAGTGGTTCAATAAGGATTTTGTAGGGAAAATTAAGGTATGTGAGTGCAGCAAATGCTGTTACTTTAATTAGGCTACCTGTACATTAGTGCTATAGTTCCTTAATATTTATTTATTACCCCATATTGATTAAAATTGGTTTGCATTCCATTTTTAAGACTAGCTAATGTAATGAACATCGAAACTTTTCAATGGGGCGCTGGCTGTGACTAAGCAGATCATTTTTTATGGGACTGTCCTCACACAGAGGTGTTTTTACCTTAAAAAGGTAACGCAGCAAGGAGGTACAGGTCTGTCTACAAAGGCAATTTCTACGTGTTGAATGCAAAAGAGTTGCCTGTCCTTCACGTGGAAGGGCAGGATGAATGAAGGGATTGGCACTTGGGGGTACAATTGTAATTGCTTAATTGCTCCGAGTGTGTTCTTGGCCTCGTTTGTGATCAGGGAAACTGCTGGGGTTTAGAACGGTGAGGAAGCTGAGGAATGCAATGCCAGGTGGACTCTTCAGTTCCTTGGCCTCACAGTCTGGGCTGTGGTCTCCTAGAGCAGGTTGGGGGGTAGGGAGAGGCTTTTGAGATATACAACTCTAGCAAGGACAGCCATAAATAATCCCCAGAGACAGATTTATGGGATTAAACCCCACAAGTGCTACTTTTACTGGAGTCAGCAGCAGATCTGCCACTCTGTCACCTCTGATCACCATGGCTGGTGCACGTCTGAGGCTGGGCAGTACAAAGGACGTGGGAGCATTCAGAGAACAGGAGAGAGAAGCAGCAATCACAGATGGGGTTTCTGGAGCTCAGATACCTGCAAAGACAGGTTGCTTTTACCTCTAAGGTCTCGGAGACAAAAGCCCAAGCCTAGATTGATGAGGAAAGGGGGAAGAAGTGTGAACCCCTCCTGAACTTCCTCACACAAGTTACTGAACCACCTTTATAGCCTGCAGGGAAGCTTTGGAATGGGTCAAAAAATCACGGTTAGTGGAGATGTTTTGTCTTAAAGTCATGGAACCACGGAATGGTTTGGGGTGGAAGGGGCCTCTAAAGATCATCTGGTCCAACCTGCCTGCCATTAGAAGGGACATGGATGAGAAGAAAGTCATTAAGTCATGGAGCATCCAAATGCAAGGTGATCTGCCAGCTGGAGGGATGTCACCGCCCAGCCAGCAGCAGTAATATTGTAACTGGACTTAAACCCTGGCAGCAAATTAAGTGCAATTCACCAGGAAAATATTAAGCGATCCGTAGGGGTTTAAAAAAAAAAATAAACCCTGAACACTCAAGATTTGTGCTCTGATTATTTTCTGCGGCTGCCTGCCCTCAGTGCTAGAACCAGCACTGCATTTTCTGCTGGGTTCAGTCAGGCATTTTACTCTACAAAAACAACTAGCTCCTTCCCAACCAATGATTACTTGTAATTATGCTTTCCCCTGCCATTATTCTAATAGGCTGTCATGCAGCACAGAGGAGGCGTTTGGAGGCTGCTTTTATGGATGGACTGTTGGAACACTTAATATAGCTCTATTTTTGAATTATCAGGTTCTATCCTTTTGAAGTCTGTGTTAGTGGAACTCCTATTTATGAAATGTGCTGTGCTTAAAGGTTTGCTATTGATGAAGAGGTCCAACAGAGGCCTTTATCGTAAGTACTGTAGCATTCTCCCCGAGAAATAAATAGCCTTGCTAAAAGGTATGTTGTGTACCAAGGTTGCAAATTATCAGCCAAGCACCTTATAACTGTATACTTCAAAAATACCTTGCTGCTTTCTGTTTGTTCTCCTTTTTATTTTTTTTTTTTTTTCCACAACATGAGCAGTGTTTTTAAAACCGCATAAGGGGAAAAAAATCCCTCAGAACCCAAATCTGTTGGCTGTTTAATTGGGCAGCGTGTCCTCGTTGTAACTCTTTAATATACATATACACCTGGGCAGAAGGTGTCATTTACAGGTGTGGCATTCTCTGAGTTTGGGGGAGTTTTCAGCTCCCACTCAGAGAGTGATTCCAGCCCCTGATTTATTGCAGGATTTCATCGCTGTGGCAGCCCCACCAAAGCTGTGGGCTGAGCATTTGGGTAATTATCTAGGACAGGGTAATGAGGACCACGCCATACGAACAGAAAATAAAAAAAAAAAAGAGAGAAAAAGGCAATCAGGTATTTTTAGTCCCTAAATGTTTACAATCAAAGTCTGAGTAGGACAGATCTTTGCAGCTTCATTTTTGGGTTGAAATGACTGGGAGATCAGTGATGCAAGGTACTGCCTGTTCTTCCTCTCTTTTGAAAGCAGCTCCTAAACCCTCACTTTAATTCTGCCACAGCTCCAGATCTTCAGATCTTTGGGCCTGAAGACAAAGTGTGCTGATGATATGACATATATTGATTTCTCTGATACTGAGTTGTACCCTGGTTTGAGACCAGAATGAACTCAATGCCAATAGAATTTATTTAAAAACTTAAAAGGAAATAATATTTAAAAAATTATTTTGTTTTTATGTTATCAAAACGTGGTAACTTTTGTGGGAACTATTACACCCAAGCATACCTTTCCTGTCCTTGGGAGCCCACTCTTAGGCTGTGTTTGCAGACCTGGAGTGTGCCAGGACTGGGGATCACAGTTCCTGGTGTGCTCCTGGACCTGGGGCTGGCAGGACACTGAGCACAGTGGGCTGTGTCCCACAGTGGGGTGATCCTGAGAGGACACACTGTGGGGACAAGGCAGGAAGGTGTAAAGGCTCTGGAGCCCCAGGAGGGGCTGAGGGAGCTGGGAAGGGACTCACCCTGGAGCAAAGGAGGCTCAGGGGGGCCCTTGTGGCTCTGCACAACTCCTGACAGGAGGGGACAGCTGGGGGGATTGGACACTGGGAACAGGGAACAGGGACAGGAGGAGAGGGAACAGCCTCAAGATTATCCAGAGGAGGTTTAGATTTGATCTAGGAAAATTTTCTTCACAGGAAGGATGGTCAAGCATGAAAGCAGGCTGCTCAGGACAGTGGTGGAGTCCCATCCATCCCTGGAGGGATTTAAAACCTGTGTGGAAGTGTGCTTGGGGACATGGGGCAGTGGTGGGGAATGGTTGGACTCAGTGACCTTGGAGGGCTTTTCCAGCCTAAATGATTCCGTAATTCTGTGATTTCATGACAGGAGCAGCACTGAGGGAAGCAGTGGGTGCATGAAACGAGGAGGGTGCCTGGTGGAGGGGTTTCCATTTAACACAACCAATAGGGCAAGTCTTGCTCTGAAGTGTTTATCTGGAGTTTTTCCTTCAGAGCCCTGACTTTGCACTCCCACATTCATCTTTGCTTATGTATTTTCCCCTCACCGCTGGCTTTCCCCTTAAGCCTGTCTGTTTGCCTGCAGATTTGACAGATGACAGCTTCTCTTTGGGATGTTGGATGGCGTTTGTGTGGCTGTGATGCCAGGAGCACTCTGGGCGCTGGTGTTGCATATTTATTGATCTCCATATTCCCAATAATCTGATGCACGTCACATTTGACAACATTATGTGGAGAGGTCAGCTGTATGGGGCTAATGAAACTGTTTCAAAGATGGATGTTGTTTTCCACAACATTAACCTTGCAAATAGCTGTCACTAGTGCATTTCACTATGGGGCTTGGCGTTTGAGAACCTCCCTTTTTTTATTGTTGATGTTAACATTAAACAAAACCTGGAGCCATTAAATCTCAGTATTTATATACAATAGGAAACACGGACGACATGGCATCGCTCCAAATGAAAATCTTATTAACAGCACACGGTGCTTGTGGCAAAGTCCTGAACAATCTGAAAATTGGTTTGGCTGTCTGAAATGTTTGACAGATTGGTTAAGGATGATGTAAAAGGACTGAACAGGGAACAGCTGAATTCTAAGGATTAAAGTGGCAAATAGAAAACCCTGATGTAATCAAAAAGCACATTGCACTTTCATATTTTACTGCGATATTACTCTGCTCACCAGGAGTTTATTACATCCAGGGCAATATAAAATTTAGATTACCTTTTTATTTAAAAATTATTTCGCTAGCATGTGTAATGTGACGAGGAAGCACTCAGTTTCTAAAGAGGTCTCTTGAAGTTCTTTTTCCTTAAAAACACCGCTATGGTGATTTCAATATTTAATTGTAGGTTTTCTGCTGTCATGCTGAGCCACTTCAAAACAGGAGTCCTAAGGGCGATAAAAATAATCCTTGGAGGCCCCTTTTCCACATTACAGTGGTTGAGAACAGTTGTAGTAACTCTTTTTCGATGTCATACTGCATCTTTTGTAATGTAAATTTTGCACATACTTGCAAAGAACAATTCCAAATATGATTTTGATAGGCAAGCAGTTTAGAAAGGTCTGCATTGGCCATCTGAGCTGTGAAGTACCACATACATTTACAGTGTCTTCTGGGACTTCAGGGCATTTTAAGTGAGAAGGAAAAAACTCAGCCTTCATCCCGCTCTGGAAGCTCATGATTATGTTTTAATATTTTAAAGAGCAGTTGGCAAGTGCTAAAATAAATCCCAATGACAAAGGGTGAAATTCTGAGCCCTGCACAGACTAAAGGTCAGATGATGGTGGTAAGGACAGTTGAATGTGCCTTCACAAGGTCCTTAAGGTGGCTTGGGCTGGAGCTGTTGCAAGGTCTCTGTGGAGCAAGGGCTGCTGAGGCTGCTCTGCGGCTCTTGGGCAGCCCTCGACCATCAGGCAAGAGTTTTGTTGTTAAAAATTGCTTTAATAAAATCCCAGATGCTCACGCAGGCTCTGCTTGGAGGTGAGATGTGCCCCTGAGAAAGGTGGTGGTGGTTGTTCAGACCATCAGCTGATAAAGGCACCAGAGGGGCATCTCCCAGCTGAGCTCTATCAGCTTCAGATCATGCCCCTAAATCATGGAATCAGACACTGGTTTGGGTGGGAAGAGACCTTAACAACCATCCAGTATCACCCCTGCCATGGGCAGGGGCACCTCCCACTGCCCCAGGTGCTCCCAGCCCTGTCCAGCCCGGCCCGGGGCACTGCCAGGGACCCAGGGGCAGCCACAGCTGCTCTGTGCCAGGTTCCCACCCTCACAGAGAGGAATTTCTTCCCAATATCCTCTCTAAATCTACCCACTTTCAGCTGAAAGCCATTCCCCCTTCTCCTGTCACTTCACACTTCACTTCTTGCAAAAAGTCCCTCTCCAGCTCTCTTGTATCTCCCATTATGTTCCAGAAGATGCTGCAGTGTCTCAAATGAACCCTTCCAAATGAAAGGGTCAAAAAGATTGAGTGAGAAGGGAAAGACTTAGGGGAACTTCTGAAAAATGCTGTATAGTCTGAACGTACAACAGTCTGTGATTCACTGAGGTTATTGTAAATTGTTCAGAAGGTAAAAGTTTTCTCCAACCTTGCACCTGGACTGCCTGAGCAGTTGGAGTTGAGAGAAGAAGCTTTGGGGGGCAGCCCACAGGTCAGGATGAGAGCTCCAGCTATCTGAAGGCATCTTGTGATGAAAAATCTAGAAGGGTTAAGGCAGATGCTTAATTTTTAAATCCAAAAGTCAATGAAGTGCAAATCCCCCCAGTAAACTTCTTTCTGCCTCTATAGTGACTTTCAGATAAAATGTTATTTGGGCTTCTTTGGAGAATTTTCTCAGGAAATGGTCAGAAAGGAGGAGGGATGGACTTTTAATTTTATGTTTATTTTGTAGCACATCTTCTAACGTGCAATTTGGTTCTTAAAAAATTGTTAAGAATGCAAACATTCACAAGACATAAAAAGAAAGTCTCTTCCCTCCATTTCTGGCAGTTTCTTTGGAGTCTGCATAATTTATTTAGTGACTTAGGATAAGGTCATGGAGAGTTTCTCCAGAAGTAGAATCTAACGCCAAGTGAATGTTTTAGGGAGAGTTAAAAACAGGTGATTTATAACATCACTTAGTAATGCTTAACATTGTTAATTGAAAAAACATTTTCCTGTAATAATTCTCAGATGTGCAGTATCATTATCACATGAAACTGTGCAAAAATGTAATAAGTACATTTCTATAACATGATTTCTGATATTGTTAAGCTCACATACTATAAAATATTAAGTGCTCACTAGAAATGAATCTATGGAAAAAACCCATTTTTACTCTAAAAACTAATGAGCTATGATTTTTTTTTTTTAAATTTGTCTTTTGGGTTTAAAGCCTCCAGATCTAATTTTCAAGCTCTTTTCTGAATCCAGGAGAGTTAGTTTATTTCCTAAAGAATTTAGGGAGAGGTCAGTACAGCCTCTCAAAAAGGCTCCAGGAGCTCAGACTTTAGGATTTCAAGTCATTATGACACAAACTTCCAGCAATGCTTTGAAATTTTTAAAAAATATAAAAATATTTTAAAATATGTTAACATAATAGAGGGGTTTCCTTGCTGTAAAAATATACATTTCAGTACATGGAGGCAAGATTCTACCGCAATGGTGAATCTGTCTAATGCTCCCAATCTGTCCTGAGATTTGCATTAAGGACCACTTTGGTTTTTTTTTTTTTGTTTGTTTGTTTTTTGTTTTGTTTTGTTTTGGGTTTTTTTTTNTTTTTTTTTTTTTTCTTGGCTTTACTGTGATCCAGGATATTTTTTTTTCTCTTCTTCTCTGTGAGGTACAAATTTTACAGCTCTGTGAGCTGGAGCCTGGATGTGTCCCTGCAGATTTGGGCTGGGTTGGTAAAGCCCAGGAAGGTAGGGCAAGGCCAGGATGACAGCTCAGGTGTGGAGGGTCAGGTCTCTGCCTTCAGAGGGGTCCTTTGGCCTTGGCTGCAGCGCTGGGAGTTGTGTCTCTGTCTGTAATAAGGGGCTGAATTCCTCTGCCACTTCATCCTTAAAAACTGGGGAAAAACCTTCCCTTAAGATCACTAATGTCCCCAGAATTGTGCTTAGCTGGGACTTCGGGGGTGGGATGACTCTAGTTCTAGGCCTCTGGACAGAATCAAATTTATTCCTTAGGGAACCTCATCTTTGCCTCAGAAGTGCAAAGTGCTGTGCACTCTACCCTGATTGTTCAGTAACTTGCAGAAATGAGCCCATATAAAGCATTAAAGAACTTCAGAGCCCTGTGTTTGATTGCATGGCGTTAGAAAGAGAGAGGAAAGATGTGAATAGCAGCCACAGGACCCAGGCCAGAGACCTGAATTAATGGAGAACTCTACCTACCTGCTGGGAGAAATGAAAGTGAGGATTTCAGGATTTGCATCAGAGTCCTTGAGACTTCTTCATAAATTAATTGCTTATAAAGTCAGGATTTGTTCGTTGCTTGTCTAAAAATTATGTGGGAACTGCTGTATGTGCTGAAGTACAACTGTGTGAATACTGCCCTTTCCAATTTCTGCTTGGCATCATCTCAAGGATGCCCATCTGATATCCACTCATGGATGTTCAGATCTGCTTTTCTCCTGGGCCTAGAAATCAGGTGAGAGTCTGATTCCATCCCTGATGGACAGGATGTCCTTGCTTTATAATGTGTCAGGGAATCAGGGCTGGATTGGATATTACAAACATTTTATTTTTTTTTACTGAAAAGGTTGTTGAACAGTAGAACAAGCTCACCAGTAAAGGCTGGGTGTGAGGAAGGACAAAAGAGGGAGACAGGAAACTTACCCACGTCACCTTTCCAAGAAGCTTGATTTATTAAACCCAAACCCTCTAAAAGGACAATATAACTGAAAGAATTACAGCACTGCTTTCCTGGTGGTGCTTTCTTGCTCTGGCAGCACTAAGGCTGCATCCACACATGCAGTGGGTGCTCCCAGGGTACCACGAGAGACTCCTGTCCCACCCAGGATGGGAGCTGGGCATGCAGAGCTGAGCAGGATGGACCCACGGCTGGTGATGGCTCCATTCCCCTGGGATGGGCTCCCACTGGAAGCTTTTGGAGGCACACCAGGGCTTCCCACTCACCTGCCTCCTGCCGAGGAAATGCAAAACATCTGCGCGTTATTGGGCCTGGTTTCGCAACCTGTTTAGAGTTAGCAAGTGCAGCAAGCGGGCTCTTAAACGCAGGTTAAAGGCCTTGGTGAAATACAGAACACCTCAAAAAGACAACCTAAATTTTTGCCATTTTAAACTTTGCATGGCTGGCGAGCTGGAGCGGCCCCCCCAGGTTAATGAGCCGCCAGTTTAAACAGCAATTGAAGAAGTCGGTTATAAATACAGAGCAGTTTGCTTTTTGCCTTCCTGTTGCTTTCCCGGGCTTCCGAAGGCCTTCCACTGATGGAGAGCTTTTAATTTCACATTTTGGCCCCCACCACAGGTGATAAACAAAGGTTTCCCATTGCTGTGACTCGGGTCAGTGCTGTAGCCTCAGCGTCAATCCCGCTGCCTGTAATTACACACAAAAGGTTACCGGGATCCACGGCTAATTTGCAGCCTCTGTTTAGCAGAATTTAATAGCAGGTATTACTGGTGCAGCAGTAATTAAGGACCTTTGTCAATAAGACGGAATAGATGGCCACACTTTGTTGCAATCATTGGACTTTTGAGAACCCAGAGGAGTGAAAAGCAGTGAGAGGAGCAATCCATTTCACGAATAACATGGCTGTCCTTTCACCCCCCACTCCCCCCTCCTCCTGAAACCAGCAATGGAATAATAATTCCCCCAAGCAATGAAAGTACAGGAATAAAAGTACTTACCCTCCAGCCTGTGATTTTTTTTTTTTTTAACTTTTTATTTACTCTGCTGTGCTTTTTATTTGCTTCGGGCTGCATTTGATGAAGTATTGTTTAAACAGTGCCGAGCAAAATGGATATAGGGAGATGGAAAATAGAAAGAGGAGGAATTTTAACCAGGTGGATATATGCATTTGCCTTTAAGGTGGATGGCTTTGGGCTTATCAATTATTTCCTCTGGATTAAAAAAAAAAAAAAAA
>VWZN01015889.1:56018-73781 GCA_013396955.1 Regulus satrapa
AAAAGAAAAGAGAGAGAGAGAGAGAGAGAAAGAAATGACAAAAACAAGTGGCTCGGTGAAGAGGTGGAGAGAGTCATTTAGAGCTGTCTCTGCACAGAGCCGTTCAGCTGTAAATGGGTGGCAAACAAGGAGCGAGGAGTGAAGTTGGTGCAGCCTTGTGGCCCCCCCCGGCCCCCCTGCAGCACTAATGTGTCCCTGAATGGGCTGGCACTGGCTGGAGAGCCCCAGCACACACACACAGCCCGGCCCAGGCTGCTGGGCTGGGGAGCTGCCAGCCCGCGAGGACACAATTCAGAGAGTGCTTTAAGGTGTACACTCCTCTCAGTAATTGGTGAAGAAGCTGCATTTCACTCCCCTGCTTTTAATAGCCGTTTGAGTAGTGGCTCTTTATGAAAGCTCTCTTTTTTTTAAAGCAGCTTTAACTATACCCTTTCTGTCAGTAATGCCTGAAAAACTTCTACCTTTAATCATTCCTGGATCAGGCAGCAAACAAGCAGCTCCTTTTCCTTTTTCAATTACATGCTGGATATTCAGCACACATATAAAAAAAAACGGGGGGGAGAAGAGGCATCTTGAGCCTATCATGTATTAAATGCAGCTCTTTGCTGCTGCATTAAAATAACACCAAGGAAGGATCTGGCTTCAGCCAACAAAAGCCAGAAATATAAAGTTAAAGCTGCAGAGCTCTTTTTTATCTGCTCCATTGTGAGAAGGCATTGTAGCACTCTTAAAACAGTGGGACATTTTTCCATACCTATGGGCGATGATACTTAGCTGAGAGATCCTGACCTTTGTCATTCTGAGACTCATGGCAAGTTTTTTACAGCATCTTATGGATGGGTTCTGCATGATGCTGTTCCTGTAAGGTATGGCTTTTCTTTTTTTTCTTTTTCTTTTCCTTTTTTTTTTTTTTCTTTCTTTTTGACACTGCTCTTTCAAGAAGGGAGCCAGGAAACAGCAAACTGGTGCTTTGGCTGAGTTGGTTTTGAAGGCCCCCATTTTGATGGAGGGCCTCATTTTAATGAGTTCATTGATATAAGATCAGGCAAATGGTCCTTAGTGGACACTTGCCCACAATTAAAAAAAAAAAAAAAGGATCTTTCCATGGAAGATCCAAGCTTAAAATATAAAGGAGATTGAAGGCCAGGGTTGGTATGAGTCAGGAAAATCATGAGAGAAATACCAGGGCTAGGAATTGTGTTAGGTATTTTTGAGTCAATAGCATTGTGACATAGCTCATATTTATTTTTTTTCTCCCAACAGAAGGCCAACAAGCTGTGGAAAATGCAGAGAAAATTCTGGAATGTGTAAAGAGAAGGGAAAAACTGATGGATAAAGCCTTTTGGTGGATGAAGCTTGCAGCAGAGTGTTACAGTCTCTTTTGGGAAAGGTGGCATTCTTGATGGAATGAAAGCAGAAGAGAAATTCTTTGAGGGTGAAGTGTTAAGTAACAGCTCTGAGGACACTGAGCTGGAAAATCTGTACAGAGTTTTCCTTCAGATCAATGCTGGTTTGAATGGCAACAGATAAAAATGAGGAGATAATGTCAACAGACAAGAATATTGCTGCAGGATAATGGTGCCCTACTGCTACCCAAATGTCCAAGGCTAATCCAGGACATTTATTTTCCAAGCAAGAGCCATTGATCTGGAAAGATATTTGTCATTGCTTTGTAGGGCAACCCTGCAGACAGGATAAACATAGACAGGAGATCTTGTGGTGGTGAGTTGGAGTAGTTCAGCTGGCTCCTGTTTGATGGGGATCCAAAGTAATCTGGGTTGATGACTGTGAGGAGCCAGAAAAAACCCTGCCTGTTTCTGACCTTGGGAAACTGCCCCTGAGGAACAAATGGAATCTAGGTGCAAAGGGCAGAGAAGGGCCAGATGTATCCCCAGCTGATCAGAAGGGTGGAGCAAACCTGATCTGTCCAGGACTGTTCTTCTGCAGCTTTGTCAGGAGCAGCCAGAAGGCTAAAGGTAAATATGAAGGTCTGAGGTTCAAAGGTTAGCTCTGTTCCTTAAGGGAAAATGTATCTCCTGCAAGAACAGCCGAAGGTCACTGCTCAATAAGTCACCCTCTTTAACCTTTCTTCTTTTTGGTCATTTGATAGCCAAGCCTCTTCCCTGTAAATGCAAAGCATGTTACATACAATTTGTATGGATTCAATCCTGTATGCTAGAAGTGACAATGTGGATTTAATGAAAGGTTCATTTCAAGGTAAATTCGTTTGTGCTCTGTGAACAAAGACTGATCTCATGCCTCTTTTGTCTCACTGCTCTTCCCACCTGACTTGCCCCCAGCAATGGCTGATTGTGTTCAGCCAGGTGTGTTCCTGGCTCATCTCCAGCCTCAGCCACCACTGAAGTCCAGGGCAGCATCAGCTGGACCTATAAAACTCCCCTTCCTGGGTATTGTACCAACTTTCCCATTCTTTGCATTTCAAGGCTTTGATGTGCCCCACCACCCTCACAGGGAAGATTTTTTTTCCCAATATCCCTGCCAGCCCTGCCCTCTGGCAGTGGGAAGCCATTCCCTGCATCCTGTCCCTCCAGGCCCTTTTCCAAAGTCCCTCTCCAGCTCTCCTGGGGCCCTGGGGGCACTGGAAGGGGCTCTGAGCTCTCCCTGGAGCTTTCTCCAGGCTGAACATCCCCAGCTCTCCCAGCCTGTCCTTACAGCAGAAATGTTCCAGCCCCCTGAGCATCTCTGTGGCCACCTCTGGACTTGCTCCAAGAGGTCCATGTCCCCATTTACCATTGAGAATTTCACAAGTGAATGTCACAAATTACATTTTCCCACAGTTTCTCAGAGAGTTCTGCCTGTGAGGGTTTGTGTTCATGCATGGATCATTCCTTCTGACTGAAACAGCTGCAAAACCTCTGCAAGAGCTGAGTGTCTGTTTGAGGGGGAAAAAACCTAAGACTATCTAATCTGAATGGCCTTAACCACTCTGAATATAGGTGGAATAGAAAATTGACTTTACAGGCTTTGTCCTTAAAATCTTATCAATAGGCTTGAATCAAGAGAGGAATGTGTTCTCTAAGATGTCTGAGACCTGTAAAACCCAGAGTGCAAGCCCCTGCTTGAGTGGCTCAGTTTTGAAATTATTTCGGAGGGTTGAATTTTTTGTGGCTCAAATCTTTTACATTTGCCAGAATTTACCAAAGGGAAAGGCAACCTTGATCTGGCCAATAATTCGATATTAACAGTATGCTCTAGTTTCAGCTTTCAGAGAGTTTTGTTATTCTTCATTGTACTTCCCAGATGGAAATGACCCCACCACCTAATTTACCTGACTTACCAGGGTGGTTTGTGTCTGACCATGGAGAGAGATCCCAGTTTTGCTCCTTTTTGTAACGTGCTGGGATCAGAGCTGAGGAGCTGAGATCAGATCTGCCCCTCAACCCGCTGGTCTTGTCCATGCAAGGTTCTACGTTTTGTTTTTTCCCCCCAAATCCCGCATTTTTAATATAAATAAAAAATTTGATCTCTGCCACCGGGAAACTGCATCCCATTTTTTCTCCTAACAGAAAAATGGCAATAGGTTTCCTTTAACTAGTGGAAGGGTCTAGACTCTAAAAAGGTTTTTATTATTGTGTGCCCGGGGTCCTTAGTTTTAGACATTTATCTTGTGGCAAACCAGTAGGGAACTAGAAAGGCAGTATTTTGCAACTCCTGGACCCCCAGCTCTAAATAATGACTCCAAGCTGAAATTGAAGCAGGTGCATCATCTCCTTCATTGTGTCACTTTTAGCACAGACATTATACTTTATGGGCTTCCACTATCCAAATAGTTTGTGCAACGGACCCTAAAAGTGGTGATGCATCAATCAATCAGCCGGGCTTTATTGCTCCAACTTTCTTTACAGGAGGTTTCCAAGCCATATTATAATGCAGGGCGAGGAGCCCAGCAGAATACAAATGCCCTGGGATGCAGGGATCCATCTCTGTGTGCTCCCTCCCGGGGCTGGAGCTGCGCTCCCAGCAGTATTCCAGGGCAGCAGGCAGCCCAGGGCATCCCTGCTGGCACCTCGCTGGCAGTGCCCAGCCAGCCTGGATGTTTTCAGCTGGTGGCTTGCACAAGCTTGCACAAGGGGTAAAGGAGGATGCAAAACCACGGTGGTTTGACTGAGCTGTTTTTTTTTTTCTGCCTGTTCCTACCAATCTTCACCCATCAGCAGGATGATTGATGTCCTAAATGTGGGATGGGGGATCTGCACCCTCTGCTCCTGACCCCTGGGGTTTTAGCCCACATCGTGCACAGCAGTTCCTACTGGGCTCATTTTGCTGCTTCCAGTTTTTTTTTTTGGCTGCTTTGGCGTGGAAATATCTCTCAGGCTTTCCATAACCATTGTGTGTGGACATCAGTTTTGCCATCAGCAAGGACAGATACATCTACAGTGACACAGAAATAAATGCAGATGTGGGTACAGCCTGCTTTATGGAAACACTGCTGAAATCCAGGAATATTACACTGTTAGTGCAAGTGAACAAGTTATGGGTTATGACTTGGTTATTGCATGGAAACTTTGCAGTCCAGGCCTCAGGCTCTGATGTAAATGCCTTGGTTTGAGCTGGCAGTGGTTATGTGAGGTGATTGGATCCGTGTTAGTGCTTTCATCAGACACACAGACAAATAAATCTCACCTTGAAGCTGTGTGCTGACATCTGCATAACCTTCTTTTATCGCCCAGTTCCCATGCAGTTCCAAAGAGTAACTTAGGAAAGGAAATTTAAGGAAAAAAAGATGATCATCTTGAGATAGAAAAATAGAACTCAGCACCTGAGCATAAAATTCTGTAGGTTATATTATATGGTATGTGCAATGCCCAATTAGATATTTTGGATTCTTTTAAAGAGGACCAAAATTGTGTAATGTTGTAATAAAAATTGTTTGTAAACATGCAACCAGCATGTATCCTGCAAAACAGAATATTTTCCAATACTCGTCCCTTCCCCAAATCCTCATGTTGCTTATATGAGCTCACGGAGTTTATTATAGTATTTGTAGTAGAAGTCTCTAATTTGATAATTCTCTAGTGAGTTTAATGAGCCTGAAAAGTGACATTTAGAGCTAGTTTTCTCTTTGTGCTTTGAAAAATGAAATACAAGTAGTTATCTGTTAAATGAGATAATTACAGTGCTACTTTGCTAAAGGCACATATTAGTGATTTTTAGCTTGTTTCGCTTAATTAGAGCTTTACAAAATGTAGAGTGCCAACCCGCTAACAGACCTGTTGGAACAGTTACTGAGACTGTGAAATAAAACCAGTTGTTCTAAACAAGTCACAAAAAGAGATTGATGAAATGGCTGGCAGCTCAGGCAGAAATTTAAGCCTTGGCTGCATTAGAGCAAATGTAATAATAGCAGCAAGTAACCCATATTTTTAATTTTACTGATCTTTCTGCAATAATTATAAGGAACTTTTAATGTCTGTAATTAGAATGTTAGAGATAGGGTGACTTAGACCAGTGCTGCACTGTGAAAAATTGGATACTTACCATAATTGAAAATTAATCACTTTTCATTACCAGGAAGGGATGCAGTGCTTACTTTGAATGGGCCGAGATGTAGCACATGAATTATGGGCAAACAAATTCATGTGGTTGAAGCTGGTGAGTTTGAGGCCAGTCTATGCCTCTGCTGATGTAATATATTGGATAATGAAAATCGGGGTGTATTTGTTTGGCTGGCAATCGAGGCCAGAATTCTTGCTTTGCTGGAAGTTCTGGTGCAGAGGATCACTGAGTTTTATCAGTCATCCCTCCAGCGCTGTCGTTTCAAACTTCAGCTGGGCAGAGTCCCCCATAAAGCCAGATGTAATCCCACAATCCAAATGGAGGCAGCTCTGCCAAAAGCCTCTGAGCAGGCTTGAGCAGTGAGGGAGGGAACAACCTGCGAGGTTTGTTCTGAGGGCAGGAATGAAGTGTGGATCATTACCTCGTAGCTGGCCCGCGCAGGGGCTGTGCACAAAAGCTGCTTTTCCCTGCTCTTATCGAGGGAGCTTGTGGAAAGGCAGCTCCTCGTCCCATGTAACCACTGAAACCTCTGGGGTTTGGTCTTTCTGGCAGGTTCACTGTGGAGAAGGCAAGTTACTTTTCTGTTTAGTTGGAAAAGATCTCATTTATTTCTTTTTAACCAGCTCTTCTCCTGTGCTGTGTGTCTTTGCTGACTTACGACCTTAACCAGCACGTGTGGCCCCCTCAGCACCCCACGGTGCCTCTGCATTTCAAAGGTGGCATTTTATGCTCAAAAGATGACGTGAAAATGTCACCATCTTGCTCCACAATTCTTCTCCTCGTGCACCTGTCACCGATTCCAGCTGCCAAATGCAAGGACAGCAGGCAAACAAAATCTGCTCCAGACATTACGTTGTAAGTTGGAAATTGTCTTTTGCCCAGATAGGGATTTCTCCAACCCCACCTAATTTTAGGAGCGAGGGATGAGCATAGACCCTTGTGCTTGGCTCTAATAGCTTTGTTCTGGCTGCAGCAGGAAAGGTGAAATAGGAGCTCTGGCTGTCCCTGAGTCTCCGTGTGCACAGCTGCACTGTCCTGGCTCTGCACCTTCCTCTCCTGTCATTAGCCTGAGCAAGGATGTGGCTGCTCATGACTGGGTGATTGATGTCAAATGTAGTAGCAACATTAAATTTGTCTGAAATGGACAAAGAAAAGCATTATTCACTGTAAAAATCTTGTCTAAAGTTCCCATCTAGCCAGAGCTGCTCCTAAATTACATTTGTATGAATTTTAAAATGTTTTTTTGAATTTCTTGGCCCGTGATTGTTCCCAAGGTCACAAACTCAGAAAGCTGGGAACTGAGGCTTGCGGTGAAAAATGTGCCTGTAATATATCTTCATATTTGCAAATGTATTTTATTGCTGTCCATATCCTGTGAGAAAAATCCAATGTTCTTAAAAGACAAGCACTGCTTGTTATAGAGACACTTATTAATGTTTATTAGAAACTCATTTCACTAACATCCATGGCTTTATTGGAAGTTCCTTAAGTAGCAAATCCAATTTCCTTTCTTATGCTTGTGCTTACTTAATTAACATCAAAAATTGAATGAGGCAAAACAAAGTTTGATATTCATTTTAATGAGTTATATAAAGTTAGCATAATCTCATTGAGGCCATTCTTCATCGCTCCAACCTCAGGCACAAAGTGCCTTTGCAGCCGTTTGGGGTTTTACATCATATAGGTTAGATAACCTAGCAACTAATGAGAGAGCCAGGAGAGAAAAGGAATTAATTTTCAAACAAACCCTTTGTGGGCTGTGTTCTGGGAGGCAGGACTTTGTGTGTGCTGGGCAGGGAGCTGGGGGTGCTTGGGCATAGAGAAGGGCTGGGTTCTAGTGCTCTAATGGAGGAGGTGTTTGGCAGGAAACCTTCAGAAAACCATGCAGGAGCCCCAGGCTACCATGGCTATGTGAGAAGATCAGGATCTGGGCACTCACGGTTCAATATCAACCAAGGAAATGCTGATTCTTTATTCACACAACTTATTTTTATACAGTTTTTACAGACCTCGTGTATAACTCCACTTGGTTAATAGTTTTCTTGCCANGAGAGCATTCCCAGAGCTGTGGGGACAGAGAAGGGGGATCTTCAGGAATTTTCCACTGACACCACCTTTTGTGTGTGCCCCATCCCACCCTGCGGTGAAGTCAGCCCCACACGTGCACCAGCTTAGGGCTGCTCCTGCTGCACTCCTACAAAAATATCCCCCAGATCATGTGATGTCTGTTGACCTTAGAACAAGCGTTATCATATTGGAAAGTAATGATAAAAAAATCCCCTACTACAGTAAAGCTATTATAAGCTGGAGTGTTCGTGCCATTACTGGGGAATATGGTATTGATTTTTTAATAAATTATGCCATAACCTACATTTTGGCCTTAGGTTAAAATTTAACACCAGAAGCAGAGGAAAGGTACAATGCACGGATATCAGAACAATATATTTTATCCACCCTGGACTTCAGCACACGCTTGAAAACCAAAAGTAGTGGGGACTTGGTCACCATTGTTGGGGATGTCCCCTCTCCCCTGGCTCCTGGGCAGGACTGAGGACACAGAGCAGCAGCTGTGTAACCCCAAATAGATTTGACTGCTCTGCTGCCCCATTTCTCTTCCAGGATTTTTCAAGGGGAAATTGTGCTGTTCCTTAGCTATAAAATAATCTTGCTCCAATAGTGCTGAATATCAACAAGAAATGTCTCAGAAGTAATTTTGTGGAAGCAAAAGAAAGAGAACCTCACCCTGTTGTGATATTTTGATATTTAAGTGAAACATTTTTTGTATGAAAGTAGATGATGTTTTTCTTTCTAATCTTCATTTTTCAAATTACTTCTTAATTTTGGAAGGAAAGATCAATGCCCTCAATGTTTTCACTCCATCTTTTTCCAAGGAAGGGGAGTGAAATATTTCAGGGAGAAAGGAAGTTCTACACCATTCTTCTAGTGGCTAAATATAAATACCCATGTAAATCTTGAGCTCTATCACAGGTAATTATGCAGCCAAATGGGGATGAAACCTAAGAGTATTTGCTAGAAGGGCTTTCAGTGCACACCAAAAGCAGCTCTGTGTGCATCAACATTCAGCTCAGAGAGAGAAGGTGGGGAGGGACAGATGGTTTTGCTTTGGATGGAGACCTGCTGCTCCCGTGTTGTAACCTCTGCTCCTGAGACAGCTATTTCAAAAGCTGTTTTTGCCTCCCATTTTCCACCCAGTTAGCATCAAACAGCTGCTCTTTCCCTGGTCATCCACAGGAGCCCTGGCAATGGGATGTTTTCTGGGAGGTTCTGAGGATCTTGCTCCTTGACACAGAGGTGTCATTGCATGGGACAAGGGTGCCATAAGCAGGGATAAAATTATTGCCTCAAAATGATGCAATAAATGTTTTGGTGCACCTACTTGTGTTTATGCTTCCCCTCTTTGTGTACCAGGGAAAATTCAGCTGTGTAAATACCATCACTGTGAACAGCAGAAAGTTCATGAATGTCTGCAGCTCAGATATCAGCCTCCACTGCCCAAGGATGACAGGACACCTTGGAGTGGAAGTTAGTGAGGGATGCATCCAAATCTACCCCAAATCACCCACGTGATGGGAATGTGCAACAGGGTGAGCTGTTGGGGAAGCAGCAGAGCTCTGGAAGGGAATGAGTGACCCAGGAGAGGGACGCTTCTCCAGAAAAAGAAATAATGGGTAGAATGGAGATGGCCTCACCAGCCTCACCAGTGAAAGCACATTTCCTGTGACACAGATATCTTATTAATGCTCTACTGACAAGGGGATTAACTCTCCAGGATAACAGTTCCAGCAGTCTGCAATCGCAGGTGTGTTTGTCTCCCTAAAACTGGCATTTGTGTATCATCCCTACACGGGTGCTTGGAGACTGCCGTGGAAAATTTGCTCCCTCAAAGCAGGAATAAACTCAGGCAATTTTTAGATACTTACAAAAATATCCTCTAAGTAAAAAATTTAAAAGTTCCCATTAGTATTAAACATTTCCTTTTCATGCTGTCAGCGCTGCCACAGAAAGAGAAATGTACCTCAGCTCGGCTCAAGCTTAAATTCCCTCTCTTCTTTTACTCTTTAAATAGCAGATTGTCAGCTTAAGAGACTTGTTGCTGGTGATGACTGAGATTCATGATCCATCTAAAAGAGCCGGGAACTTAATGGCTGTTTCTCATATCCATAACCACACTGATTTGTGCTTGTCCCAGTGCTAAACCTGGCTTTAGTGGAGCTACACTTGTGGAAGAGGGGATGGAGGGGCTTTAATGAAATCAAACAGCTGCACCTAAAGCCAGGATTTTTCTCTTTAAGACGCATGGGCACTTGTGGAGCTGTGCCTGCTGCTTTGAAATACCTGGCTGGAATATCTGAGATATAACACCCTAAAATTAAAAATCACGTTTGAAAAGTCATACTAATTAAAAATGGACATCTGAAGCCAAACAGAAAAATCAATGAACTTACTGGTCCTTCCTCAGTTAAGTAACATAATTTGTTCAATTTGTTTTATGTCCCTAAGTGAGGAACCTTTTACTCACTTTGATTCATGGACAGAGGTTAGAAAATGGTACAGTGGAAAGGAAATTAACATTTAACCTGCCCGCCTGCATATCCGAGCTGATGTCTCAATGTGCTGCAGCTGTGAGTAAATTCTCCCAATAAACCAGACACAGTGTCTGTAATATTCATACAGCTCATTGTGCCTTCAGGAAAGCTCAGACAGTTTTCTGGCTATTGGAGACTAAATTGGGAAAAACAATCTGTGCAGGATGTGTCACTACTTGACATAAATCTGTACTTTTTTAGTTAAAATGTAAGGGGTTACACTGTTAGCCAGCACTGCAACTTCACAGGCTTAAACCCTGACAGTGCCTGTGAAAATTACTGATTTCCAGTCTGGAGACTTAAAGCTGGTTTTGGTTTTTTTTTTTGGTTTTTTTTTGTTTGTTTGTTTGTTTTTTGTTTGTTTGTTTGTTTGTTTTGGTTTTTTTTTCAGAATACAGTTGTTCAAGAAGAGGCAATGATAGAGCAAAACTGGCATTACTCCATATGATTGTGCAAATTAAACTTGAACTCTCCTTATTAATCTCAGTCTGGGATCAGTCCTATGTATAAGCAGATTTGAGGCCTTCTGCATGTTCTTCCATCCTCCCTAAAAGAACATTTTAACAGGATTGGCTACAGGCCAGAGAGACAAATTTTAAAAATATACTCAATATGATCACACATCATTTAGTTTACGTAATGATTGAGGTTTTCCTTCAATGAATGGCATGTGGGAGACTTGGTATCAGAAAAAGAGCTGCATCACTTGCTGAGAGAGTGGCTAGGAGTTTAAAATAAAAATACAGAATGCATTTTTGGCTTCATCAGGAAGTCTGAGGATCCTTCATGATGTCCCTCAGTCTCGTTAGCACTTCGTTATGTCCTGTCAAACGTGTCTGCACTGCAGCCACAGTAAAGGTCAGCCCAAGGCATCTGAAGAACACCAGAAACCTTTCAAATTTTTTTTCTGTAGTTTTTAATTTTATTTTAATTTTTTTTTTAATTGTTCAGAAGAACAAAGAGGGATTGTGAGCCAAGCGTTTTGCGGTGCGAAGTAGAAAATTGGATAAAAATCATGAATCCAGCTTCTTTCCTCCCAAGCTGCAGTTTTCCATCCCCACTACAGAAAGGTGTGGATTTGGATTTTTGACTGTTGTGCTGGAGGTACAGCTTTATTCATTAATTTCTGGCCACCATTGCCATGGAAGCAATTGCAATACCACATATCCTCGATTCTGGCATCTGAGAGAAAATCAGACAAGAAAAGGAAGGAGATGACGAGTTATGAGAGAAGAAAGCTGGTGTTTACACTCAGTGATGTGAGTAATCAGTTGTGATGGGGAAAAAAAGGCAGGAAAGTAACACCTGCAACACCTCAATTGGTGCTTTGGGAAAATATTATGGGGTGTTTTTTGAAGTTAGAGTGAGACTGTGTTTAATAATTAGGATGATTAGGGTCTTTTTATATTCATATTTTCGCTCCCTTCCTGGCAGTAGCAGCCTAATCTCAGAGCTTCAGAGACAGCTTCACAAGATCTTATTTCCTTGGGAATTTGAGGCCTGACTTCCTGGGAAGTTGGGGAGGATAGAGGAGCAGAGAGCATTTCTGAGAATGGCTGCCAGGTCACACAGGGACCAGGCACAGCTGCAGGCAGAGGCACTGCCTTATGGATTAAAACCCCCAGGAGCTTGAATTTACCCAAATATCTGCTAATTTTGTGGCCTTCACTGTCCTCCTCGGCCGTCCTGCTGTGTTCTGTGCCACTCTGAGCTTGTGTTTTCAGAGATTAGGATCAAGAGCTCGTCCCAGTCCCTGACCGAGCAGTTTTGTATTACCCCAACAACATGGGACAGCCTTAAACGAGGACATTTCCCATCAAGGGAAAGGTTGTGAACATCCCTCGGGTTGTATTTGCAGAGTTGTCCTCCAGGCTGAGCTCTTCAGGCACCCAGTTCCTCCCCTGCCCTTGTTCTCCGTGGGCTGGGTGAGCTGGGTTGGTTTGAGGAGCAGGGTTTTACCAGCACAAAAAAGCTCTGTGAGCTGAAACGAGCTCAAATCCCATGAGCAGGACACCTTCAGGTCTGCAGGGTGGTGGCTCTGCAAGCAGGGCCAGCAGCCAGGGATAGCTCTGCCTCGTCACCTTGAATGAGGCGTGTGGGTCCCGTCCCATCGCGGCGCTGAGTGGAGAGAGGAGATTTTGTATGTCTTGGTTCGTTTTCAGGGCAGTGCTTGATATACTGGGTGCAGACTCTCGCCGGTATTTACGGACCCTATTCCTACAGAAATACTTTGAGGATCTGGAATGTAAGAAACAAAAAAAAAAAAAAAAAAAAGGAAAAAAAAGGATAATGTTAAGATACCAGACAGTGGCAGCACCTTCTACTGTACAAACACATTTCTGTTTCAAATGGGTTTTGGTTTTGTTCCTTTGTAACTATTATTAGAACTAATTTTAAGAAAGTAGCTTCCGATGCCTTTTTCAGAGAGAGACGTGGAGTAAAGTACCTGTCTGTGGCAGAAAAGGAAAAAAAGAGAGCTGCAGAATGGAGAATAATGGTGTTTGAACCAAAAGGAAAAATGCTGTGTATGTGCCTTTAGATGCAGCTTTTTTGTTTGCACTTCATTTGATTATCAGTATTTTCAGCCATCTCACGCATTAATACATCTCTGCAGGGAGGGACAGGGTTCATAGCCTTTTCAAAGCAGCACTAATGAGTGCCTTTAACTTAATAAAATGATCATTTGCCAACTACTTACCATAATGTGAACTAGATGCTTTCAGTCCAGAGATTAAAAGGAGTTTTCTTTGCAAATGCACTGTAGTTGCTGCTACTGCATAAGCCATATAAAGATATATATAGATATATGTATAATGTTCATTGCTCATTGTTTTTGGAATCTTGAGATCTCTTAAAATAGGTTGGAAGGAATTGCTAGAGTCTATATTGTTTCAATAATATATGGATTATCACTCTCTAAATACGCAATGACATAAAAGGCAATAATGCCTTTTATGGATCCCATGTGGCCTATTACACTAATGATCCATGAATAATGGGGTCACGGGATGAGTTTTGAACAGTGCCTTTCTTTGTTGGTTGTTTTTCTCATTTATTTACCCGGGAAAATTCAGTTTTAAGTGTCTGCTTTTCAGCAAGGTCCTACCATTTACTGAGTTTTCATGTGAGTTAATGGATGCCAAAGAGGTCAAGTGACTTCCCAAAGGTTACACAATGAGTCACTGAATTTGTCCGGGATAAAATACAAGAACCTGTGAGTTTTCTGTCTTAGCTCTGACTGGTGCTGAAGCAGAGAGATTTCAGATCAGCCTGACCTCCAATAAATCTCTGTTCCTGCTTTGAGGAGCAATCACAGCTTGAAGCTCCTGGAGCAATGTTTCCCATATTTCTCAGGGAAGCAACCAGAAGGAGTGATGCAAACAAGCTGCTTCAGTCCCTGTGACAGGGATTCTGAAATAAAACTGAACAACACAGAGTTAAACAACACCAGCAAGCCCAAGCCCACAGCTCACCCAGCTCACCCAATGCTCATCCCGAACAAGAGAGTTTGTTCAGAACCCTTCGTGTTTCCTGCAGGGCTGTTCCTTTCACTCCAACTGGAAAACCTCCACATTATTCCTCTTGATTAAGGAGCAGGAGTTTGCTCCTGCTGAGGAGAGCCTGGCACTGCTCCTGCAGGCCCTGCAGAGCTGGAGGCTCACCCAGAGGGTGAGGGGTGTCCTGGAGAGCATGGCCAGCTCAACTCACTCTTCTGCCAGCACTGCTCTGGCCTCCTGCCTCCTTCTCCTGCCAGGAGGAGAAGGGTTCCTGTGCTGAGCTGAGAGTGGAACTGAAGAGTTCCATGCTCTGGGCAGGTCTCTTACCTGGATATGCCCATGTTTTCCTGGCTGCAAAAAATGAGCCACCTTTTGGTGCCTGATTTTGTGTGCCTACAGAGCTCTGCAGCTCCAAGGGGTTCATTATTATTGTTTTTATTATTAAGAACTACAGAATATTATTTTGTGCATTTAATGGAGTATAAAGCAATTACAGAATGTAAGGGATTGTGGAAATACAGAAAGAATGCCTGGAATAATAATTTGATTCTGAAACTTTGTTGCTTAAAGACTTCAGGGTAAAATTGTAGTACAACATATGAGCCTTTAATGAAATGACTCCCATTACTTTGAGTCTAAATGGACAAAACCTACGTAACACATGGAAAATTTTCATTTAATTAGCAAATATTTTGTATTGGGGTATAGCTGTCAAATTCTGATTTTTCAAACAGTGTTCAACAACGAGCTGGAAGTGTTTCTAGCACCTGTGCTGCCATATTTATCCACCTCTGAGCTGGAAATCCTATCGGCCGTTTATCTGAAAACACATCAGGTGAATGTTGTTGCTCGTGGGTGTAGAAACGTTGCAGAATATTCCTGAGAAATCAGACAAGGCATCTCTGATCGGGCTGTACTTCAGTGCTGCTGACATCTGGTGCTGTCTGGGGGGGTGCCTGGAGCAGGCTCAGGGAGAGGGGCTGAGGCCGCTGAGCGTGTTTGAGCTGCTTCAGCATGGAAGGAGGTCACGATTAATTAATTAATTAACTAACTAACGTTGCTTACCATTCCTTCAGCTGTGCCTACACTGGGTAAACGCTCTGCTCTTTGCTTGCTCTGCCTGAAAGAAAGAGCTCGGTGCCTGCCCTCCTTAAGAGGGATTTCAGAGCCGCCGTGCTGAGGAGAAGTCACACAAAGCCTCGCCGACAGCCCCGCTGCACACGCTGATCAGGGCAGCACTGCCTTTAAAACAGTTTGCCTTGTAATTATATCTTTACAGCTAACTGGGCTATCCAAATGATTTTCCCCTCTTCCCCCCCTCCCCGAGCCTACTGACCTGTGGCTAATGAGATTTGTGTTTCGATTAGTTGTAGAACATAAATTAACTAATCAATGAGAATGGATTCGCATCCTTTCTTGTAAAAGAGCTCTGCTGCAGTGATCTGTGTTTAATATTCAAATCAATTTCAAATTCTCAGGATGATTCTGCTAATATGGCAGGCTGGGACTGGCAGCATCTGTATCCTTGCCACAACCTGTAAATATGGGATGTTTATGGAATTGCCCGCTGACCTCCAAAGCCTTCTCTGGTCTCATTGATTTACTATTTCACTTAATAGTGATGATGAGAAGCTTAGGGGCTGGCAATGAAGCTGGGAAAGGCATGGCAGAGAACATTTCCCCTTCATTTACAAGGGTGTTAAGGCTAAGCAGAAATCCCAGGACTTTGACAAAATGATGTTTGGATTTGGTCTGAACATTTTGGGTCCATTTTATTCCACCTCAAATTTCCCCTATTCTACGGGTGAGGGTGAAAAATGGTTATTATCAAAAAGCAGTTTTCTACAGATGAGGTTCTTTCGTTTGCTTTCAAGGTAGAGAGAACTTTATCTTTTGCCTTGCTGTAGTTGTCTCATCTGTACAATTAACCAGCATCTTGGCATAAAATGTGAAAATTTGTACAGTCTTCAAAGCATCTGTGGCCTTTATGGTACAAGTTCTGTTAGTACTGAAGCCACAGAAAATTAAATGTTCCCCAAAGAACTTCCAGATGTGTTTTATTCTAATAGGGTCATTATACAGTAAATTAAAAAGCAGGGTAAATGGAACTGTAAAATTTAAATTAGTCTAAAACCACATCTCTTTGCTTTGAACATTCATTTGTGGGGTTGCATTTGCAATAAATGTGAATTAGGCAGCTGCAATAACTGTTAATCATATATTTATAAAATAGTAATGAGGAAATGAATAGCAGAGTAAGACAGCTGCACATTTCTCTAATAGTATGTCAACTGTGAACATAATAAGATGTAGAAAATTGTTTGGTGTTATGCTGATAATGCGGCTGAATGTAAGAGATCACTTCAACCTCTTAACTTTACAGGAAATTATATATAAAATCCATAAAAAGCCATAATAATACATTAGGCCTCTGAATTGTAGTCAATGTTTTCCTTTGCTTTGATTTTTCTGAAATGGGCCATACTTTTCCCAAAGTAATCTGCCAAAGATCACTGAGGCTTTTGTTTCAGCCTGCACTTTATTCACCATCTTGCAGTTTCATTTAAAAGATAGTGCTTCTGAAAGCCAAGAGTGATCTAACTTCCCTGCTCTAGGAATGCTCCCACATCCCTCTCCTTGAAGAGTTTTATCAGTGCTGAGAGCAGTGAGTCAATTCAGAACCCCACACGAGGCATAGCAAGTTGGGAAATTTAAATTTCACACACGCACACAGAGACAGACATATATATTTCAGAGAATTTATATTTTTGCATATTTACTTCTATCAAATATGCATATATTATACATGCAAATGTATAATATATATATTAATTATAACATATATATATATATATTTACATTATATATATTTTTGAGAGTAGTAAATGGTTGGTAACACATCCTGAGGGTGTCTGCCTGTCTTTCCCAGACATGGTCAAATTTTAAAGACGTCAAGCTAATTGCAAAAAAAACCAAAAAACAACAAAAAAAAAAAAACCCAAAAAAAACCCCCCACAAGTCAAAGCACCTAAATCCAAGAAATAAATAGAAATCTTTGAACAGCTCTTCAGCCCTGCTGCCTGTGCCAGCAGCCTGCCCTCCTGCCAGGTGCTGCTCCCTTGCACTCGCAGTTTTTAACCAGCCTTAATTGAATTTTGCAACAGGATTGGGGTGAAGAGGGGAATTACAAAGCCAACAGGAGAAAAATTAGGCAAGTGCTGGGCTGCAAACTGCCAGGCAGGGAGCAGGGGCTGAATGTGCAATGGGAAGGCTGCCCCAGGAAATGTCCCTTACCAGAGGGGCAGGGCTTGGCAGGGAAAAGCAAAGGAGAGAAAGGAGGGAGCCAGTCCCAGCACTGGCTGGTGCTGCTGGGAATAGCCCCTGGGATTCAAGAAGCTGTTTGTTTCCTGGGATGGGGCTTTGGAAGCTGGGATAAAACCCCTTGGCTTTAACCCACAGCTGCAGGTGCTGGGTAGAGCTTAGGGGGAGCTTGGGGCTCTCTGATCCCCAAAGTAACACCACGGGGTAGCAAATAACCCCATGGCTCGTGGAAAAGCTCCCTGGTGAAATCAGATCCTACTGTAAATAAAACACAGTAAATAAAACACAGTTCTGCCTGGTTTTACCACTGATGTTTCTTGCAGCACCACGTTGGGATGTGGTTTTGATTTTTAAGAATTGCCTACATTTTGAACGACACAGCCAGCCCCCTCTAATTCTTTAAAATACAGAGAGAAAGGGAGACTGAAGATCTTGTAATCATCAATTTCCCTGACTAAAAGCTTTTCAGAACACAGAACCCACGACAGACTTGGAAAGTCAGTCAGGGAGGGAGGGATGAATCCTCTCTGGGCAGAAAAGACTTTTCAGTTCTTCCTGTGTGTTTAAGGGTGAGGTGAGGGGCCACCAGAGGTCTGGGTGGCCTGGCCAAGGTCAGGAGCTCTGTAGCACCATCAGCTCTGTTGACCTTCTGGAAATCGTTTCTGGGCACTCACTGGACATAACCTTTAGCCTTCACCAAGCTGTTGCCTTTATTACCCAAGGATTTTATTTATTTTATTTTATTTTATTTTATTTTATTTTATTTTATTTTATTTTATTTTATTTTATTTTATTTTATTTTATATTTTATTTTATTTTAT
>VWZN01015889.1:74048-85347 GCA_013396955.1 Regulus satrapa
TTTATTTTATTTTATTTTATTTTATTTTATTTTATTTTATTATTTTATTTATTATTTTATTTCCACATGGGAGATGGCATGATTCTTTTTGATCAGTTTAAGAGCTATAAAGCTATCGCACAGTGGCCAGATAAGAACAGAAAGTGTCCTTGGTGTAACCTTATCAAAGGAAATATTGTTCATACAACATCACCACATTATCCTGAGCTCTCACGAGGGGCAGAAAGAGGGACACAGGATACAGATGGAGACATAGATACAGAGATGCAGTCAGGTCGAATTCATCCTATAAAATTTTGGCCTTTTACATGCCAAAACAAAGCAAAAAAATTGTTCTTATTAAATATAAATTAAAGGGTAAGCAATGGAAAATGGGTTGTTTTCAAATCTTTCCTTTTTTCTTCCTTCTTTGAAACAGACGGTTCAATTCTCCAGGAGAAGCAAAGTTCAAGCTCTCATTTCCCACTGTACATTTCTGTGTTAGTGCCTCACAAAATAGCAGTTCATTTCTGGAAATCCTATTACTGTCCACACTCAAGCAGCAACTTTAACAGATACATCTGTTACCTGGCAGCTTCTTCCTACACAACTCCCACCTCTGAGAGTTAAAGCTTATAGTTTTAAAAGGAAAATTGAAATAGGCCAATTTTGAACAATGCACATTTTGGGGACTGGGGGGAAAAAAAGAGCACATGGCACTGTGAGCTACAGGGGCCTCATCTCGCCTTGCTTGTGAGCCTGAGCATAAAGAGAAACCAGAGTGGTACATTATCATTATCTCAGAGATGTTTATTTGGTGTGTGGACACTCAACCAAAGAACTAATGCAATCAGAAAGTTAAAATATATGGGCTGGAAATACAAATTCATTAGACGTACACAAAACGTATGCTGCAGTGGATCTGTCATTTAAATTAGATTTTGACAATTATATGGATGGTCTGGTTGAGATGATATACGATTTGCTCGCTTTATGCTGTGATTTAATTATTGCAAAAGATGTGTGGAGTTAGGACCCTGTGGTTGCCTCGTGGCCCTGAGCTGAAGTGGGGCTGCTCCATCTGTCACGCTTGGTGTTTGCTGCCTGGAAGACTTTTGTGTGTTTACACACACATATATATATATATGTGAAATAGATATAATTTTATTTTTGTACCGTGGAATTAGTATGTGCTTGCACCCGGGGGAGCTGATGCAGATCTTTCCACTGACCTCAGCAGGGCTGGGCCTCTCTCCTTCGCTGCGCATCGCCCCGGAGATGCTCCTCATGGAAACCTCCTGTTTTGCCATCCAGGATCCAAAGCAGAGCCACGGGCTCCCCAGGCTGCTCCCAGCCAAGCCCAGGTGATTTTTACCTGTGCACGAGCACAGCCACCCTTTTCCTTCCCAGGAGAAGGACAGGCTGCTCTCCATCTCCTCCCTCTTGGGATGCTGCGGTGGTCCTCAGCTCAGCTGGGCCATTCCACATTTCCAGAAACATCTTCTCCCAGCCCAGCATCCTTCCGAGAGACATCACCAGTGACACCCTGCCAGTTTCTGGTGTGTCACTCTGGAAGTTAGGCCAACCCCGTGTGAGGAGCTCCAGATGTTCCTAGGAGTCCTGGATGGAATCGCTGCTCTGGTGGAAACCTTGCTGGTCCCAACAGCTCCTCCTCTCCCAATCCTTGCTCTTGCCTGATGCTCATTAGCAGTTTGGATTCATATTTCAAGCATGCATTAAAAAAAAATGCAGCACCGGGCACGGGCATTTAGACAGAGAGACGACGGTGGCTCCTCTGTCTGAACGTTGAACACATATTAAAACCCCTCAACTATTAAAATGGAAGCTTGATTTGATAACTTCTTGCAAATGCAGTAAAATGCCACTTCTTACAAATGAACACTAGCAATCAATTTAATTTCTCAAATAAAATGATTAAATTGCCGTTATTGTGGAATCATTATTTTATTGCTAAAACCTTTTAAAATGTTAATTATTGTGCCCCTTCAAAAGCTTTCATCTTGTCTGACTTTGCTCTTATTGAAAAAAGTGTCTCCTGGTTGTGATTTGCAAATTGAATGAAAATTCATGCTTTCCCTTTCCTGTCTCTCTCTCTGTCTTTTTTTTCTTCTTTTTTTTTTTCTTTTTTTCTTTTTTTTTTTCTTTTAGCACCTGCAACTGTTCTCCTTGGCTGTAATATTTATATGAATTTAACTTTAATTTTTCTCTGCTTTCATCTTCTGAATTAGTCAGTATAAAGCATAGATCACTCCTTCTCTGCTGCTTTCCTGTTTATTTGCTTTAACAATAGATTCATTAACTAGATTTTGGTGCTCAAGCTATGCGGACACATCCATTTCAAAGGAGGCTTTAATGGCATTTCATATTTTTCTACATTAAGGAAGATTAAAGTATATTACAATACCCTTTACTGCTCTATTTTCTTCATTTTAGAAGTGGTCAGTTTTTAAATTTTTTTCCCTTTTTCTTTCATCTGCAGCGTTCAATAAATTGTCCAGGCCTTTCAGATGATAGTTACAGCAAATTGAGTTCCATATTACAACTCTGAACCATTGTTTAGCCCATCATCAGTCAGATAAAGCACTCCTATTCACACAGGACATCAAAAGAACAAATATATGTTCAAAGTGGCTAAAAAGATTACTGTGACTTGGATATATCATTTCGTTAATTGTTAGTGATTATTCTACTGGTTTAGAGGTGGTGAATTTGCTGACTCTGAGCTCATGCTTGTGATGTAATCAGAGGGGAATATATAGATATTCACGGCTGGAAATTACACCATTCAAAAAGGGTCAGGTCTATCATCTTCTAATAGCTGGAGGTGGACTAATAGCAACATTTTAATAGGGGAGGAGGATGAGGGCTGATGTCTTCATCTCGCTTTGCTGCGCAAAGGCGTGAGGCGCTGCCGGCGCCTTCGGCCGCGCCGGCGCTCGGGCCCGTCCCAGGGTGGTGATGGGTGCTGAGCCAAGCCCAGCCCTGGCTGGGCCTGCCCCGGTGAGAGCTGGGGCTGTTTGCCAGCTGGGAATGGCTGAAGTTAATCCTTGTGGGCGCTGGTCCTGCAGAGGGTGATTGGGTTGGTGTGCGTTCAGTGCTTTCCACTGCGAGCAATCCCCAGGAAATCACTGGTGGTGTTTCAGTGACTCCTGAGAGGCTGGCCTGGAACAGAGTTAGAGGAGTAAAGCAGGGGTTTATTAAAAGAGCCTGGCTGTGGCTCTGCCCAAGGTGGACCCCGAGTTTCACACTTTTATAAGTTTTGGCCCATTTCCATTTTGGGGTTAATTTTCCAATTACAGCTCCATCCTCCTAGATTGCTTTTGCTGTTGTTTACACTTTTTTGGGCCCAAAGCTGCAATGCTGTCCTTTGTTCTGGGGCTGGGAAAGGATTGTTTTTAATGACTAAACAGAGAGGAGAACTTGCCGACACTTTATAAGAAGTTCAGACTTACACACTAAGGCGGTGCAGAACCTGAAAATCATGAAAGCTAAAGCTTAAGGCATCACTTCCATCCCTGATGGTGCCACAGTGACATGATGTGTCTGTCACCACAGCCCCAGGGGTGATGGGGAGGTGTTTTAGAGGTGGGAGACAGAGATATAAAACCTGAGACCCTCCAAGGTGCTGAGGTGACTAACTCACAGGCTGGAGAAAAAACACCCAAGCATTTGTCCCTGAGTTAAAGAGCCAGAGAAAACAGCAGAGAAGGGAAAAAACCCAACCCCACCTGAATTTCCAGCTCCCAGGCATTCATGTTTTCCTCTTCAACCACTGACACTGGAGTATCTCAATAAAAACATGCGTATTTGCAGGGTATAAAATGAGCACTTTGCAGATTTCTGCTCTTCAAGGGTAATTTCAGGAGTCTTGCAAATGTGAAAAGCTTAGGGGTGAATTTTTGAACAGGTGCTGCCTGCAATTGCAGGCTGCATTTCTTTGCTCGTGAGTTTTACCCTGCACTGGGTAAAATGGAAAGGCAGCACTAAGAATGCCTGAGCATATGAGAGGCTGCAAGACAGATTTTCCAACAGAACAATTGCAGGGTGTAGGTTTTAGGCAATAAGCAGGTAGCCTCGTTCTCTCAAAAGAAGAAAGAAAATAATGGAAAACCGTAACATTCATTTGGAGGCCTCAAAGGCATAAAAAACCCAATTCCAACTGTTATAGGTCCCTGCAGGAGTCTACAAAGGAACTAAGCTTTTTAAGTAAGAAAACTAGATTTTGGCCCAGAGGGCCCTGTCATTGCTGCTTAATAGATGAAACTCTTTTGATACAAATATGCTGTTTACTTCTCAGCTTCAGCTTTCATAAAATATAACCTTTTTATGATTTACGACCCCTGAAAAAGTGCAGGATGGATTTTTAGCTCTGAATTGGTTGAATGTCAACAAGAAAAATATAGATAACATATAGAAATAGCAGGGTGTTAATGCCACACAAAATGATGAAATAATTTTTGTTTAAAAAAGTTAAGTTTGTTCTTAAAGTTCTTTCTGAGTGAAACTGAGGAAAGGGTTTGCTGGTAAAGCCACGGGAGGTTTTGCATGATGTAAAATGTTATGGAAGGTTTGGATGGGATTTTGGGCAGGAATTGTTCCCGGCAGGGCGGGCAGGCCCTGGCCCAGGGTGCCCAGAGCAGCTGGGGCTGCCCCTGGATCCCTGGCAGTGCCCAAGGCCAGGCTGGACCCTGGGGCTGGAGCAACTGGGACAGTGGGAGGGGTGGCACTGGATGGGATTTAATGTCCCTCCCAAGCCAAACCATTCAGAGCTGCTCTGTTTCCTTTTTGCTGTAAGATAGCATTTGTTTGCAAAACCAATGACACTGAATTGAGATGTGGTGAGGGAGGGACAAACTGTTCCATGCGCCTGGTGACACCTCAGATGTTGGCCCAAACTGAGTTTTACTCAAGTGACCACTTCAGATTCATTACTTTAATGGGGAATTAAAGTTTGAAGACTTGTTCCAAAGCTAAATTTTTATAAAGGCTTTTATTAGGATCACCCACTGTTCCCAGTACCCCCTCACCTCATCCACAAGCAGAGAGCAGCATTTCACTGCCATGCACAATCCCAAAACCTGGAAGGGATCAGGCAGTGTTCGGGTGTTTCCCTCCGGTGCTGATCATAATATGGGCAGGTGGAGCAAGTGATCCTCCCCTGTGTTTGCATGGAAGAGCTGCAGCAAAATTTACTGAATTACAAAAAAGTTACACCTTTCTTATCATCAGGAACTCATCCACAGCTATTTTGACTGACCTTTCCCAAAGTGCTTTCCTGTAACTTCAAACAATCAGCTGATTCTAATATTTTCACAAAAAAAAAAAGAAGAAAAGAAAAAAAAAAAAGAAAAAGTTTCATCTTTCCACTGTTCCTTTATTTTTCCTTTTCCACTGTACAACAATTTTTACCCAGTCATTTCAAAGCTGCTTTCGACTGGGAAAAAAAAGTCCCTGCTTAATAAGGATTCAGTGAACACCTCACATCTGAAAGGTGAATGCCAAATGGCAAATCTGGTGCTGTGATTCATTGGTACTGGGGGTGTTCATTTTACTTGGGGAGCTCATTTAGCTGAAGGCACTGGGCTTATGTCCTGCTCAATGGCCTTTGGAGAAAGAGAATTTACTTTACTTGTCTACTTTGAGGATTTCTCCTAGAAATTTGGTAGTGTTTCATTTTCAGGTGGAAGAGCAAAGGACTATTCAGATATTCTCTTGAAGCTGTTCTGAAAAGTGGCTCATAATGACAGAATCATAAAGGTCACACGCTATTTTCTTTCCATAAATCTGGCAGTGGAAATATTACAGGTTTTCCTGGTCTTTATCCTCTCTCTTGCTGCAGCGAGGGTGTCAGATTGGGTTTGGCTCCTGTGGAGTTCCAAAAGTTAGAAATAAAATGCACAGAGTGCTGCTGCACCTTCTCATTAGAGACTGGGATTGGGAATAGCAGCTCATTCCCACACGGATGGGTGAGGAGAATTCTCATAATTCATCAGAAAGGGCTCCTTAAACTTCAAGGAACATGAAGGATGACAAACCCTTTGCAGCCAGGCAAACAAGGTGAACATAAAATTTGGTTAGAATTTTTGATCCTGAATTTTTGGTGCTGAGGTTTGTTTCCTACCAAAATAAACTGGAAGTTGTAGGAGTGTGAGATCTGCTAAATCCCCGTGACCTGAGAAGTTCTAAGCAGTACCAATGGAGAGGCACTAATAAAAAACAATTATATTAGTATAGTAGAAATACAGGATGAATTTAAGGTTTGAAGGAACCTTAAAGGTAATTTAATTCCCACCCTCTGCCAGGGCAGGGACCCCTCCCACTGTCCCAGGCTGCTCCAAGCCCTGTCCAGACTGGCCTTGGGCATTGCCAGGGATCCAGGGGCAGCCCCAGCTGCTCTGGGCACCCTGGGCCAGGGCCTGCCCACCCTGCCGGGAACAATTCCTGCCCAAAATCCCATCCAGCCCTGCCCTCTGGCAGTGGGAGCCATTTCCCTTCTGCCATCACTCCAGATCCTTGTCCCCAGTCCCTCTCCAGCTCTCCTGGAGTCCCTTTAGGTGCTGGAACATGTTCAAGTCTCCCTGTGTGTCTTCTGGATCAAACTGAGCTAGCAAGGACTCCATCTCTGCCTTTTCATGGACTATGCTTTTCTTTGAAAAAATAAAGGAAAATCAACTAATGGCTTAAAGAATGCTCCTCCTCCTATCTGTCAGAAGTCCATATAAAATCAATCAGGCTCCTTGTTCTGGAATAATGTCAGTTTTTCCCCAGCTTAGAGATGGTTTATTAATAAGAAGAGCTGGTGTTTACCAGGGAGTGAGCACGGAACCAGGGTGGGGTTTAAATTTTGAGCATGATAATGACCCCTCAGCAACTCCCAGCTTAGAGACTCAACCACAACACTCCGAGAGTCTCGTGCAGTCCAGGTTCACTCCTGGAGTGAGGGAGGGGACAGCCCTGGGGGACTGACTGCTCCACAAGAGCTGCTTGGGATTATTTCTCCAGACAGACAACTCCTAAATCTGCTTTTTCCTGAGTGTTGAGACTGCATTTGAGGCTGGTTGTGTTTACGTGAGTGTGAGCAAATGGCTTTTGGCAGGGGGACAGGCCCCCGTTGTCCCAGACACAAACCTGGCCAGAACCTGGGGTTTTTTCACACGTAGTTCATAGCCAAGACAGTGAAATCCGCCAGATTTATAAATTTGCTGGTCAGAGATGGAACTGGGTCAGCATTTAAGGGTAGTAACTGAGATTGATCCTATAAAACACAGCATAGTTTGCATTTTCAGGACAACATGACCTCTTTTTAAGCTGTGGCCTTGTTACAAGTCAATTGAGCTCAGTGTCCATTTTATTCAATTCCTTCTGTGATCTGAGTGCACATCATGCTATTCATGTGGACCTGGTTAGTGACAAAGAGCTGCATAAATCTCGAGCCTTAACTGGTATTTCTGGGACTGTGATATCTGGTGTGACACATAAGTAAGTATGAATGGAGATCAACGTTTTGTTTTGGAGGAGTTTTCCTATTTTTGTCCATTTTTTTTTTCTTTTTCTGTGCTTCTCAGGTTTCACTGTCATGTCTTAATAGTTTTTATGGGTTTAAATTCTCTCATCTGCTTAAATTTACATTTATATATATTTATTTGCTTCTATTTATATTTACGCCCAAGAATGCATAGGTTTGTAAAAGCTAACTTTTCGACCCAGAAGGATAATGTCTATAATTCACAGAGCTCTCTGTAAAGAAGTATTTACTAACATGGGGCAGTACCTAAATATCTGGGGGGAAGAGGGGGTGAAAGGGGGGTTAGAGTCATCCCAAGGGAATCACACTTATTTCATACCAAGGATGAATTGGGTCAATTTTTTCATGGCTGTTTTTGAGCCAAAGCAAACATCCCAAAATATTTGCTCATGGAAGAGGTCCAGGTGAGCTGCACAATCTTCCTGAAGGTTTTGCTCAGTTTTGCTTTGTGTTGCTGGGGACCAGTAACATCACCAGGTCACAGGACAGGCTTTAGTGATGCTGTAGATCCTGTTAAAATCAGTGTGAACTAAACATTTGCAACCCAGCCAAGGATGTGTCTGGCTATTATTATTATTTTTCCCAACTTTCCCCCACGTTTGTGAAAATTAAACAATCCTTTAATATGAAATCATGGTTAAAACTTAATGAAATTGGTATGCATTACCCATAATAATGTATTATTATGTTCCTCCACTGCAAGCCCATTCCCCATAATGAACCAATAGAAAGTGTGAGGCTCTTCTGCTGACTGTTTGTTGGCCTGGGGAACACAAGCAAGGTCAGCCTTAGCTCAATCCCCTGCACAATTACCACTCCTGGTGTCACTAATTGGCATTTTAACGAAGAGATCGCTGGCAGGTTTTGGTCCTACCATCATTTTCATCAGAAATGCTGCCACACCGGTGTCCTTTCACACACCAGCATTTCCTGCACACCAGGGCCAACCAAGGTAAAACCCAATTTCTGCACAACTGTCATTTAAACCCGTCCAGTTTGTCTGAGGCTCCCACTCCCGCCGTGCACTGGGGCGTTCATAAACGAGATTGAAGCAGTCAATGGCTCACAGATCTCTCCCATTCCTTTGCACTGATATCCTGGAAACCTTAAATTTATTTCAGGCAATTTCAGGGCTCACTTGTAGAGTAGCTGGAAATGCTGCTGTGGCAAAACTGACAAATAACTTACACGGAGAATTTCCAGTTCTCTTCTGCTGTTGTTATTTCCTGTTGGACTGAGACCTACAATCACTTGCACGTGTGAGCAACAAGCATCTTGCATATATTTACTCTCTCTCGGAAGCATTTGCAGCTTGAGGTTTCTAGAGTAACTGCAGCTGAGGCAGGATTTTTGTTCTCTTTGCAGGGGAAGTGCTTAATTGTGGGCCTGAATCTGGACCTTACAGTAGAAATAATATCTGTATAAGGGAAATGCTGAGATGAGTAATAAAGAGCAATCTTCCTGTGAGTAAATAAAAATTACAAAAGGAAACAATAATCAATACATTTTATAGTTCAAGAGTTCAGCACATGCTGTTTCAGTGCAGTACAATGGATGGGCAGCCTCTGTGGATTATGAATTCCCACATTTATGTGGAAACAGAAGTAAATAACTGAAACAAGAGTCATGTTGCAAGAATGTAAAACCAAGCTGGACATAATGGTGTGCTATATTTAAAAGAGTGATGTGATCCAAGGAGTATTCACTTTATCTTTTCTTTCAGGCTTGGCTGCCTGCAACCTGCCAGGACCAGCTAATTCAAAAGAAAGCATTTTTCTCTATTCCAATCTCCAATAAAACACAATATGCACTCCACTTTGTCGCCCTGAGCCCCAGAGCCTGGTGTTACCAAGCATAAATGTGTTAATGATGTAAATAAACTGCTTTTCTCCTTTGAGCTGGAAGAGCCATTGCCTGGATCAGGTAGAGAGGAAGGGCAGGGCAAGGCTGTGGTGCAAAACACTCCTGCAATTCTTTTTTTTGGAGGGAACAGATGGCTGAAAGCTTCTTGCCATCTTGTAAAACCTTCTCTCTTTATGAGTCAGGTATAGAAACACCGTCAACAGCCTGGTCTTAGATGACCTATTCAAAATCAGATTTTGTGCATATTTCACCACCTCTCCTCCTTCCCTGCTTCTCCCTCTTCTCCAACTGCTCAAGCTGCTGTTCCTGCAATTACCAACCAGGCACTGACCTTCAGCTTTGGTCCCTTTCCTCAGAGAAGTGATTTGATGAGGCTGTCAGTGATTCCTTTAAGCGAGAAGGATTTTACAGAGGGCTTGAAATGGTTAATTGGTTATTATTAATACACATTAATACAGTAATAATTACTAACATGGTTAATAATCAATCCAGACATGCTGCCATGAGGTCTCCTGGGCAGGCAACACTTGGGCAAAGGCTGCACTCATCCCCAGGAGGAAAGCAGGGCTGGATGGACCTCAGGTCACCTGGAGATGGAGGGATGCAGGTGCTGGCTGGCCCTGATGAGGAGCCAATGTGCAACAGCATTTTGGGCTGGAAAAGCTGCGCTTTAAGCCTAGCTTTTGTATCACTAAAAATCTCAGTAGCATGGGGTTGAATCACCTTACAAGAGAAGAGGTGAAACTCTGGTTTGGTTAAAATGTTCCTGTTCTCAGGGATGGATCAATTTCGCTCTGGGGGTTGGTCTGGTTCCAAAGTGAGGAGTGTCATGCATAATGTGGATTTTGATTTGATGAAACGTGTCCCATTTTCCAGGTTAGCACTTGTTTTATCCAAGAAAGGCTGTATCTCCTCATACATTAATGATCCAGGCTTGCACATCATGTCCATGTGATAATGCAGCCCAGAACATTATATATGAAAAAAATTCTGACATAGATGTACTTTGTACTTTGTATATTAAAAAAGCTGTAATTTAGAAAAATGGTTCTTGCAGTGTCACGTTAAGAATGAACAATTTTGAATAAAAAAAAACCCACCACAAAAAGGATAAATTTTGAGTGCTTGGCTTTGTCAGACAAATACTATCCTTGTAATCTTCATCAAAATCAATCTTATAGAGATAGTAACAGTTGTGCCCTTGTTCTAATACAGCAGAGCCATTTTGTTAATTCCCCTGTATTTTGCGAGGTGCATGGAAAATAAATTTTATGAGCAGGTGCTCGCTTACTTTATATGGGAAGTATTAAATTTGATACCACTTTCCTTTAATAAGCCCAGATAATGGCACAAAATCTGAATCTATTATCACAAGGAAGAAAGTAACAAGGATGGAAAACGAAACAAATGTAATTTTTTTCTTATTACAACGCTCGCATTTCAAACTTGTGGAGTGTCTGTGCTTTACTTTGTAATAACTATGTGACTGCATAATACCGGGGTAGATATTGTTTAAAAAAAAAAAAAATCATCACTGATAGCCTATTCAGGGCTGTGTCTTTGTGTTCTCATGGCAGCCCGTCTCTTAAAGTAGGTTGAGTTGAACAACTACCCAGCAGGTGAAAAAAATATTCTGCCACCAGCATATTGCAACCCTCCAATTTTAAATGGTTACCAAATCATCCTAGGGAATGGTGAGCCAGGAACGTGCTCCTACCTGCTGGCAGATATCTTTGCAAAGCGTGAGGCACCAGCGTTGTGTGGATACAGGATGATGCTCTGCAATAAAACCCCGTGCATCTCCTCGGGTTCCCTTCCTCCCCCAGCAGCTGTAACGTGCATTGAAAATCAGCCAGCAGAACTAACACAAATGACATAGTAAACATGCAGGCAATGATTTTTTTTTTTTTT
>VWZN01015889.1:85379-104009 GCA_013396955.1 Regulus satrapa
TTTTTTTTTTTTCTCTCAGTGCATACAATATTAGCCATTAGCCTGCAAGCAATGCTGGTGCATTCATATTTAGGGTGATTTTCACACCAATATGGTAAATGCAAGCCAGATCTCTCACCAGGTGGTTTGATGGCTGAGATCAGGCAAAGAAAAGGACTCTGATATTCATCACCAGATTTTTGCTGTCAGAAGTGACATAAATTCGTGTCCTGTGATTTTTTTTAATTTTTTTTTAATGAGAAATTAACACATCTCCTTCATCTGAAGTGAATGGAACTTACGTGCAATTAAAAATTAAATACACATAGAAGAGGTTTAGTGCATGCAATTTACTGATACATAGCAGCAGTCTCTTTTCCATAGTTCCAAGAGGTGCTATTTGCTAAAGCCTTTCATTTTAATTTCCTGAGAAAAAGAATCAATAAAAATGTTAACTCCAGTGATAAAAGGTATAGTGTGCTCCTGAGATGTTTAAGATTTGTGCCAAAGAGTCCACAGAGCAGCCTGTAAAGTCCTTCTGTGCTATTACTTTACATCTTGAAGGGGAGCAGTGCCTCACAAGGTTGCTTGAGGTGATCCCAAATTCTGTCTCCTCTACCCGGATGAACCCTCTGCAGCCTCACATCCCTGCTGGAAACTGGACTCCAACTTCTGGTGCTCTTACCCCACTCCTACTGCTCTGGGATCAGTCCCAGTTTGGCTGTGGCAAAAAATGTTCATCTTTCTTTCCTAAATTCCACATCCACAAAGCTTCCACCACCCTCTGTCTGCAGGACAGCAACGGGAGGCTGGATGCCCTGAAATGATGGTTACAATTGATACATTCAGCCATCCCTCCAAACCCTTACATCACAACTCTTTCCATACCAAAAAAAAAAAAAAAGGGGAAAAAAAGGGAAAAAAAAAAAAAAAGGGGAAAAAAAGGGAAAAAAAAAAAAAAAGGGGAAAAAAAGGGAAAAAAAAAAAAAAAGGGGAAAAAAAGGGAAAAAAAAAAAAAAAGAGAAAATAAAAAAAAAAAAAAGAAAGAAAAAAAAAGAGGAAAAAAAAAGGAAGAATGCCATTGCTGGGAACTCGAACATAAAGTTTTGTCCATTAGGGGGTTTGGGCTGACTGAGTTATTACCTCTGAGAAAACTAGCATTCATCATGGTAATCCTGACAGAGCTGTGTGAGTGGCACAGCTATAATTAGCTCTGCATTCAGAAGCCTTTCATTAATATTTTAAGCATTTTTAATTATAACAATTGCATTAGTTTATGGAAAGTACTCTTTCCCTCAAGTTGTCTCATACAGAAAATACTCAAAATGCATTATTTTTTTTTTTTTCCTTTCCCTCTTGCTTTCTAACTCCCATCCTCAGAGCAGGTCTCATCCTCCCCTTCATTTTCTTCTACTGCTAGATCCCCATAGTTTGTCACCAAACTCGAAGGTTTCTCCTTTGGATTTTGTGTCTTTTCAAGTTCTGGAAGCTCTGTGGGACAAGCCCCATATTTCTGTTCTCTGAATTGTTTTGTCCCCTGCTCAGAAGCTCAGCCTGGTTGTGCACAGCTGCCCTTCCATCCCTCTCTCCACGTCAGCTCTGCTCTGGCAGATGTCTGGGTGAAGAAATATGTTGGATTTCCTCAAAATGCTTGGAAAACATTCTTCCATGACAAGTCTTTCCTTCTCAGCTCACTTGGTGGAGTGATCCTGGGGTTTATGGGGTGTTGACAAGGTGGGATTGTCCAGGATGCTCTCAAACCACCGGGAAAAAACTCTCTCCTCTCCAGTTCTCCTTTGCAAGGCCTAAAACTCAAGTGACCAGAATTAAACATACCAAGGAAAGCTGGCCCCGGAACAGAAAATCTGTGGCTGTCCTATCCCTGGAAATGCCCAAGGCCAGGCTGGACCCTGGGGCTGGAGAAGCCTGGGACAGTGGGAGGGATCCCAGTCACGGCAGGGGTGGCGCTGGATGGGCTTTAAGGTCCCTTCCACTCAAACCATTCTGTGATTTTATGAACAGCAGTCATGCAAAGATGTTGCCCGTATTTTAATTTTAATATTTAATTTTTTAAATATTGCTGGCTAATTCTTACCCATCAGTCGGTGAAAACCACAATTTGTAACTTGATTCTTGCCATTTTTACTAACTCAAATAAAACTGGAATTCAGAATATGCCCTTAATATTTCACTTCTAAACAAGAGCATATTGATCACCCTTGGTGCAGATGAAACAAGGTTTACTATGAGAAATGATAATTTGTTTTGGAAGGAAAGGTTCACGCAGGCAGAGTCTTCAGCAAACTCTGCATTCGACTTTTCAGTACATCACTAAAATGGTGCTGAAATAACACCACTGCTGACATGTAGGTGGGCAGGTGAAATGGTCACAGGCACATAATAAATTGTACCAGCATATAATAAACCTATTTCTCATGTACCTACAACCTATATAACTTCCCATCCAGATAATACTTCAGTGTATGATAATTTATTGAGAGAGCACATTTCTCATACACAAAACGATTTGTACACAAGGAGAAGCCCAATGTGAATAATTTAACCAACCACTGGGAACTGATAGAAAGCAGAGTCTGCCAAACAAATGAGACCCCATACAGATGCTTCTATTGACTTATACTTGAATTCATTTCATCTTTATTTTATTTCAGCTCTACCTTAGGATTTTTTTTTTTTTCTGTAATCCTCTGTCCAGAATATGACACGGGTAACTTTTGAGCAGGCTCATCATTTGAATAATCAGCCATTTAGTGACATGTCTAGTTCTGTTTAATGACTGAATCTGTAAAAGTATGACCTCAAGCACTGGTTAACTTTAAAATAGCTGTGCCCACTGCATGACATAGCCAACAGGAAGCCATTAGAGCTCCAGCAATTACCATTTACATCCATCGACGAAGTCCCTATTTTATTTTAATCTGCTTAAGTACATTTTCTGCACGAGGTTAAAATATAAATCCCTTCTCCTGAACAAGACTGGTTTTCTGGCTGACTTGAGAGCACAATTTACAACTGATTTAATTTGTTCTTCACAAACATTCCTAATGACATTACCCTGGTGCATATACTGACTGCCTCCTCTTATTCCATTAACTCCCAAATCGGGTTTAAAGACCATATTGATGCTAGATGTTATTATGGGTGATTATCAAAACAACAGACAATGGGGCAAAGTGTTTACTAACTGGTTTATATATAATTTCTGTAATAACTACAACAGATGGTAATGCTACAAACAATAAATCAAGCTTTTCACTGCTGAAATAAATTGGCAGCCTGCAGTACAGAAATGCTGTATGTAACTATATACAGATGCTTCAGTCATCAACTGTATTGTTCATCTTATTAGAAAATGGGTCTGTTACTGCTATTACAGGAAATCTTTCCATTTGCAATTACAAATGTATATTTTCAATTGAAATTGGTTTTAACTGCCAAACTGGTTTAAGTATACTTTAACCTTTAATTACAAATAGAGTTATCACATACTGCCAAACTGGTTTCAGGCATTTGTTTGTGTCTGTGGAAGTTCCACCTCAAATTGAGTTTCCACTCCCATAAATATATTTCTGCCCTTCAAGAATCCTTTGGCCAAAAGGCATTTGCAGTAACTTTAGGAGTTAACTCAATATTAGCAGCATAAAAGGATGTTTTATCCGACAGTGCTTAAAACAGAATCAAACCTGCAATTAATTCCATTCACTTTGGCTTGTAGCAGTTTATCAAAACATTTGCCTCCTTTCCAGCTCCTTTCTGGGGAGCTCATTCCATGTCTCTGTACTCATGTCACCATCTTCTGGTGCCTCCTGGAGCTCCTGGGCTGCAGGGAGACATCTCTCGTGTCCTTGGGATGTGGAAGTCCTGGTCCTCAAATCTGGGAGGAAATGTAGGCAAGCTTGAGGGACCTGCCCCACTGTGAACCACAGGAACGTTGCCCAGTCAGAAATGAGAGCTTCATTGCAAGTGAGAATTTTACTGTGGGAAATGGGTAGGATTTTTAGGGTCATTTGATGGCTCCTTTGAATTGTTCTTTGCATAAAGGCAGGGCTGTGAAAAGAAGATGGAAAGATTGAACACGTCATGTTTTCACAAGCAGGCTTGTGACTGTGAACCTCCAGGTGCCTCATCCACTCTGATTTTTAATTGGACTTTTACATCACCCACTGCTGCGAGGGTGGTTTCAAACACTCTAAGCATCTGCTTAGATATTTAGGAATTTATTTCTGCTTGTAAGCATTGTGCTGTCCTGTATTGATCACTCCAGAATTTTTGGTCTAGATTCTGCTCCCTGATCTCCCCAGAGTGGCTTCATGCAATGCACTCCAAATACCCCAGATTTAAGCATTGGAGCCTTCATTACAAAATCCATTAAGAATTTGGGTCTTGAGGGTTATAGAAATGTGATGCATCTCAAAGAAATCTGAAGTCTTATGTCACAGAGAGATAAAAAGGTCGAAACACCCCAAAAACATGGATGTATTGAACATTGTGCAAGAGATGGCACACACAACAAGACAGAATGTTCAAAATCATGATTAAAGGATGACCAGTGGCTGAAACATGTTTCTTTTTTCCCCCCCAAATAACTACATAATAATTTCAAGGAGTGAATTAATCCACAGAGGTCATGATTGTTTTATGAGCAATTTAATGACAAGAAGATAATTGACATTTGAATTAACTTTTCAGGAGTAGTGAGAATAATATATTAACTTTTCCACATAATTTTTTGGCCTACCTGTGCTCTCACAGCTATTAGTTGTGCTGGCCTCAAGAGACATCTTCATTAAAGAAGTAAAAATGCCACTTTACTGGCTGATCTCTTTGTAAGTATGAAGTTTTATTCCTAATTCTGACAGAGTGAGATAGAACTGAAATGAACTGTAGTAGAGCTGGAAAGAGCTGCCCCAGACCAAATTTGGTTGCTGACAGAGAGTGACAGTGAAATGAACTGTAAATACCTGTAATGTTTTTGGTTCTGTAATCTTTAGGGTTGCTTTTGCCTGTGCCTGGGCAGCGGCCTGGCTGCTGGAGGCCGCTGCTTTTGGAAGAGGATTTTTGTGTGACAGCACAAAGTTATCTTTAGGATAACTCCCTCTGGAGGGCACAGAATCACAGGATCATCTCCTACAGTCACAAAATGGTTTGGGTTGGGAGGAAGCTGAAAGCCCCACACATCCCCTGGGTCAGGGATGCCTCCCACTGTCCCAGGCTGCTCCAAACCCCATCCAGCCTGGCCTTGGGCACTGCCAGGGATCCAGGGGCAGCCACAGATTCTCTGGAAAACTGTTCCACCCTCTGAACATCAAAGATACAGCAGCAACCCCTTCCCCTCCTCTTGGCTCAGTGCATGTGAACTCAGCTCTGCACCAGCCCAAGCGATGCAAATTATACCTGCTGTATAGAATAAAGATTAAAAACTGCATTCCCGGCCTTATAAAGTTCTTTAATTAGAATCCTGCAAAGGATTAGCAATCTGATTATTTGCTAATTGCCTTTCCATATTTTTTCAGGGCCTCACAAAGCATCGGGGATACTAAAGAGCAAACAGTGCTTTAAGGCCACAGTACAATGTGACAACAGTGATAGATATGCTAATTTCTTCATTCACTCCACTTCACTTCTTTTATTCTTTCCAATTAAAGCAAATGCTACTGAAACTGTAATTAAGCTAGTGCCGGAGCCCTGATTGCCTGCTGTTTTAATGAAACCCTATTGATTTTTCTTTTATTTCTAATGGCCACACATTGCGTTCAATGGTCAAACACGTGGATGTTACAATGCACGGCCAAACTTAATTTTTGTTCTCTAAAAGGGTGGCCTTATCAGGAAGAATATCAAAAGAGCTATTTGTGTGAGGTCTCTATAGTTTTTCCTCTATCTGCCTGAAGAGATGTACTCTGAGCAAACATATTACCATTAAAAAGAAATGAGTTACATTTTGTGGAGAATAAAAATTGCTATTAGTCTCCAGTAGTTGCCATAAGTTGCTCACACGCATTTAGCATATTCATGATTCCCAGCATACTTTTAAGCTTTATTATTTTTTATTAAAAAAAAATCTGTCTGGAAGAGATCGCGGGGAACATTATATTCTCTCCTCGAGATATTATAAATCACACCAGCAATTTAAGATCTAACAGGTTATGAGGACTTCCTGATTTGTTGATAATTTTATGGAGGAACTCATTTTCACTGGTAAATCTAACTGAATTATTTTCTAGCTTGCCTGGAAGTAGTGAAAAGGACAAGGAAAAGAAAAACTCTCTTAAAGTCCCATAAAACATATAGTATAGCTTTAAATTTATTATTCCACAATTGGATTATTCATCCAGGGAATTAGATATTTAAATGGGTACAGCTTTTCTGTGGCTTCGTATTTGTACTTAAGGGGGGCCATTGTGTACAAATCCACGTGCTGGAAGAAGGCACCAAGTCGTACTGCAAATGAATTGATCCAAAATCCAAATGAACTATCCAAAATCGTGTAACGCACCGCAGCAGGAGCTCACTGCCTTCTCTAGGCACATCCACAGGAAGATTGAAGATTTTCATTCACAAAAGGTGAACATGTGCCACCCTGTTCCAGTTTTGATTGAGGAGAATTAATGGTAATAAGGAGAAATAAGGGAATGTTGTTTCCGACCATTCCTTATCTGAGAATATTTCATGGCTGCTGCGGAAGGGAAAGCGTAATCACATCCAGGATGCACAAAGTCAGCAGTCAGCTCAGCAAATGCACAAAACGCGCATGAGCTGAGCCCCTTGTCTCCATCCTAGTCTCTGCAGAAAGACAGGGTTGTTTTTTCACCCTTTGTTTGTTCAAATTTGATCAAATATTCACATTTTTTTCGTGGACGAAGGCCTCCGTTTTCTGGTGGTACAGGCAACATTTCTTACAATCCCTTAATCATTGTCTCTAGACCCCAAATGGTGTGTAAGGGTGCTGGTGATATGTGGGGGAAGCACCACAACAAGTAATAAGCTGGGATAGGATTTGCTTCCCTTACAGGGTATGGCTGCGCCAGGTTTGTCAAAATCGTGGAATTATTAAAGTTGGAAAGGACCTTCAAGGTTATCCAGCCCAGCCTTCAGCCAAATACCACCATTCCCACTAATCCACCCCCTAATGTTCCTGATTATTTCATGGGGAAGGTGCCTACAGAAAGCTGCAGTAACATACACAGCTGACCCTGGAAATGTTGTGCTCTGAATTCCAGCTTTATTTGAATTGTAAGAAATGGCAAACATCAAGCTAAAAGTAATAGATTGCATTTAAAATACAGGCAGCATTTTTGCATGGTTGCAGTTCACAAACTCATGGAATAGTTTAGGCTAGAAGGGACCTTTAAGTCCACCTCATACCACCCCCTGGCATTGGCAGGGACACCTCCCACTGTTCCAGGCTGCTCCAAACTCTGTCCAGCCTGGCCTTGGGCACTGCCAGGGATCCAGGAGCTGCCACAGCTGCTCTGGGCACCCTGTGCCAGGGCCTGCCCACTCTCATAGGGGAGAATTCCTTCCAAATATTCTGTCTAACCCTGCCCTCCTTCAGCTCAAAGCCATTTAAGGTCTCCATGACTCACCCCAAACCAGCAGAAGGGCTTGGAGCAGTGTGAAATGACTTCCATGTCACAGGTTGAGATCAACCAGACCAAACTCAGTGTAAATGCAGTTGACATGTACGTAAAAATTCTCAGTTCACCCAGCTGAGCTCACACCACGGAGCCAGTCCCTGCTGGTCTGGCTTGGCTTGGCTGTTGTTGGGCTGGGCACATGGCACAGGAAATCTTTCTGCAGCACTTAGCTTGCTTCCAGGAATGAGAAAAATGCAGATTAAAAGGCGATTTTAAGCTTTTATTGATAGAGTTTCATTCCAAATTTTAGCCACGTCTTGCAGGAAGCTTGGCTCTGTGCCACAACCCCGACACCAGCACAATTTCAGGAAGGCAAACGGAAGATGTGAAAGAGGAGAATGTATTTTCTCCCCATTAACCAAGAATTCTTGCCTCCCTTATTTCCCAGCCTTCCTCTGCTGCAGTTCTGAATCACCTTCTGTTTGTGACCACTGAATGCTAAATACACTTTTATTTTACCTGTAGGCACTAAATTTTTCAAAAGCCTCACACTGCTATTAGCCTGCCAGCAAAGCAAGAACATCAGCTCTTTTTAATTAGATTTTCTAACTGTGATGTTCATTCAACAGGGGATAAATTCCCTTTAGTGGAAGTTGCGGAGTGCACTTGGACTTGTTAGCTCTGGAGAAGTGAAAATCATAAATAAAATCTGACAGGGAGAAGGTAACAGTAGCAAGAGTGGAAAATAAGACACTGTCATGTCACTACTCAGCCCTGTCAACTGTTACGCTAATCAGGATAGAATTAAAACCACATTTTCTACCAGGATGTTTCACAGCCAAATCGGTTAAATACATATTTTAACAAAAATTGAAAGCATATTATACGGAGATTTGTGGTTTCCAGCTCTGTGAGTGAGTGCTGAAAGTGTGATAAAATAACAAAATTGCAGCCTAATAATCTATAGAATAATATTGTCAACTAATGGATTATAATAAAATAAAAGCTATTATTAGGGTAAAACATTATAACAAAAAAAAAAAAATCCAACTTTTATTTGTAGCACCTCCCCCTTAATGGTTTCAAGCATTTTGAAAGGTAATTTAAACAAGTACATTGTGTCCTTATTGAAACTGTTTCATCTCGCTAGCTGCTGAAAATGGCTTTAACCATCTCTCTGAACAAAAGCTCGCTAATAAGACAACAAAAAGCCTACAAAAGCACTGGCTCAGCATCACTGCAGAAAGGCAACTAAAGGCAGCCTGCAAATGGTCTGTTTCTTTTTTTCTTGCATGTAATTAGATGAATTAAAAGGACAAAGTAGTTAATGTTGCTGTTGTCCGAGGCCCCCGGTTCCTTTCACAGCGCCCGCTCTAGACAAGAGCCCGTGGCTCTCGCTCCAGCAATGCGGTGAAGAATGTTGGCAATAAGTAAAATTAACAAGCTTAATCTGTGAAGAATCTGGTCTGAGTCATAGATGAAATGTATCTCTAGCAACGAAAGGCTAGTAATTCCTGGTCCCCTTTTATATGCCTAATAAAACTTACAATAAATTAACTGCATTTTAGTTTGCAGCGCTGGCTCTATTAATCAGGGCCGAGACGTGTAGTCAAGTTACAATAGAAAGAACTCAACTGGGTGCATTTCAGTTATGCAATTAGGGACCATTGGCCCGGCTCTAATTAGGCCAGGGATGTTGATATTTCAAGTACTGTTTTATCATTAGGCTTCATTTCCTTGGAACATCCTCAATGGCCAAAGGAGTGAGAAGGGTGGAGGATATTATAAGCAGGGGTCATCAGAAAGTCATTAATGGGAGTTAGGGAGGGAAGGGCTGACATTAATACCTCGCCTTTTGAAATGCTGAGCTGTCTCTGGGAGACTCGGGGCCCCTCCATCTCGCAGAGGAATCGGTGGCTCTGGAGAGCAGCTGGGTCAGGCTCCAGGGAAAGGACCTCCCTTAGGGGTGATGTGGAAGTTTTATTCTTAAAAATAAGCAGGTACTGCAGGGAGGGGTGACCCAGACACAGAGGGGTTGATTTCTTACCCCCTGCAACCTTCTGGGCTCAAACCCAAACAACCCTGCCTGTTTCTGGCCAGCAGTGCAGAGAAGATGATGGATGCTGAGGAAGGCTCATTAGGGTAATTCTGGTGGTGTTGCTTGGCCATCCCCACTCTGCTTCCTCCAGGCGTGAGATGCTCTCTGTTATTGGCTCCACCACGTCCACTGAGGATGATGTGCTGGGGTTCACCCTCCACCAGCACCCACAGGCTGTGTACATGAAATTCCCTCTGTATTGTACACGATACACATGTGAAATCGTGATCCCTGCCTGGATAAATCCAAACAGTGAAGGACAGATAAAAACAGAGGTGGAAAAAAACCCCCAAGATCTATTGGTCCTCGGTTGTACTTTTCCTGCCAAATTCCAGCTTAAAGCTGTAACTCCAAACAATACTTTGCCTGTTTTTAAAATATGACTTTGTTTCATTACGAAAAAAGAAATTACATAATTAAATTCATTACATCCAATTACTATATGATTCATCTGGCGGCTTAATGAAGCTTCACATGATACTAACAAGATAAAGCAAAAGAATAACATTTTATGAGACTGCAGGCATTCTGTGTAGAGCAGACTGGGCAGTTTATGAGCTCTGAAGAGTGCATTTCCTGATAGTGTGTACTGTACTAGTTCCAGAAGGGAAGATTCTTCTTGGTCCTGTGACATCTCACCCACCTCACTCTGAAAATTTGCTAAGACAAAAGCTTCAACTTTCTCTTTTTACTTCCACTGCTGGACCTCTCTTCTGGATGTTACTAAATTTTATTCTGGGAGACTCCAGGATGCAAGGAACAAGCTTAATAGGATAATAATAAAGAGAAATCTAGGCCACTCTACAGCTGTCAGAAGGCAACACATTTGGGATGTAAAAGAGCTGGTTTGGTTTTGAACCAGTGACCCAAAGGTGAATTACCCCAGTGCCCCCGTTGATAGATATATAAATATTTTAAATACGATTTTGCAGAAGTGTAGAACTGCCTTTTCTTTCAAAGTACATTATCAGCCTAAAGAAGTCTATCAACTCTGTCCTCCCAATAATTTATGATCTAATAAAAGGCTTCTGTCTTTAGAAAAACTGACAAAACCTCATAGTTTTATCTTTTAGGAATGAGATCCGTCAATAAAGTGAAGACTTGTCTTTCAAATATGTGTTTAAAACCATCTGAAACATTCACAATTTTGAAATTAGTCAGTAACACAGGAAAGGGAAAAAATTAAACACATTCAGCCTCCTTTTTCTTCCATGTGTGAGTGCCCTTCAGCTTTTCTCATTACCTTTCAGTATTTCTGGACAACTATTGATATTCAATGGGAATGTAAATGGGCTTGAAAATCATAAATTGTGAAAAATAGGTTTTGGAGACATCAGAAAAGTTTGAGAAAAATGACATTTGCCTACATGGGAGAACAACAGGAATGCTTTCACTGTGTTATTGAAGGATGTGGCTGACATCTCTTGAGCTGGAGGTTTTGACTAGTTGAGGTTTCCAATTTCAGCCTTTTCAGCCAAGGAAACCTTGAAAACCCAGGAAAAGAGAACAGCGAGTTCCAGCATAATTAAGAGCCCAGCTTTATTACTACTGGCAATTTATTCTAGGGAGCAGTCAGTGTTGTGCTAGCTGGTTACTTTTGGAAAGCAATGTGCTGAAAGCTGTCAATGAGAGATTTAAAAATCTTTCCTCTAAATCAAAATTTATCACCCCGTGACATAAAAACGGAAATATTTCCTGTGGCTATGCCTTCATCATCTCCTAATTTCTTTAATTAATGTGAGAAAAAGTGTATCTGCCTCTGGGCAAGTTTAGTTTTGGTCATTTGTCTTACCTTCTGTAAGTAGGAATGGCTCATGTAGGCACACAGGGTGGGAAGGGCTGCAAAAGGAAGCACTGGAATAAAACACGGGGATGGGCAGCTGGCAGAACCCTCAGCTGTGTCTCACCTACACTTCCACTAAGCATGATCTGCCCCAGGACTGTTTGAAGATTTCTGCCGCATCCCTGGGGATTTGTGCACCATCCCACAGCCACGCTGTGCTGCTGCTGGGGACCTCGCTGTGCCCTGCCCTCCTCGGGCACGGCCCTCAGGGGTGAAAGCTGCTCTGCTGAGGCCACAGCTCTCCCCAGAACCGCTGCAGGGGCCAACCAGAGGTCTCAAACACATGGTTCTATCCCCCAACCCTTTCCCCAGTCCCACCGGAGCGCTTTTCTGTGTGTGGGGTTATTGTGGCATTCCTGCAAACCTGCATCTCCATCCCCTCAAAACCCCGGGAAGCAGGGAGGCCGTTGCTGCTTTTATCTGGTATTTCCCACATCAAGGGAGCCTGGCTGGGTTAAAACACACGTGTGCAATGCAATATCAGTGCTGGATCTGGCCACAAACACAGCTGATGGGCAGAACACAGGCTGGAGTGTCTAGGGCCATTATAAATGCATTATGCATCTCCATTCAAAACAAGATAATACGAATTGTCCAGGGCTTTAGCCAGTTGCCATGAGTGACAGCCACGGATAGCTGCTGGGATATCTGGGGAGACTTTCCTCTGCGTCTTTTCAAGGAGCAGTCAAAGGTGTTTCTTAATTCTGGGGTGGAAAAGTGAATCTAGGGAGCAATCAGAGGTCCTTCCTCTGCTCCCAGAGGAGCTGCTGCCTACAACCACCTCGTCGTGTAATTGTAAAATGAGCACGGGAAACACGACGCATAATTAAAGCAACAAAGTGCAGAGAAACCTTCAGAAAACCTACTAAAGGCATAAATGGAGAGCAGGATGAGATTTCTGCCAGCAGTGAATATCTTTATTAAAAGGCTGAAGTTTCTGGGAATTATTGTTTAACCGAATTATCAATGGGAATTAAATCAGGCTTTGGGGAAACTTCTAATTCATACAATAGATCAGGTGTCATTTAAATACTGTTTATACTGTGTGGGAAAAGCAGTATACACATAGTTTATCACTAGGAAAAGCCCTGGTATTTTGGAGGCACTAAACCCTGGTTTTCATGGTGAAAATTACAAATAATCTAATGCAAGACTCCAAGATATATTTCACCTGCATCAACATGCATTTTCTGCATGGTTCTTTTTAAAAGAATTTGTTAGAGAGGAAGGGTGTGAAACAAACATCAAATCTTGCAGAGGATTTAGTCCATTATTAGCTACAAATGCCAATTAAATAATCTATTTTAAAATTCTGGCAAAAGCACCATCATGTAGAAGTAGCTTGAAATCAGCATCAGTGGTGAAGAAATTGTACCCAGAATGGAGTTTGACATGTCAAAAAGTACACAGGGATTATGACAAAGTGTAAATTAAAAAAATCTTCTGCAGAAGCTTCCAACTTCTCCCAATTTGATTTTCCAAAATTCTCTGGTTTCTGCTGGAGAACCCTCAGTGTTTGCTTCTGCATTGGTACAAATCCAAATTTCCACGCAGAGGAGTGATCTGACCTCCCAGTTCTGGCACAGGAGAGCACGGAGAAGGCAGCAGGCTCTCTTCTCTGCTCTCTTCTTTCTTGGATGCTGCTTATGAGATATTTGCTGATAAAAGGACACACTGCAGCAGTCTCTCCCCTTTGCTGATCTGGGATGTCATTTTTCTGCCTATCCTTCCAAAATATCCATAGCCAAAGCATCTCTGAGAGAAAAAGCAGAGATTTATTCTTGGTTTCTTTAGTTACTGCAGTCTGTGGAGGAGCTGTGGGAAGGCTTAGGGCCTCCAGGAGAAAGGCAAAGGCAGGACACAAGAAGAGAGAGCGAGCAGATAGATGTACCCAAAACAACAAAAACATGTGTTGCTCATCAACAGAATGCTTGCATTTTTCACCAATTAGTCCATTAGAAATTGGACTTTTTTTTTTTTTTTTTTTTTTGATAAGGGTGGTAACTGTTTGACACTGGGATGATTCCAATTATCAATAATTACCCTTGCAGTAATTATTTGGAAAGGTTCCTAATCGAAGATGCTGCAAACAAAGGTGGTGATACTCACTGTCCAAAAATGTGTTCCACAGCACATGCTTACCTGATTTTTTGCTTTGTATCTTCTGAGATCATCTTGACATTGACTCAAGCTCTCAGGAAAAAGGAAATCACCACAAAAATATCACAAAAGGGTCATCATGTGGCAACAACTTAGCAGGGAACAGAAATCCACTCTCTGCAGCGTAGGACGCTCAGTAAATTCAAATTCCCAAAAGATGACTCATACCAGCTTCAGCCTTGGCCTCTCTTCCATGAAAATGCTTTACATTTCTGTGATCTGTGTGGCACAGCAATCTTTTTTTTTTTTTCATTGAGCATAATGAAAAAGTTTTGTCACAAGGATGGGTTTATCTGTGAATCTCAGTCAGCCTCAACCTCAAATCTCTTCAAAGTTTTCCAGGTCCTGTGGATTACCAACCTGTACTTCTGGCTTCTCGTAGCAATTCTGAAATGGTTGCTAAGATGATGGACAGTTGGAATATTTGTCCTTTAAAGGCAGCTTTCTCTCTCAAGAAGCTAAATTGTTCCCAAGAAATTCTTCTCCAAGCCAGGTCAGTGAACAATTTCCTCCCTTCCCTTCTGTCCTTGGTGCCACAATTACAAACCAACCCTCGCTGTACCAACAGCGAGTGCCTTAAAGAAAAGCAGCAGAAGGAAGTTAATTTCTTCACATCTCACTGCTCTCCAGTGTGATACATGAGCTGCAGCTATGGTGGGGGGGGGGAAAAAATCACTGCAGTGCTGGGAGATGTCCCGGAGGGGATTCCCACTCCAAAGAGGATTTATTCCTCTCATGGTGGCTGCTACCACAGCACCATTTTTACAGCCCTGTGCTGGTTTCCCAGTTGGACTCCAGACATTCTGCAATTATATGGAGTAATTGAGCCAAACTAGACTGCTTGTCTTTATTTAAGGGAGCAGGAGGAGCACCAAGGAGGAAAGTGTGGCTGACAGGGAAAAGCATCAGCCGAAGGATGGGGAGGATTTGCCTGGGGTGTGAAGCCTTTTTGGGGCTGCCTAAAATAGATGTCAGACAAAACTAAGGGAATAAAAAGCAGCTGTATTTATTGAAGGGCCGTCAGGTACGTTTTGGACATTCTTACAGCCAAAAATGGATGATAGGTCAAGGGATTTCACACTCTTCTAAGTTTGATCCCCTTGCATATTGGGGGTTAATGTTCCAATTTCAGCTCCAGGTAATGAACTTATTCACCCCCAGTTTGCTCCCCCAGCTCACTTTTGTTTCCATCTCTCAGGCCTGAGGCAGTGAGGGGTCCTTGACTGCCATTGCTGTGCCTGACCAGAATGGGACAGCAGCAGCTCACTCTGAGTGTGGAGTTTAGAGTTATGCACTAAAAACCTGCAGGATTGCAAATAGATTAAAAAAAAAAAAATTTTAATTCTAAGGTTTCATGACCAGGACAGATGGAGGAGTTTTCCATTGCTTAGCCCTTCACCACCTGGAAGGTTTCTGGGAAGGAAAATGCCAATTTTGGTGAATCCAGTAGTATGTCCTAAAACTTGACAAGGAAAAAACCCATAACAACAGCAATTATTCATCCAGAAAGCTCTTTGTTTAAGGTGGAAAAATGCAAGTCCTTCAAGGGGTGAAGTTCCATGGCTTAAAAATCCTTTAGCTGCTAAGAAATCAGCTCCCAGCCCTTTGTACCACACAAGGATGATGCTCTTGGGGACCTTCTTCATGTATACCCAGTATCTTGGAAAATCAGATTTGTATCCCACATGGCATTACCTGTGAAAATTCACCTTTGAAATCAGCAAATAGGTTATTATGGGGCTGCTAGGATTCAACAGTTCAAAAGGTGATTCTTTTCCCCCACAGTTCTTGAAACTTCTCATGCATTTCCATTTACTGTCTTTCATCATTTTGAAATTGAAATGATTGTGCTTTGAGCAAGCATTCACCTCAGCAAAAGGGAACAATCTTTATGATATTCAGTGTCCTGAAATATGGGGAGGAATAGTTCAGGTGGTAATAAATTTTACTGCCAGATAACACTTTATACATAGAGAGCACATATTTGCCAGTGAAAAAATTTTAAAGTAAGGACCAATTAATTTTCATAGAAAGAATATTTTCCATATAAAAGAACCTTTCATCTACTTTACAGTTCATTGCATTTTACTGGATCTAATTTGTATTTGCAAAGTAAAATTAAATTTTCCTTTTATATGAAAAAAAATTATACTGAGAACATAAGGTATTAAAATATTCTCTTTGTGAATGTAATTATGCAATGCAAAACAAAAAAGCCAACACTCTTCAGCCTGTGAAATAATGCAGGTATTTATTTTATTGCCAAATAAAATTCTGTTGAAGGGAGGAGCAAATAAGAGAAGAACTGCCTGGCATGGGAATGACATCTGCCATGTCTACATGGCAAAAAAACAAAAAAAACAAAAAACAAAAATTCAGTGTAAGGCTGGTTTTAAGTAATATAATTGTGACAATCATGTTTATACTGGCAAGATTGTGTGTTGAAGCAATCAGAGGAGGAAATTTTGGTACTGCTGGTTCTGTGTGGGAACTGGGGGCCCACCAGGGTATCTTTCTCTGGGTGTCCACCAAGGTAATGCACAAGAGATGAGTCCTCATGGGACTTCTGGCTGCCACTGCACCTTCCTGATGACAAAAAGTCTTCAACGTGATGGACTCTTATCTGGGAGATAATTATCCCAATCATCAGAAATATGCTTTAACTTTAGGAAATAGAAATCACTTTAATTTGACAGCTGCAAAAGAAAAGGTGTAATTGAAGGTCAGCAGCAAAAATCGTAAATGCTTGATCTGAATTTTAAAGCTGGGGATTTAAAAAAATCAGTGTTCAAATAGGGGAGGAAGGCAGGGAAGCAAACTTTTTTTCCTTGTAGCATGGATGTGAAGGACTCAGGCCCTCAGTGGGCAGGCTGAAGTCAGTCAGGATTCCAGCTCACATTGCTTACTGTGGATTGCAGCTCAGGCTTTAAATCTAATGCTGATGTGATTTAAAGGGGAAAAGCCATTCAGAGTTCTGGAAGTCTGTGTTGGAGCCCAACCTGCTGACACCATCAGAAAACTGGGGGTTGCTACCACTGAGGTCAAACACTTATTTTAGAGCTCTCTGGTCCTTCTGTCGATGATTCTAGCTGTCAGCAAATGGCTTTGTGAGTGTCATGTGCCCTTTAATTCTCTGCACAGCCATGGGGTTTTGCCAGTGAGACTACCCAGGGCTCGAACAGAAACGCAGATGAGAAAGGAAGTAGTTTTGCAATTATATATTTTCACATTCCTTTAAGCAGTTTGGTTTTCTAAAGGATAAATAGCATCAGGACACTGGGCAGTCACTTGCAGATGAAAATGTAGGACAGTGGCCTCTTGGTGAAGGATTTTGAGGCATAGTTCCGTTCTAGGTGGAAAATTTATTTAAGTGATGGGGTGTATATTTAGATTAAATGTTCAAAAATTCTTCCCTGGGAGGGTGGGCAGGCCCTGGCCCAGGGTGCTCAGAGCAGTGGGGCTGCCCCTGGATCCCTGGCAGTGCCCAAGGCCAGGCTGGATGGGGCTGGAGCAGTCTGGGACAGTGGGAGGGGTCCCTGCCATGGCAGGGAGTGAGCTGGATGAGTGCTAAGGTCGCTTAACCTTTCTGATTCTTTGATAAATCCCAGCTTTTCTTAAGCTCAGCCTCATTATAAAAAGATTATGCCATTGGGGAGGAAGGACTGCACCGGGAGACACAAGGAGATGCAGTGCATAAATCTTCACAGAAACAGTGAAGGTATTCTATAAAGATATTTGTGGTCTTGTCCATATAAACCTGAGAACTGCCATTGTTTAAGGTAAAAAATTAAATAAAAATAAAAACAACCTCCTCACCATGCACCACAGAACAAGGATCCCCAGCCTTGGGGAAGAGACAAGCAAGGGGAAAACCATTCTGGGGCTGCCTCCCAAAGAGGTTCACATCTCACGGCTGATGTCTCAAAGCCTGAATTTTACAGCAGGCTGAGAAGGCAAGCTCTGCTTTTAGCAGCCCTACAGAGTGCCAGGCAAAAATTCGCCCAGGTTCCCTTTTTGGACACATAATTGCTGTTTGCCACCTCCTGGCTCCCACTCCCTCAAACTGCGGATTTCCTCTCTCTTTTGTCAGCTGCTGGTTCCACCGGCAGGGTTGAGCAGAGCAGTAAACAGATGAGGTATTATTTACTTGTGCCTGTGCCAGCAGCACATAATTCAGGCTGGACAGACTGCAGCAATTATGATGCATTTTTCATTCACTCAAATGAATCAATCACTTGCTTCACTTGCGAACAAGAAGTAAGGAAACAAAAGTAAAAATTAAGAAACAAAAAAAAAATCAAATCCATATAGTTGCTTGTGGGGCAAAACCCAGAGAGAGAGTGTTTGTTTTTTAAGGCTGACACTTACACAAAATTATCTTATATAATTAACAGCTCCTGGTTAATAACCATTCAGCAAACAAATGTGTATCTACTGAAACGAACAGATGAATCATTATCATTTAGCACTTATAGGATAATAACAGGATGTAAAACTTATCAAAAAGGGAATATTTGAAAATCTACCAGTAAGTGGCACCTCCGGAATAATATGAATATGAAAAAGAAAGAGAGAAAAAGAGAAACAAATTTAAACATGCAGAAGTCCAGAGCCTCTACAGTTTGGTTCATGCTTGAAATGACTCGATGGTGCTCAGTGCCGTGTGGACAAATCATTGCTTGTGCCAAAAAAGGGGCAAAAATTTTAAAGGTAATGAAGGCAGAAGTGGAAGAGAAGGGATCTGTGTGTGTCTAGGTGTGGGTGTGCCCATGCCTGTGAGCACAGGTGACACAGCATCGTCCCTTCAAAGCCACCCCCAGCCCGGGCAGCTGGCAGGAATTCTGACCCGAGCTGGTGCAGCTCATCCAGCTTCACACAGGAAAACTGTGAGCAAAATCCATTTCTCCTGCACCTCTGTTCCTGCTGTCACGACAAGATTCACCCCCCCCCCC
>VWZN01015889.1:104019-120051 GCA_013396955.1 Regulus satrapa
TTCCTTCGCACACGAGCCCCCCCCCCCCCCCCAACCTTTTCCAGGAGGAAAGAAATGAGCCACAACCCCGATTAGCTAATTTCAGAAATAACTCTAATTTAGGCTTAAAGGCTCTGAAGCCATAATGGGGCTGCATTATGAATCTGATTGTCTGAAGTTAACGCTCTCTTTTTATTCATTTGTCTGGTAATTTATTTGTAAAAAGTAAGCAAACTGAAATGAGCAGGCAATCAGCTGCCCTGACACACTATTTTACCCAAGGGTATTCTCCAGGAACGGAGGCAGACTATTTCAGCCATACAATGTAATATTTATACCTCCATCATGAGAAGAACTCATGACCTTACTCCTAGATGTAATGAAAAGGTATATATTAAAAAAATAACCCTCTCTTTCTAATGAAAGACGTTGCAATACCCCAAACTCTAATACAAGTGGACAGAGATATTTTGAAGCATTGCAGGATGTGTTCCGTTGGAGAAATATTCATCAGCCAGTCTGTATGTGCCAAAGAGCACCTGCACAGAGCAGATTTTGGGGGAGTTTCCTTACATTTGGGCAACAGTGAATTCAACTTTCCTGTGCGTTTGTACCGAGACATAGCAGCCTGAACTTTTTTTACACAGGTCTTTGCTTTTTGTATAATTTGTGAGCTGTCAAAAGCTCACAAAGCCATTGATGAGAAGCATCTCTTGTGTCTCAAACCCGACCAGGCTGCAAGGAAAAATATACCCGGTGACTAATCAGGAGTGAGTGGAAAAATGGAACAGGTTGTGGGCAGTCCAAAAGGTGAAGAAAAAAACAGAGTTGAGATTTTCTCTTGGGAGGAGCTTTTTGAGGGCTGCCCCAGTGGCAGGGTGGGGGAAAATCCTGGCCAGGGTGCTACAAGCAGCAGGGGATTTTTAATTTTCCAGGGCGTGAAGAAATCATGCAAGGCTTTCCATTGACTGGAGAAATATGCCTTGTAAAAATACCCTGCAGAAGATACTCTCACGACTACTTGTGAATAGAACCAACTCTTGCAAAACACAATATTTTGTCCTCAGCCTTGGGCAGATTCATTTGGGTTTCTCCTGAAGGAGGTGATAATAGCTAGAAACAGAATTTGGACCAGGGTGCAGGTGTCTGTAAAGGTCTGAGAGTTGTGGGTGAGCACCAAACGTGGGGCTCTGCTTGTATGAAATTATTATTATTATTATTATTATTATTATTATTATTATTATTATTATTATTATTATATACTAGTAGTAGTAGTAAATGACAGCAGTGCAGGTTTCAGGCACAAAGCAGGAGTGGATTGTGGCTGTGCTGCCCCCTCCATCCCCATCCCTGAGCCCCATCCAGGCTCATGGACACCTTTTTTAGGGTAATTCCAGGGCAGAAGTAAAAGGCACACAATAAGATGAAAGACAGTCTGCACTCGTGTTTCTCCTTGCTGGAGTCACGACCACTGAAAAGAGAATATTGTTCCTGTAACAAAGGTGGATATTGTGAACCCAAGCAGATGATGATGAGCATTGGCAAGAGAGTTCCTGCAGCAGCCAGCAGGAAGGCTAAATTATACCAGGAAAAAAATTAGGATTAAAATAACTCCATGATTAATTTCCTATTTTACCAGGGATAAATAAACCTTTACCTCAGTAACTATTGTTGTAATAGCTGGGCTGGTATGCTGGTATCTGCTTAAGAGCTAACATATTTGGTTTTATTGTTTTGTCAAAATATTAAGAATATCAATATATCTCCATAATTCAGTGTTATACAAAGAAGCATTTTTGTGCCATATATACCAAAGATTGTATTATACTTTTGAGATCATAGGTAATGATGACAAAGTGATCTGTGTTCAATTTCAGCATTAATGTCTGGTTTGAACAAAGCCTGAAATATGGTCTGGGAGCTAAGAGGCTTTAATATTAAGATCTTTAACTGTAATTTATGTGACAGAAGATAGGGTTTAGCATAATAAAATGTAATGGGCTCCTCGAATGAAGAGGACTAAGAGACAATTGAAAACAAGGTAAAAATGGTAAATTATAAATAACAGTAAATTTACCTTTATGTTGTTACTTCATTTATTTTTGATTTGTTAGACAGGCTCTGTAATTTTTCATTTTGCTACATTTGGAACCAGGCATTTCTGCACCTTAGGAGTAATGGGTTGTAGGCACAGAAATATTGTTGGGCCACTCTTAAGAAAACTGCATTAGGGCTCCAAACAGAAAACCTCTTTTTCATCAAAATTTGTAATTTACCTGTAAAAACTCAGCTTGAGTTGCATTTCAGCACATAAATGTGGTGAGCAAATGCACTTGCTCATTTCACCTCCAAAATCGGTTGCTTTTTTTTTTTTTTTTAAAGTTGCTTAAATGTAAAACATGAAGACCATCTGTAACATTTTTCAATATTTGTTGGAAATCAGGGTGTTGAAAGGAAAATAAATGTAATAATGAGCGGGTCTTTTTACAAGGTATATTTTGGAATTTTTTTGTGGCTGGTGACAACTGTCTGACTCTTTACCCTGTTCAAGCTGAGTTTCTGCACAGGCAGCCCCACGCACTAAAATGGAAAGTAGGCTATAAGAATTTATCTGAAAGTTCACTGGAATGGATGAAAACCTCTCCACTTTTAGAGATCGTTCTCTGGGTCAGGCCCTGGGAGCCCTGCAATGGCAGGTTTGGAAGAAATCAAGTGAATCAGGGAAGAAAATAATTCTGCTCTCTGATGCTTTTTGTGTTCTTTTCCAGCTATGGAACTTCTACCAGTCCAGCACCTTTTATCCTTAATTTTTGTAGGGGCAATGGCTAAAAGGGCAACCTCTTCTTGCAGTCTGCTTTGCAGATGGCCAAATTTAGTCTCTCTGTGTCTCTTTTTTTGCAGTAGCTCAACAGTGGGTTTTTTTTGTTTGTTTTTTTAAGTCTCTGAAAATTAAAATAGTTTTTCTCTTCTAGATTTCTGTCTAATTCCTTCCCTTTCTGAGGTTTAACTCTTGGTTACCTCCCCAGGTTTGGAGTTGCACTCTCAAAGCTCAGTTTCATCCCTTTGCAAGTCGTGTCTACATTTTTCCCCCCAATATGTAATTTTATATTACTGATCTATATGAAAACTGTTTATGCTGCTTATGGTCAGAGACAGAGGTTCTTGGTGCTAAAGACCTGGGATTTCCTTTTTCCTAATTTCTTAACTTTTGGTCTTGGTCTGGTCCAAAATTGTTGATAGGGAGGAGTAAGGCTGTATCCATGTGGTATTTGTAAAGAAACAAAGTGTTTATTAAAATTAGGTGGTTTTTTTTTCCTTTTTTTTCTTTTTTTTTTTTTTTTTTTCTTTTCAGTTTCTGCTCTATATAAAATCTCCCAAGGGAAAATGCAAATCTTATGGGGAATGGTGTTTATTTTCATTACACCAGCAGAATGTTGCAGGAAAATACCAACAAAGAAAATACCTGCAAGAAAAACTTGACAGAAACGAGAGAGGTGAAGCAGATCAACGACTAAAGAAGGCAGTGCCCCAAAACCAGTCCCAGTTCTGGGCAAGGATCCTCCTGCTCCTGCAGGGTTTGGACAGGTACAGAACAGAAGGGATGGCTCCTGCCCCACATCCCAGCCCAGGGACCAGCTTGGGTCATTCCCATGGACATGGAGAGGGAAAAACTCAGTGAATCTGGGGGAAAAAGCTCAGTCATTCAGTTTCACCCCAACTTCTTATGTTACAATTTATTTATACACCTGATATAGCCAATGACCTCTTAACATCCTTTGTGTACGACTGACCTGAACTAGAGCCCACTGAAATATTTGGAAACCCTCCTCTTGTTTTTTATATGAACTGGACACAGGCCTCACAGAAGCAGAAATTAAGCCTGAGATTAGTTCAAAAGAAAGTCTGTGGCATTTCAAAAAGGCAACCCTGATGAAATATGAATTAAAATAAATCCAAGGTTTTTATAATAATTAATAAAACATGCTATGAACACCTTATAAATGACTGATACATAATGAATGAGTCATACAAATGTATTCATTAGCTAAAATTATCATACATAATAATTACACTTTCTGAAAAATGTATGATGGGGGAAAGTCTTTCCTTGGATATATTTGTGCAGCTTTTGCTAACTTCAGTGCAGACACACGTGTGTACTCAAGGTTGGAACGTGGCCCTGAGTGTGTGGGTTTTGTCACGTTAATAATTCTAGGAAGGGACTTCCATGCTCTAAGAAGTATATAAATTCCTCCTGCTGTATTTCTTATTTAAAAACCATGCTGTGTCTTAAATGAAATTCTGTAGCCCAAGGAATCTTTGCTGCAAACCTCTGCATAAGTGAAAGCTACAGGAAACATGATTTATAGGAATTTTGTTGTTGTTGTTTTGATTCAGTTTTCTCAGACTTCAGCTGTCCACATATGAAGGCACATCACATCCATGAGCATATTGTTTGCCAAGTGTGGAATTAAATTTGCCTCTGGAGCGAGTGAGGGCCCTGTTTAGAAGTGCTTTGACTTCTGTGGGGTGCAGAGCTCCAGAGCTGATCCCAGGGATGATCAGTCCCTCTGCAGCTTTCCCTGACCATGACTTCCAGATGGTTCAGGGTGGAAATGAACAGTAAGAGCCTGTAAGGTTTTTTATCATATGAAAATCTGCTTCTGTGTTTGGAATATTGCCTAAAATCAAGGTCTTATCCAGGAAAGTTGTGCAGAGATGCTGCTGCCATTAAAAAGGACGTCTGTCCAAATTGAATTTCAGGTCAAACTAAAAAAAAAAAAAAATCTATACATTGAACTAAACTCTCAAACAGGCCCAGCAAGTGGCATCATGGTTTTCTGCCAGTCCCCACTGGCTCTGTGCAGTGTCCCTGTCTGTGTGATCAAGGGATCTGTCTCCCCTGTGCTGAATTCTCTCTGGCTCCTTGTGAGAGGTTATTTTCCTAGGCAAGCCTACAAAGAGGACGCCTCCCCTCCCTGGGAGAACTGGCAATATCAGATAGGTGCGCAGCATTCAAAAGTTAAGCAGAAATGGAGAGGAGATCAAAGGTTATCAACAGCAGCGAGCTTTAATGAAGATTGTAGAGAAGAAAAGTCGAGGCTGATTTCAGGACATGGCCATTGTATTCAGTTCCAGTTACGAAATAGGGGAATTTGAGGATCAGATATGCAAGTGCAGGTGGTGGAGGACTGTAGCAACGCAGTCAAAGAGTTTGAAAGAAATCCAAAGGGTTTTTTTTTTTTCTTTTTGTTTCTTNGGGTGTTTTTTTTTTTTTTTTGTTTCTTTTTTTTTCTTTTTTTTTTTTTCTTTTTTTTTTCGAACAAAATACTTACAATTTATTCACTTGGGAAACGCAATTCCTTTCCTGTCTTATCAACTGATCACATTTCTACCTCTGTGAAATCTGACCCCGGGCTGGAAGGCACAAGACAGTGCGGATGGAGGGATTTTACTCTGCTTCCCCAAAATGAGAGAAAAAGTGCCCTCCCTGTGCTGGAGCCAAATGATCTCAGTGCTGGACCAGAGAGCCTGAGTGACGCGAGGAAAAATCCCCAACCCCTTTTCTGCGAGATATGTAAAACCCACAGCACGCCCTTCTTGGGACTGTTTCAGCAGGCTGCCTAGACAATTACTGCTCCAGGTTAATAAGTGTGTTTCCAACACGGTGACACGTGTCTAAAGTAAACACGCTTGCTTTATTAATTGCAGAAATTTGCCGTGACACTGTAGCAGAGTGGCTCTGGCGTAACAGGTTTTAGGATTTGATTACAGCACCATCTACTGGGTGTGGAACTTCTCCTTTCCCCAAAGCCTCTCCTTTGCAGTAAAAGTCGAGAATCACTTTCACAAGACGATTCAAAGGGTGGAAAAAAAAAAAAAAGAAAAGAAAAAAAAAGTCATTTAATTAAGGTCTAAACTTGAAGGCTCTTGAATTCAGTACCAAAACTCATTAGCTTCAGTGGGATTCAGCTCTTTCTGGTGATGCTCACCTAGAGTCATATTTAAATTACAGTCGTGGACTCAGTGATGAAAAGCAGATCTAAAGAGTGAGACATCATGTTTGCTGCAATACATTTCTTGTAATTGTAAGAAGATATCATCCATTTAACTAATAAGGGCATTACAGCACTGAGAGGGTGTGCCTAGGCAGGTAGGAGTGAAGAAATAAATGTGATGTCCTCAGGCAAACCACTGAATGGCAGCAGAAAGCATTGAATTAATTTAAAGAAAGGAATTTTACTTAAGGGATTAATCAGTTAGACTTAACTCATAACATGTAATAGGGATCCCTTGTAATACTTGCAAAAAAATTGATTTCCTCCCAGAGAGGGGGTATGTTTAAAAGCTGATTAGGGGAAGTAATGTGGAGAATATTTGCGTTCCCCAATGATTGTTAATTTTGCACATAATCCAGACTCCCACTGACTTTTACACAGCTGTAAGTGCTCTGGACAGAACCCTGCTATCATCTGAGGAGTGCTGGATGCCATCTGTCAGTACCACGATCCTTCCGTGGTAACTGCTCAAGGGAGGTGCTGCTCAACACAGGCCTCCAGTGCAAAATATTCTGTGGATGGCACTCTCATTTTGTGCCCAAATTGATTCCTTGTACCCTTAATCTGGGAAATTATTGTGTGAATATCATTATTTTTTGTTTCATTAGTGAGATTTTTTTTTCCCCTGCAGATATAATTAGTGGAACTCTCTACTGGATGGGGCAGTGGTGCAGCAGGACTTTGGTCTGGGGTACTAAATTGTGAAAATGTGTTTCTTATAGTTAATAGCAGCATATTTTGTTCTTAGAGGTTAGAGACTGAATGCTCTGTTGCAGAATGCTTTCGAAGTCCATCTCTTCCAAAAGGTTTATCAGCCATTTTGGAAGGAAATTGTTCATTTCCTTTTGATCAAGGTAAAGGAGAGATTTGATGGCCCCAAGAATGTTGAGGTTTCCTTTGCTTTTTGCTGGTCTGCTGTAGCAGACAACGGGGTAACCCCAGGGGAAATACTAAGGAGGAATGACATGATTAAAAAGTGTGGGCAAAAGGAGTTTTTATCAGCCTGTCTATTTATCCATGACCTATCTACCTGTAGATTCACTGCAATTAATTTCCTACTACTTTTCCTGCTATTTTTAAAGCATGTAGTATTTATATTTAGTATTAGAATTCACCTAGTGTTACAATAATTCCCCTAATGTAGCTCACCCGCTTCATCCAGGGTTGGGATTAATGATAAAGATGAGATTTCTTGCTCAGGCTCAGAAGTTTATTAATTATCTATGTTATAGTCTCCCAGATGGTGAGTTCTTCAGCACACCAGACCAACAAGCTAAAAATGGAGCCTCAGTCTCTCTCCACAAGGCCTTTTCAGAATAAACTGCCCAATTAGCTAATGCCACATGTTGGAACCCTGGGCACAGTGAATTTCAGCCTTTCTGTGCTGATAGGTGCTGACCCCCAGCAGAACACTGCTTTTGACCTGAGGCTTCTTTTGGAGAAGCCTTTTGGAGAAATTGAGTGGTGGATCTGGGATGATGGGTGTGTAGTTTGAATAGAGGTGTCTGATATCACAGGGTGAAAAACACAGAGTTTTAGGTGTTGGAATATAACAGTGTATATGGAGCAAGATGAAAGTTTTAGGGTGTTTGCTCTCTTCATATTTTTCACCGTCTTCACAGATTTGGGTGATATTGAGTGATTTGGTGCAAAACTCTGCATTGTGGGTCACAGCTGTCTAGTTATTGGGTTAAAAATAAAAATAATTTAGCTGGCAATTATTTATTAGTTAATTTTCCCTTAAAACACCTTGTAGTTAGAAGCTCTCACGGCCATTTCTACTGTGTTAGCTGAAGTGCTGAGAACTCACTCCCTTGTGAGACTGTAACACTGATAAGAAATAATAAACATTGAGCCTGAACATGAAATACTCTCTCTTGCTCATCAATCCTGACCCTGAAAGAAGCTAAAAACCTTTACAGCCACATACCTTATTTTTACTTTTAACCCAATAATCAACCACCCGTGGTCTTCATGGCAGACTTTTCCATCCAATCATACAATATCACCCACACCCAAGAAGTGGGTGAAATAAAAGGACAAATCTACACCCTAAAACCTCCATCTTGCTTTATATATATTACTATATCTCTAAACCTTAAACCTTTAAACCTAAAACACCCACAATCCCAGTTCCACCATTCAATTTTGGGAGCCTTCTCCACGGCCTCAGGCCAATGCAGTGTTCTCCTGGGGCTCAGTGCCTGGAAGCACAGAAAGCCTGAAATTCTCAGTGCCCAGGGCTCCAACACCTAATTTTTATATTCTTGCTGTCCTCCAAAGCATACAGGGAGCCGAAGGAAAATCCTGGAGAGCTGAAGGAAAATCCAGGAGAGCTGAACCTTTTCTGAAAGGCCTTTTGGCTTGATGGAGAGCAGAGGGCTGGGGGTGAATGTGTGGATGAGGATGGCACCTGTGGTGACAAATGGCAACTCACTCACGCTCGGCCGCCTGGCCCCACAGGGACCTCACACTTGTTATTTTCAGGATTATTTTGTCCCACGTTTCACCTGGCAATAGATCCGTTCTGAAAGGGTATTGTAACACATTTTTCTCAGAGGAGGCTGAAACCGGTGGAGGAAATGGGGCTACCTGATGAAATGCCCTGCTTAGCTCACCGGCTGTAGAATGTTTAAAGCCAGCACCTCCAAAATGGAACTTCCACCTTTGTGAGAAGCAAGTGGCCTGTGCCTTCAGAGAGGTGGGTAAAGGAATGATGCTTGGTCTGAGGCAATCCCGTGGAAAATACTCAGGACCATGGGGAGATGAAATGCCTCCTTCCATATGTATGAGCTCTACTAAGCTAGTAATCCACAGTTTAAGGAACTTTTTAAAAAATTTAATAAAGAGGTTATTTTAAACTTAGATCTGCAAAACACTCATACCTCCAGCACATTGCCTCAGTGAAATATCCCTCTACATGAAAATATAGACAGTTAGTTTTTTCTTCCAAAGTGAAACACTGCAAGGTCTTTCATTACTGGTTTATTATGCTTTCTGTATCTTTGCTCATTTTTCACCAGTATTGCATTAAGTATTGATATTGATTTCTTGTAAATGGTACTGAAATGGATGGCTCACAGTTTTTGTTATTGTTCTGTAGCACTTGTATGTAATTTATTACAGCTGCAATGGAACCTGCCCCTTGCTGCCAGGGTTTAAATTAAATGTGCCATGTTTTGGCCCCTAGTAGTCACATACATTTCTCATTCTGGATCTGAAAGTGTTATGTACAGAGCAACTTTTGAAATTACTTCCTTGAAATTATTTTAAAAGTTTATTTCAATAATTTTGGTAATTAATAGGTAATATATTGGTTGAATTAATGGCAGTTTTATTTCCCATTGCAGAGACTAATTGCTGTTCTGTAAAAATAACATGGAGTAGCTGGTACTCATGACTGGCTTTCCTCTTTCTGGGAGAAAAAGGGGAAATCAGCTTCAAAGAATTTTTCATTGTGTGTTGAACATACATCTTTTCTTGTGTATGAGCTCTCCAAAAGTCTATAATGAAAATAAAAGGGGTTGATGCTGAGGAGGGATGGCCCAATTGGAAGGGCATTTCTTTGGACCATGCTGTGGACTTCGTTTTGGTACAAAACTTGAATTGGAACCATCAATTAACTTGGTTTGCTGAGAATGAAGCTGCAGAACTGAAAAAAATGAAGTAAAACAAAGAAAGTCCCCACACCAAACCTCTCTGTTCATGAGGTTCCTTCACAGAGGGTTTGTAGAGAAAATAATTTTGAGAGAACTTCAGTGGTTTTAACATAACTCCCCCCATTTGATAGAACAGTATCAACACATTGATGTTGAGAGACACTTCTTGTTTTGTTTTTTTTCTGCTATTTTAATAGCAATAGAAGTTGCTGTTCTGGCAGAGAGGGAACATTTTTTGACTCTGTCTGCTCTATGATTTTTAAAGGATTGGGATGAAGGAAGGGGATTGGGTGCTTTTAGGGTCCCTTTCCTCCTCTTGCTGGGTGTTTGTAGGTGCAGCTCTGGGCTCTGGGTGCTCCAAGGCCATCAGTGTTGCTCTCATGGAATTGCACTGGTGTAAAACACTTTTTACTCCTTCCAGAAGTAATTTATATTGAAACGAAGAGCTCTTCACACAAGATTAACTGAAACCCTTTGCAAAAAGTCTTAGTCACAGTTCACTGAATAAATCCAATTGCCATTTCACAAGCTCTTCTCGGGCATTTCCTCCCCTTGATTTTGGACAGCATCCCTTACTCTTCCCCTGACAGCTTTAGGCAGGTCTGTCCCACTCAGTTCCCTCTGCTCATCCCACAGAGTGGATGGACTCCCCAGGCCTTTTAATCAAGGTATTTTAAGCAAAACAGGAATGTTTTCACATCAAACTTATTTCAAACAACTCAAGATTTATGCAACAAAGCGGCTGAAGCTGCTGTTTTTAGGGCTGCTATGAACACAAAGAGGACACAGCCAAAATTCTCAGGGAACACAAGGTTTTGGCAAGGCAGGGATTGCTGATCCACCACCACACGTGTGTTGGGAAGGGATCTCATGAAATGGAATTGCATGTATGAAAAAAAGCCATCTTTAGGCATAAAATCTTAGAATTGCAGAATAGTTTTGGTTGGGAGGGACTTTGACTGCTCATCTCATTCCATCTCCCTGCCATAGCAGGGACACCTCCCCACTGTCCAAGGTTGCTCCAGCCTGGCCTTGGGCACTGCCAGGGATCCAGGGGCAGCCCCAGCTGCTTTGGGCACCCTGGGCCAGGGCCTGCCCACCCTCCCAGGAACAATTCCTGCCCAATATCCCATCCAGCCCTGCCCTCTGGCACTGGGAGCCATTCCCTGTGTCCTGTCCCTCCATTTCTTGTCCCCAGTCCCTCTCCAGCTCTCCTGGAGCCCCTTCCGGCACCTCAGGTCTGAGAATTGGAAATTACTGTCATGATATGGGGAATATCTGCCATGCCAATTTTCCTCCTCCACTCCTCATGTCTCTCTGTTGTTTCATCCTGAATAAAATTCCTATTTAAACAGCACTTCTCCAAGTGTAATATATAAAATAATGTGCTAAAAATTCTTCGCTTGCTAATGGCACAAATTGCTTTTACAGGGCCTTAGACCTTGGTTGTGAAATCACTGCAAGGCAGTCTCCAAATTGTGATGAATTTTAGCCTTCATATTCACACATTTTTGCTGCACTTAGAAGATTTGTAGGAAACCTTATGTTGAAGGAGTAAGTTAATTCACTGAGAAGATAAAAAATAAAAAGTCGTCTCCTTTAATCTTATTTTCCCCCCAAAAGGCAAATTAGCAATCCAGGAGTCTTAGCTTCCCTGTTGGAAGTAATTGCTTGTAATTTTTGGTTTATGTTAGTTTGTTCAAGTCCCCTGAGAGCAACAGGTCCAGACCCCAGAGCTCATATTGCAACAGTGATGATGTGTTGGGCAGCTGGAAAAGCCTGAGCTCAGAGGTGTTAATCTTATCTATCAGTATTGGTGTCCCACACCTCAGCCCCGCTGCAGGAAATTAAACAGTGAGATCTGCAAGGGAACTATTTCATAATGCTTTAAACAAATGAACTCCTTAACATTTTATGATCTCTGGAGGATTGTTTTGTTGGTAGCAGCGCTGTCTGCAGTGGGGAGCATTTGCTGGAAAAGCTGTGGTGTGGCAGTCGTTGTCAGCCACAGCCCAGAAAAACTGCACTGGGGACTCTTACTTGAGCTTTATCGTGACTGGGTAAATGACTCAATCTTTGTCAATTTTCATTTGGGCTGAGTTTCACGGGAAGAACTGTCCCAAATCCAGGACTGCAGCTTGCTTTATATGGAGAAATCACTCGCTTCACCCAGTCTTCCTCCCAGGTGTCACCAGGAGCATTTCACTGATGTGGGCAGTTCACAAACCAAGTAACCTCCTACATTTTCTCCTCTGCTTGGTTCAGAGGGGTTTGTGATGATACCCAACCATTAAAGCTCTTTTCTGGTTTATGCTATTTAGAATCTCGTCCCTTCCTTTTATACCATTTCCAGGAGATTTCAATTCACTTTCCTGCCCCTTTGCCACCCTCTGAACCGCAGAGGGGTGGAGGGAGACATCCAGCCCTGAATCAGCAGGCTGCAGCTCTCTCCATGCCTGCAGAGAAATAAATGCAGCCTCTGCTCAGGGAGAGGCTCCAGACTAACACCTCCCGTTAATTTCCCGGTCCCCCCAAGAGAAAAAGGTGTATAAAAAGGAAGCAGGAATTCCTCAAGGATAGCAGTAATGTACCCTCTCCACAAATTACCAGCAGACCTTTACAGGAGCTGATCACCTATAAAAAGCTTCGGAGGAGTGATTACAGTCATTGAGCTGCTGGGGGGTTTATGACTCCTATTCCCCAGAAGGCCAGGCAGTGGTGGCCTGATGCAGAACCACACTGCAAGGGCTGGGAGGTGCCTCAGGCACAGAGGGCACCCTTGGGGCAGTGGGACTTCCCAGTTGGAGAGGGATGAGCTGTAGAACCCCAAACATCCATGCCTGGAGAGCTGGGAAGGACTCAGCATCCTCCTTCTCCCTCTGGAGCAGGAACGGGCTGAAAGCCGCCAGCAGAGTGGTGTGGACAGCAAGGAGGACTTCTGCCAGGGCTCTACCCCAAAGCTCCAGGGGGATTTGCCCTTCCTCCCCACGTCCCTTCTGCTCAGCTGTGTGTATGGCTGGGGTGGGTGACAAGCAATATTCCTGCCACCTCTGACTCCCCGACAGGAGGGCGCAGCCAGGCCAGGCTCTGCTCCCAGGGAAGAAGGGACAGGACAAGGGGACATGGCCTCGAGTTGCACCGTGGGAGGAGGTGGAACTAGTGACATTTTTTCACTGGAGGGGTTGTCAAGCACTGGATCGAGCTGCCCTGGGAAGGGGGGGAGTCGCCATCCCTGGAAGTGTTGGTAAACCAGGTAGCAGTGGCACCTGGGGACGTGGTTCAGTGGGGGACCTGGCCATGCTGGGCTGTGGTTGGAGTGCAAAGTGTGCGTCTGCAAAATCCCCAAATTCACTCCAGTTTTGGATGGGAATCAATTACCATTTATTTGTATCTTCAAATCTTTGAATATGAAAAAATTTGCTTTGGGAATGAGCTGATGATGTCTTCCCTTTTCCTGGCTCTTCATGGAGGGGAGAGATGAACTGATTTAAAGTAAGAAGAACATTTCAGATAAACCACAGCAGATATGTTGGACATAGAGTTGACCATCTGAGTGTATTGGTATTGTTCTATTTGTTATACAGTCAATGAAAATAAAACTAAAAGTTCTGACTGAACACAAGCTCTATAGGAGAACAGAGATGAAGTTTCTGTGCATGCTCTGCAGAGGAATTACAGGTACTATCCTCGCTGTTAGACTCCATTTTATTTCATATCTGTACTGCAATGTAAAAAAGCTTATGTAAAAGCTTTTGTAAAAATCTATGTAAAAAAATTCCTAAATTACATAGTATTCTTATCATTTGCCATCCAACACTTCCTTTTTTTTTTTTTTTAAATCATAATCTTGCAGTGTCTATGCAGCTCCACTCCTTGTGTTCCTTTTTTGTTTCATTTGCTGTCAGGGAGCTATCAGTGTTGTGAGAATATCGCAGAATCAAATGATAAGGAAAAATATAGTTCCACCAGGATAGGTTAACAAACAACCCATGATCCCAAGTAGGCTCATTGGAGTTAATTTTTCTTCCAGTTACCAAGACAGAAGGAAATTCAAGTATTTCAGATAGAAAACAAATCTTCAAGTACAGTACACACATAAAATCCTGAGCAAATGTTTGCTGACTACAACACCTGGAACAATTAAGATGGTGCAGTGGAGCAGGGTTTGATTTAAGAGGGGGAGCCTTGCAGATGTGTGCTGAGCACAATCCCCGTGTCCTCCAAAGCGCAGAACAGCCCCAGCCTCCATCCCTCTGCTCTTCTCGAGCTAATCTGGTACTTACTGATAATTGATGCTCTCCACTGAAGGGAACGGGATGGGAAAAGGGGGTGATTTAGCAGCTGTGTTTGCTGCACTTATTTTGACTCATTTTTACTCCGGTGTGTGTCGAACACAGGTCAGACCTTTCACTGCCCAGCAGTGCAAGGAGAGCTGCATTCCATTAAGGAAAGGTGTGCAGGTGGTGCCATTTTACCCGTTTTCCTGGCCAGATGCATTAGGTGATATTTATATATCACCTAATATATATATTTATTAAATTTATTTATAAAAATCTATCTATAAAAAAAAGTCTCTATTCAAAGTTCCTTTTAGATTCATGAGTGCAAAGAAAAACACAACTGTAGTTTTCTCTGAGCTCCTTTCACATTCTCCTTTTTTTCCTTGGTGCTACCTCGGCCAATGGGGAAGTGGAGGCTTGTGAAGGCAGTGGGGCTGGCAGAAGTCCCCTTTCAGTATTTTATGATCCTTATGGGAATGCGGCACACACAGCCTTTCACAGGAGCAGCTCCTCAAACTCCTTGCCTTGTGTCAGAAGGCAGCTGGATGTTAAAATCAACCTCACCCACTGACCGTCCGTAAAAGGGGGAATGAAAACCTTGTGTTTGTCCTACAAACCTCAGCCAAGCAATGCCAGGGGAGCAGAAGGAGCTGCTCTAAAAACACTCTGTTTATCTCTCTTCTCGACTCTTTGTGTGTCTCTTGAACTGCCCACGGCTCACCCTTCTGCCCCTTCCTTCAGGCAGTCTGGAGAAATTGGGATTTTCTCAGCGCTGCCACCCAAGGTTTTGGCAGCACATCACATAAAAAAAGCCAATTTCACAACTGAGGAGCTGCACTTGAGGATTCCTTGTCTGTTTAAGGTTTTCTGCTCTGATTGGGCTGGGGAGGTGATGTTACCTGACTAAGCTTCGCTCGGTGGCTGAGGGGTGAAGCTGCACATTCAGCACCAAATCCCAGACCTATCAGAGAATTAGAGACAAAAAAACCCCCAAACACCTTGCAAATTATTTTAGCAACTGTGGTGCAGGCAAGGTGAGGGTGGGGAAAGCACTAAGTCTGATAAAATTATTATGATTTTATAAATGGCTTTCAAAATTCCTAACGGCTTCTCAAGGATTGATTTTTCTGTCAAGACATTGGACAAGACTTAATAAATCATTATATTCATGGGACCCCTACAGTAAAACAAACCCTAATAGATATGTATATATGCATATATGAAATAAAAACAATTTTTTAAAAAAAGCCTTTTCTATCCTATTGGTAGAAAACAATCTTGTTGAAGAAAACATTTAGGGCAGTATTTTTTTTCCATGTGACCTCAGTCATGTGCTTGGAAAAGGACATCATGGGTATTTTGCAGACATGGCTTTGCATGCCAGGCATAAGAATTGGCATAAAATCTTCACAAGACCAGATTAGATTGAATCCTTTTGGAAATTAAACTTTCCCCAGCAGAGCATGTGCTTGGGATAATTAGCTCTAACAAAGAAACCAAAGACATTGGAAAGGCTAATTAAATAAAACTCAGCAAAATGTCATATATTTTAGCAAAATATTTTATGTATTTATGTAGATGTAGCTGAAATATACAGAAAGAAAAAAAGGCATAAAATACATGATTGAAAACACTATCCCAATTAAAAAATAAGTATTACTTAATGGCATTTATCTTACACCGTCAGCAGGCTTGTTATTGAGAAATTTAGGTAGGAAATAGTAGAAAATTTGTGAATTTTTTGTTTTTCCCACAGAGTATTCCCAGAAATAATTCCTGGCCCATGAATTTTTTACCTGTAGGGTGCACCTGGCAACTTGACATTTAAAATGCACTGGTTAGCCTTGATTGGAGATATGTTCCATCAAATTGCTGATTCAGTGTCCTCTAACCAGGTCTGCAAAGCAAACTCTGGCCTTTACACACGACCTGACTTTTTGCTCCATGGGAAGGAGGTGTGAGTAGAAAATCATAAAACCAGAGGAGGGAAACCAGAGCTGGAGTAAAACCTGTTTGTAGTCAGGAGAATATTCACTTCTTTTTTTTTTTCTTTTT
>VWZN01015889.1:120073-135073 GCA_013396955.1 Regulus satrapa
TTTTTTTTTTTTTTTTTTTTTTTTTTTTTTTTGCTTGCTACTCAATTCCGCTCCACCAGATTCCTCACAGAGGATTAGATTTTCTAGCTGATGACAGTATTTTTTTAGAAAACTAATGTCTTCAATGTATCCTCTCTGGAAGTCTTGCTTGGTCTAGATATCGATTGGATTTTACTACCAGCCAAGGTCAGAAACTGAAGAGGTTCTTGCTGCAGCAAGCTGTATATTAATCTCAATATCAACTAAGTACCTAAACTGTTATTGGAATTTGATGATCAATTACATTTTTGAAAAGTACTTAGTATGACATTTGTTGGACTTCCATATTTCGTGTTGTACAGTCACACCTGATGGTTCAATAACTGGAAAAATACAAGCAAAGGATCTCTTCATTTCTTTCTGTAGACAGGATCTGCTTTGTAATTCACATCTCTTGCTTTTACCCACATTAATAGGCATTACACACCATTAGAAGGTTTTCTTGCTGCTCACTTGCATTATATTAGAGAATACGCTGCTGTTACACATATTTAGGCAGACAAACACACAAAACCCTCTTCCAGAAGAATATTTCTTTATTCCTCACCCTGCAGCCTTTCCATTGGGAAGTGCCACCATTAAATTCAGCTGCAGTGACTCAGCCTGTTCCTCTGCCCCTAAAAGCTCTCCTCTGTTCTGTGGGAATGTGGTGGGGATTTGCTCATCCTGGCCACGGTGAGGAATGGCTGCTGCAGGTTTTCTTTCTGTTCTGAGTTAAACCAGTGCTGTAGAAGTAAAACCACAGAATTATTTGGGTTTGAAGGCTCATCCAGTCCCATCTCCTGTCATGGGATACCTTCCACTATCCCAGGTTGCTCCAGGCCCTATCCAGCCTGGCCTTGGACATTTCCAGGGATACAGGGGCAGCCACAGCTGCTCTCTTCAAAGCCCATCCTCCAAAACCTTTTAAATATTTATCAGTCCATTTCCTTCCTCACTTGTTTCCCAAGATAAGTTTCACTGAATTAAAATAACTTGCAGAAAAAGTTTCCAAGAATGAAATCAACAGATAATACCAAAGGTTATCATGGCACAAAGACAAGGCTGTCACCAGTGTTTATACACATTTAGAGATCTGGAAACTACACCAGAATGAGGAGCAGTTCTCAGTATGCTCTTAACTTTTTTCTGACCATTCTTTATTAAATGGTGAGACAGGGGAAAAAAAAATCGCAGAGTTCAGTAGATCATAAATAGCTTTAAAATTCATTACTTGATTTACCAGCCAAGCACAAACATGGTCTTCATTTTCTGTTGGGTTTGGGGGTTTTTTGTTGTTTTAAATATTTTATTTTTTTGTTTGTTAGAGGCTTTTTATGTATTTTTTTGTTTTGTTTTGTTTTGTTAACTTCAACAAGGGTCTGGTATTTCTCTCTTTTAATTCCTAAGAAAGACCAATAAGGAGAATAATGCATAAGCTTTGCCTCTGTTAAGCATCATCTGCGATGACATCATTAAAAAAAAATCAGCATCACTACAACTGCACGGACCTTCCAATTTTCAAGCACATAAAACGTGATAAGTGAACTTCTGTCTTCTGAAATATGCGTTGCACAAGCTCTGAACGAGCTGGAAAGAAAGCAGAAAGGCTGGATTTATCAGGCATCAAGTTCAGCCATCCAGATGTTGCCAAGCTCGTTTTTGTTGCTGGCTGTGGGTAATTTTGAAATGGTTTGTAAATTTAATTGACCGTGTATGAAGTGTGCACAGGCCGTGCACAATCAGCAGCGTTGCTGAGATTAGCGGCTCTATCTCTTAGCTAAGCAGGTCTAATGTGCTTTATTGGAAGCAAAATGCACCCTGAGGCATTTTAAACATAGCAGCCAGGTAGGATGTGACTTACTGCAGTGACTGTGTTCTGAGCAGGTCAGAAATTAAAGTGCTTTTGGGCTCTCAGCCACCCCAGTTAAACTTTGGGCAGAGATTTCCTAACTGAGTTACCTGTTGTTGGTACCTCAGTGCCTCAGGAGAGGGAAAAGGAGAATGCTGGGATGTTTGCTCTTGGTGGGCAGGTAAGGCTACAAATCAAGGCCTAGAACCTCCTGCCAGTGGCTCCTTTTATACTTTGTGGGTGTTGTAATTTACCTGTCTTGTTAAATGATGTTATATAGCACCACAGTCTACACCTGACATTTAGAGCATCTCAAGTCTTCCAGTTAGATCACTTTAATCCACAGGTATTTATGTAGGATTCCTGAAATATAGACTCTAGGAAGAGTCCTATAGACTATAGGAATTAGAAGAGGAAGAGAAAACCTCTGGGATTTTAGATTTTTAAAATTCATTATTTTCTGTGTTCACAGTGTGGAGAGGTGTTAACCTGGCGGGCTTCTTGTTGGCAAAAAATTTGGGATCTATGCATTGCAAAGTCTAGATAAAACCCAATGGTTCTGGCAGTCAGAAATAAGGTCTGTTATTATAATATAATCTTTCTGGTTGATGCAATGCAAATCTTTCCTCATCTTCTCTTGCTTTTGTTTTCGTTGGGATATGTGATCTTTTTTTTTTTTTTTTGGTTTTATATATTTACCACTTTTCTGTAAACTCCTATTCCAAAGATTTATGTCAGAGAGGCAATTTTCTTCCCAACAAGAGACTTATCTTTTTAGTCCCAAAACAGGTCCCCAGAATATAGCTTATTGCAGCAGCACAGAAGAATAAGTCAAGAGTTATCACCAAGTATAGCCAATTCAAAAAAAAAAAAAAAATTTTTTTCACCTTGAATTATTTTTCAGCTCCAAATCCAGTTTCTGAGTTACAGTTATGACACTCTCAGCTCTAGGCTCAGTTCTAACTAAAAAATTTCAAGAAATCATAGAACTATTGTGTTGAAAACCCTTGCAGAAATTAAAGGAAAACATACAGCTCTTGAACTGATGCCTTGGAAATGCACCTTGTAGCCCTCATAAAACGGGTCTCACATGAAATGTTAGCTCAAACTCACACAAATACTCAAATCACTCTTTGTTTGTTGCTGACCTGTATCTTTTAAGCTTAACCCACACTTGCAAAAGCCCAAAGGAGTTGTATTTGGAGTCTGGTTGTTCATGTACCTTTCTACCCTAAATCAACAAAACCAATCTTCAAATAGGAGTGACTGCACCACTTTTTCCTTCGGTAAATGGAGATTATTGTGCAGTAGAAAATGATAACTTTATTTCACAGGGTTTTGAGGACTGGCCAGGTGGGTTTGTCCTTCGCTCTGGCTCACTGGTGTGGAATGGTTTGGATGATGTTGGGACGCAGCTGCAGAGCACTTTGAGGAGCCAGGTACGGATTTTGCCAAATGTTCTCTTAACCAGGTAAACAGTTACAGAATTGCTATAACATTTCATGATGAACGACTAGAATCGTTGTTAGGCAATTTCAAGACGCAATCACGACTCTGAATAGCCCCAGTGGCTGATTAGACAAGGAAAATTGAACTCATCTTTAGAGGAAAGGGCCTGGCTCCCAGGTTGCAGTGGAAGGCAGGGAGATCCCAAAGGGATCCTGCTGGGCACTGTGCCTGTGGCAGGCGTGGAGCACAGAGAGCTCTGCCAAGGGCTGGGGAAGCTCAGGTAACTCTACCCCTGCCATGGTGTGCTGTGGAGCAGCAAGAACGGGAGCGCCAGCCTGGAGTTCCACTGAGAAACAACCTCGGAAGGGAAACAGCTTTTGGGAAAGGGGGGGCATCCGAGCAGGATTTAAATATTAACTACAGAGATAATGGGAAAAAACCCATAGATGTCCCACATGTGAGCAAGACACTGGAAGTATTAATAAAAGAATCAGTTTGCAAGAAGAGCCGCCTGTAGTCTGAGAGATGTCATCAGGCACCAAGTCGGTTAATTAGGTCCAAAAATTAAGCCTGGGTAACTCCTCTGTGGAAATTTTATAATGCTTTGCTCACTGTTTTGAGCATGCAGAACAGTCTTCATTCTGCTTTTAAAGTCTGTGGAAAATTCTCAGGGATTTCAACAGAAAACCCGTTTTCATCTGCCTGAAGCAGCACCTTGACATGGAGGGGCTTTCAAGGTGGAGTTCATTGGTATCTAGAAAGCCAGCAGGACATCTCTATGTAATTTAGATCCATATGAAGTCCTATTTTAATCACTTTAACATGACCTGACTGATACAAAGGCCTTGTCGTGGACTTTCTGCTTGAGAGTAAATTTCACGCTCCGTGAAATTATCATTATTATTGCTGTTGTTGTCATTAAAATCTACTTTAGGAAAGCTAAAGGAAACCATGCAGGTAACACTAAAGCAATGAGAAATGGAAATTCCCAACAATCTGTAGAATTTCTTGGATTGGCTGCACAAACCCTCATTCTACACTACGAAAGGATGCACTGGAGCCCATAGCTCCTCTTCGATCCCACCACCAGCAGCTTTCTGAATGAATGTATCAGTCATTAGCTAGGCATGTTTATCTCTGGTTTTTCCTTTATCTAATATTGTATATTTATTAAATTTTCCCAGTCTCTTCAGAGTGCTTCCTCTGTCAGAAGTGGCAGCATTCTGCAGGTGAGGACATGGCATTGTAGCATTTTCCACACCTCATTCATAAAGTAATTTGCTTTTTTCTGCTTTGTTGCATAGGTGTCCATCACCAAGGACATTTCCTTCGCTGAATTCTTTCTCCTGATTCCAAAATGCTCTGATAACTTCCTCGTCAAGCTCTTATGAAGCATAACTGTTTCTTTCAAAATGCACATGTGCTTTTGTCTTTTGTCCTGATAAAACCCTTCTAGAAATGTAGTGCTCTTTAGTTTTGAGAGTTGAAGGATGTATTTTCTCCCTTAGAAGATGTTTTCATGGATTCTTTGTCAATGTGTCGTCAGTGTGAATCCCAGGCAAAGGGTATCCAAAACTAATGCTGAGTTTAGGTGCAGGAGCAGTTTCTGTGGGTCCTGAGTTTGAGTTTATGTATTAGATATTCTCTTTAGCAATCTCCCTGTTTTGGTATCTGTCTGTACTCAAGACCAGGACTGATCCTCCCTCTCTTGCCCCCCCTTTTATCCCTCCCTCTTCCATTCTTCTTAATAATCAGAAAGTTATGTTGTGGAGACAAGGACAGCTGATGTTCACAGTTGATCAAAAACTGGACTACTTCTGTAAATAAGATAAAATCTTTTTTATTTGATAGGCACAGATTCTCATAAGTGCATGTATTCTTTTTTTTGTGGACATCCTCTCTGAATAGCAAAAAGTTTCTGCAACCAGTCTTCATGGGCATAGGTTGAATTATAAACAGGAATAACCCAGTGGCTTCTGAACAAAATTCAGATTTTGGGTGATTGTGTCTGTTGCTCCATCAAAGAAGTGACTGGTTGTTCTTCAGTCGAGATGGGAGACAAGAGCAAAATCCAGACCTGTCTTGAATTTCAGAGACACTGGGCAAAGCCTCGATATCTCCTTTTTTCAGATCTCACAGCTCAAATTCTGGTTTAGACCTTTTCCTTTCGTTTTCCTTATGCCATGACAGGATAAACGGGAATGGCTTTAAACAGACAGAGGGCAGATTTTTGGATGTTACGAATTCTTCCCTGAGGGGGTGGGCAGGCCCTGGCACAGGCTACCCAGAGCAGTTGTGGCTGCCCCTGGATCCCTGGAAATTTCCAAGGCCAGGCTGGACACTGGGGCTTGGAGCCACCTGGGACGATGGGACATGGAACACAATGTGCAGCAGTGCTTGCTGCAAGCAGTGCTTTCCTTCCTTCTCTTACCCTCACCTCACTTTTAGCTCTCGCTCTCTAACAGTAAAATAAATGCAATGCAACCTACATCAACAGGCCTAGAAATTCAAAGGCATTTTTAGCAATGGCAAAAAAAAAAAAAAATTGAATAACTTCAGGTGATGCTTATGGTTTCTAAAAATGCAAGCATCAACTGGTAAGTTTTTTGAAAATTGAATATAAAATCATAGAAAAATGCTTTATTTGATTCTCTGTTTATGGGAAATTCATTTTATTTGACTTTTTTATTTGTAATATCAACTATATTGCAGAGCAGAGTTTCTAGGTGCTCCCTTATGGTACCATTCTTCTAAATTATTAATGCCGTACTGTTGATATATTGTCAGCCTTGTACATACATTCTATGAAAATGAGTTTTACAGTAGGCTGGGATTTATAACAAAGCTTGACATATGCAGCTAATTCACCTAGACAGTCTTGTCAGTTTTAGGTTCATAAATAATTGATATTCGGGGCTTGGAGTTCAGCTACTGTTAGTGCTCCAGCTGTTAAATTTCAGCAGCATAATGGATGAATATTTGTTTATAATTTCTGTACATGGACCTGATGTCAGATCCCCGGTCTCATTTACATAGGTAGATTGAGATGTTGGAAGTGTAATGAGCATATGAAGATGATGAATTGTTTTCCTCAGTGCTGGTGCGTTTCTGTAAATGTTTGATTAGTTTTGAATGGATTACTGTTAGATTATCTGGTTCAGGGGTTAAAGTGAGCAGCTCTTTGCTCCCAAAGCTTTCGTGATCCCTTGCTGACAGATTTTAAAATTCATACAGTGATATTAGTGCTGCAAAAGCGAGGGGTGTTCTTTGCAACAGATGTTTAGTAATTAAACATACGGTTTCCCTGTTTGGAAGTTGCCTGGGAAATTTAAATCAAAATGATTTGTTTACTGTAGTTTGAGGGAATTACAGTTTCTAAAAAAATAATATACTTTTGCCCCTAAAGTGCTGGAGTTTTCCCCCCAATGACACTAATTTAAAATGAGCAAAACACACACATACCCTCCCAATATTTCAGATGCTCAACGCCTTGGCTGACAGATGCGAAGCCATTAAAAACAGAGGTTCTTCTCATTTTCTCCTCCCCTAAATTAACGAGCAATATTCACAAAAGCATCTTCAATTGGACGTCCCAAGCAGAGATGCTGAAGCAAACCAGATTTCCAACCATACCCTCCTACTGGAGCCCAGCTGGGAGAAGCCGTGGGATGTGGACACGTGGCTTACACACGATTCCCAGTGACGTAAAGGGTGCGAGCGAGGAGGGGGAGTTCAGTAAGGAAATGGCATTGAAGAAACGCGGAATAAATTAAAATGAGACGTTCCCTCATCCGCTGGGACTTGGCGTGTGCCACACAGCTGAAAGGAGTGCGAGGCAGAAAGTGTGGGGAGCAGACTGGGTTTGGCTTGCTGGGGGTTTATATAAGGATGGGAGGAAGAGGAGAGGGTCACCCCATCTCCCATGTGCTTGTCCCAGCCCTGGTGACACACACAGGGAATGAGGTGGAACCTGAGCTATGGAAGGGGAAATCCTGCGCTGCCTCTTCTGTCCCTGCTCACTCAAACACAACCCTTTATATTCCTGCCTTTCTCCCACTCCCCCCACGCCACCCTCGCAGCAAGCAGCCCTTGGACGAGGAGGTCTCGGGGAGCAGCTCCTTAATGAGAAGATTTAGTGGCCACAGCTCCGCAGAGCCCAGCGCCTCGACCGCCACCGCGCCGCGTTCTGCCAGCCCCGCGCACGGCTCCCCTGGCTTGTCTGGCAATCATGTTAGTGATTATATGGGTAATGAAACACGTGCTCTTTTTGTCTGTGGCTCTGATTAATCTGCTTTCTATTTAGCCGTGATTTATGGTGCTCAACTGTTGAGGTGAGCGCTGGCCCATCAGTTCCGTGGCCTATTACGGGCGCCGCGGCGGCGAAATGCCTGCGAGGCTTGAACTGTTTCTTGACAGCCAGGCTCCCCGCTACATTCCCTCCAATCTGTTTTGCTTCCTGGTGTGACCTTTCATACAGTAAAATACATTAGTTGAATAGCACAGTCTCATTAAAAGAGTGAATTAACCGAAGAGTCTTTTTAACTAAATGACAGCCAAAGGACTGAGTGCTAATAGCCACGGGCAGTTAGAAACTTAACTCATGAATCAGGCTGTTAATACTGCTCGCTGCCTGAAGCGCTAAGGGCACCACACTCTCTGCTTGCTCTCATAAGAAGAAAAGCTCATTACTTTCCTCCTGATGGGAGAGAAAGAGTGAGCGAGCAATAATAAAGCTTGAATTTTTCAATACTGTTAAAAATGGGGCTGACAGATTGCCGACAATAGGAGCAACGGGCTAGACACTGCAAAGAGAGCCACTGAATTAGCAATACCATATATCATACAATCTAATTAAATCAACCCCAAGAATGAAATTAGTTTTCTGTGAGTGAAATGGCCTTTGAAAGAGCGCTATTAAATGAACTGTAGAGCATTAATTAAATAATTCACAGTGAGGGATTTTGCATTTATACAAAAATTGTGCACTTAATTGTCCATGCTGTATTACAGATTTGGCCTTATGTTAACAATGTGTCTAAAGCACACTTACTGGAGCGTATCAGGAACAGCTTAACATAAATGCAGCTTATAAAGTTTTAAGAATTACCAAAGAAACTGGAGAAAAGAGGTAACAATAGCCAAAAAAAAGCACACAGAGTCAACCACTTTTTCACATTAATCCTGTGCACGTGTGACAACTTGTTACATTTTTCCCCCAGTGGAATGACATTAGGGCTTCTGAGTTTTAATTAAACAAAAACTGCACCTTCTCATGATTTAGCAAAAAAGAAGCCCCTATGTATGAAAATTGCTGGGGAAAACAGATATTTTGGTTTGGAAAAAGAAAACACAAAGTTTCGGTCCTCAGCTTTTCAGTAAGACAAATAATGAACCAATTAAGGGCCATGAAATCAATTTAGTTTTTTATTTTGCAACTCTGTCACACCATAACTTCAGTTAAGAAATATGTCATTTTGAAACCAAAACCTTTGATTTGGAAACCATGAAAATGATTTTTTTTTTTTTTTAATCTACCACGTGGGGAGAGACCTTGAAATTAAAAAAACTTGATGATCCCTTCAAATCCTGATATTTTCATACACATATTATGGCTCGGAAATAATGTGATGCTCAGTGTTATTCAACTTCCTACCAAAGTGAAACCTTGGCTGTCAAATACACTTGACAATGTGTATCTGTATACAAATTAATAATACCCTATTATGAACATTCATAGACTCATAGATTTTCCCTGCCCATTTTTATTTTCACATTAATTTGTGATGTTACTTTAAAATGTGAGCAAATCTACCCTTCCATTTGGATATTTTCGAGAAAACTTAAGAATGTGTCGGCTGTTGGTATTTTAAGATGTTGTTCCTAATTCTTGTTCTTTTTCATCCTTGCAAAACATTAAAAATACAAATAAATAAGGAAGTAAGGTTATATATTGAAATTTTATAAATAATTAGCTATAACCAGGGTATAACTTTCCCCAATGCTTGCAAAACCAGGCTTACACTGCTAAATAGTACATTTACTTAAATTTGTGTTTTCCTTTTTATTTTTGATTTTGTTTTCTAAAAAGACCAAAGGAAAGCTTCTAATGCTCCAAAGGGTGACCACTCCAAAACCATATGGGTAAATGAAAATATTCTTCAGTTATAATGAGATCCAATCAAATTAACTCCCTAAATTAAAACACAAGAAGCTGGGAGTGTTATCTACATATTCTCTGTCTTCTTACCAGCCTCAGATTTTATCAGCAGTTTCCTCAATCAGAAAAACACTGTGTTTCAGGAGTCATTTACTAATAGCCTAAGTTTGAAGATGGCAAGAAAACTGTGATAGTGAAGCCGTGGAGTGCAGCACCTGCACCTGGCCACCAACTTTAAACACGAGATGGAGGTGATTGACTTGGATGACTAAGAATATTTTATTGTTTATTTTATTGTTTTATTAATGTTCCTGCGTTCGGTTTTACTTTGAGACCAAATCCCTGGGAAGGATGAGGTGAGACAGGACCTGGGAGTCAGATCTAGGGCCCGTGGGTGCTCACAGTCTGACACAGAGCTGTCAGAAGGAGATTTCCTAGGAGAAAGTGGAATTAAATGGACTGACAGCTTGCTGACTCTCAGCACTGTGTGTTGCCATGCAGGCACTGTGCTCGTGGACACTGTTTGAGCACCCGTGTCTCCCTGAAAACAGAATTCTGCCCCTGTCATCTGTGTGAGGTGAAAGACAGGACCAACCAATTCCTGAGGGTCTTTATCCTGTAGGCCAATGCTCATGGTGACTGTCCATGGGCTGCTTGCTCCCAAAAAGTGCAGCAGGGCTGGGGAAAGCTCTGGAGCACCAGGGGCAGCTGAGCGAGGGCCGAGCCTGCGGAAAAGGAGTCGCAGAGGGCTCACAGCCACCCCTTGCTTGAGCTGTATTGAGAGCTCACATCCTGAAACGTGGCAGCAGTAATCACTGCAGGCATGGATTGGTGATGCCCAGTGTAGTCAACAGTACCTGAGCTGAGAGGGACATGTCCTCTGACAGGTACAGAGGAGCTGCAGACATCCTAAATTGTTTAACCGGGCTTAATCTCAAATTCACATAAGGCTGCGATTTCTTGTGCTGCACCAGCTCATGCTGAGCAGTCTTTCACAGAAAAATATTTTCTTAAATGACACTGAAAGGCTCCAGTGACAAATCATTGTAGTTTCACATTTCCATTTATTTTATTCTGAGATTTGGTATTGATATAAAACCACCATGAACCTGTTAATGATATTTCATGTGCAGTAATGTCAAACTATTCAATCAGTTGCATCATTACCTTTCATATTAAGCATATTTAGTTTATTCAGTTGTAACAAAGCATTTCAAGCACTAAAGGTCTTCTTTCCAGAAAGTACTTACTCATTTCAATTCCATTTCATATTATCTCTAAAAATGTGTATTTTGTCTTGATTCTAGATGAAAGCCAAAGGAACAAATGCTTTATTACCTAGCTGGGAAAACCTGAAGATTTGTTCCTCAAAATAGGCCACTGAAAATATTTGGGCTGTTTCATTGTAAAGCTAACAGAAGGCTGAATATTTCAGGTACTCCCTACAGAAATCTAATGAAGGTTTGGAAGGACTGGAGGCATTTATAAAATTGGTAGAAATGCCAATTAGATATCTGGATCACTCTGCAGGCAAGGCAAGATGTAGTTTCTGGTTGGGAAATGACACTGCACTTGATCTTAGTGAAGGGACACAAGAATACATTAAAAATTAGATAAAGAATATATAAAGAATTAACTTTATATATCCATATATACATGCTTAGCAAGCTGCTGCAACTTACTGGGGGCTGTGGAACTTACAGAAGGTTTTTCTTGGCACAGAAAGGAGACAAAAACCTTTCTTTGTGAACGTGTGTTTTTGAAGTGCCTTTACAGGTTTGGGTATAAAGTAAGGAAACAGCAACATTTGGATTTTTGAACTTTGAGTATCATACAAAACTACATATGCCTACAGTTACAAGGATTGGCAAATGCAAAATCCACTAATACATCTGTAAAACACTAGAAATTGAAAGAAAAGTAAGGCACATTAGGCAGCAAGAAACTTCTGGAGAAAGAAGTTTGATTAATCCTCAAACAAGTGTCTAACTTCCTGGGCTTCCTCTAAATTTAGGTCCCCTGGGCTGTTCCTCCTGCCTCAGGGACAGAATTGGCATTGTACACCTTTATTGATGCTTCTGCTTAATATCAACATCCAGGACAGTCATCACTCAAACATAAATGAAGTTCCAAAAGGTTTTGGTGCAACTGAAAAAGCCAGAGTTTTATGGCTCTGTCCCTCACCTACTGCATTATCTATAAACTATTCCTTGTTGGAAATGAACCTCTAGTCAGCATGGCAGAGGACCAGTGTGTTATATATCAATATATAATGTAAGAATGTGCCATTCAATATGCTGCAAAACTTGCTATTAAGAATTAATAATTCTTCTCCTTGAGCAGTCTCTTCAATGCATCCAAAAATTTGCCATTTCTGAACACATTCCCAGTCAGGAAACTCATCTACTCTCTTAGGGTGTGGGCCAGAAGAAAAATAATTATGGGATTTTAAGGAAGAGTTTAGCAACAGCAGAGTTTAGAAACAACTTTTTCCACTTGACAACTTTGAAGACTCCTATTTTGCTTGGAATTCTGATGGCAGCATTAGGAGATGCTCCTCAAGGCAGAGTGTGGAGGCGGGGACAGTTTCTGCAGCCCAGAGATCTCCTATTTCCCTGTTTTATACCCACTGGTTCAGGAATATCACAAAGCAACTTTTCTTAGTGTTTTTTCATGGTGTTGTCTTTTTGCCTTCCTGACCTTGCTGGTCCTCTCCTTCTTCACAGCCTTCTGCAGGGAGGAATGCCAGAAGCTCACCGCCAACTGCAGGCCACCACCTTGTGTTTAATTTAAACACATCTACCAGTTTAAAGATTTGCAGATTCCCATTGCTATTCTCAGGAGCTTCTGGGTCCTGCTTAAGGGATTTAGTGACACGGGTCTGCAAAAAACAAAAAAAAAACCAAACCAAACCAAAACAAACAAAAGCAGGGAAAATGCATCCTGCATGCTCTCAGGAAGAAGCAGGATGTTTGAAGCTGAAATATGGGAATGGATGTGCATCTGGGCCATCTGCCAGTCCCCATACCCAGGAAAGAGCTAATTTGGAGAGGATCTGAACCACATGGAACAATGTCCTGTGGCAATCATTAAGTAGTCAAATGTCTCCTCAGGTTCCCTGGGAGAGATGAAAATACAAATCAATACGTGTGTATGATGAGACTGTTCAGAAAATTTGACTTCAAGGTACTTGTGCTCCTTGACTGGGAACATTTAATGTAAAAAACCCCTGATCTTAGGGCATCTCTTCCTCAGGTGTCCCAGGTGATTCCATCTCAGACAATCACCTCATATGAATAAATGACTTGACAGAGGCCCCTCTGCCCATCGAGTTTTCTCAACCAATAATTTTTATCACTTTCCATCAATGTTCAGATTCCTTGAAGAACCCAGCCTATAACAGATGTGTCGTAGATGCTCTAACAAGAAAAGAACAGATGCAAGTTTAGTGAATATTGAGTTTTAAACTCGTCCCGCGGTGATTTGTGGCTGTGTCACTGCAAATATTTTTCAATGTCATTGCCTAAGCCCTGGCTGTCACTAACATGGTCAGCTGGGGAATAGAAGGCCCAGCACTATGATCTCGGTATTAATGGGAGCTGTTGAGAGTGGCAAAGGTGATAAAGTATTGTTTAGTTATTGGTGCCATACTTTTGCTGCAGGACATTATTATAAAATGTTGTGGTTTTTGTCAGATTTCAATCACCTCTCCAATAACATCTTTAGAAACTGACTGCAAAAAATATCTTTCAGAGGGGTTTTTTTTTTGGCTCTTTTGTTTGGTTTCTTTGCTTCTAAACTGCGACTGGAACTAAGCAAACTTAACATCTTAAAGAAAAAAAAAGAGATTTTAGACTGTCTCTGAAGTCCAGTTTATTTTCAGTTTGGTTGTGCTTAATTTTATGCAAATGTTTTAGATTGAATGCTTAACTCAAACTGGGGGGGGAAAAAAAAATAATTCCCTGTGATCTGGGACAGATTGCCAGCTACTAAAGGCAATGTAGTTCAGCTCCTGTTCCAGACCTCTGGATATCTGGTAGCCTATCCTTCCTCCTGCTGTGCATGTATATTTTATACTAACGTTAATGGGAGTTATGTGTGGATATTCAGCAGAGAGAGCACACCCCATTTGGTAGGTAAATTTATGTGTCGCTCTTTTTCATTATTCCCCAGACCAGTACAAGGAGAAATAGAGATATAAGATTTATAAAGCTTCTACAATATCCTGTTTTGCCAAATTGTATTCTAGCAAGGGCAGGACAGGATTACTCGCCTCACCCTTGACACCAGAGCAACACAAATTAATGACTCATTGTCACTGTCATTAAGAGTAGCCCTGCATGTTTTTAAAGTTATAATTTAAAACACCTGAAAGCAAGCTTTTATTGATGGCCAAGATTGCTCCATTTTAAACCTTTTGATGAGTACATTCAGTGATACTTTAAATGAGGTACAGTCTCTCTTTATAAAAAAAAGGATATAAAATTAGATTACGAGAGTTTATATAGCTTTTAAATATCAAGCTGTCAGGGCTTGTGCAGGTAGAAATATTATAATCTAAGAATGGTGAAGAAAGAGTTTATATTAGAGGGAGGATTTTTGAGTAAATTCATACCAAGTAGAATATAATGGAGACAGGTTTTTTGCCAGTGCTTTGGCTCTGCTGACCTCCATTTGCAGCAGAGATTAGCCTGATAAAGCCGACACAACCTCAATAAAACACTAACAATGGAAAGAAGTAAATAGAAATCATATTAAGCAGCAGCAATATTGCATGAATTGAAACAAAAATTTAGGTATAATAGCCTTGGTGGGTTTTAATATTGTTCCCAATCGCATCACAATATGAATCATATCATAGTGACTCTAAATAACATTTATCATCTTTAAATCTTCTCTCCTAGAAGATGAGTCACATTATTTGAGAGGGTTTTTTTGAAGAGTTCATACATAATTAAATGTGCTAGAAGCAAAGGGTACAAAATGCCTTGAGAAACAGCAACTTTTTGTTATACGTTCAATTAAATGTGACAATTACATATTTAATGTTATTTTGCTACCTAGAAGAAGTTAAATGAATAGAATAATAGAAAGGTATTGCAGGACAGAACTCAAATAAATGCAGATGGGAAATTTTATTCAGTTTTCAATTACTATAGCATTGCTAAATTCTGAGCATAATCTGTAGACCATGACAAAACGAAAAGATTGGTCAAAAATGCATTTGTAGGGGATTAGAGGCTAAATATAACAGAAAGATGGTTCAATTCATTTTGTCAGAAAATTATCTGTCCAAGGGACTATATCTTCATTTACAAGGAAAATGTTTAATCCATCACATGGATGGGCTTCACTTTCCAGGGTACTCTGGGGTTCAAACTGCAGGGGTCCACTTTCAGTGCTCCAGGACAGGCTTGAAATGGTCATGGAAGACTCCAGACTCAGAGGCGGAGAGGTAGGAGATAACATCAAACCCCAAATTTTTCACTTCCCTGGCCCCAAAGCGGTGATGGTGGTGAGGTGT
>VWZN01015889.1:140073-171584 GCA_013396955.1 Regulus satrapa
AAAGTCACACAGAGCAGAAAGTCCTCCTGGGGGAAAACAGCCAAAAGTGGGATCTGCACAAGCAATGGCACTGGAGAGAGAATAAAACAGCACAGTCTGATGTTATCTGTCCGTTTGCCTTTGCCTTGCACTGTGAGGAGGAGCCGTGCCATGGAAAATAAGTCTGGAACACTGCAAGGAGATTTTAGTGCATAATGGAAAAATACTGCCTCCTCAGTTTAAGGAGAAAAAAAGGAAAAAGTACCCGTCAGTGGATTTCAACACCCAGTGCAGCTGGTTTCGGTGGAATTGCATGCCAGATGTCTTTCCTTTATTCAAGGGTTGTAAGTTTTCCAGAATAAGATAAATATGTATGTTCTCCCTGCATTTTATGGAAATCTTCTTGCTTTATTTTTTTTTCAAGAAAAAATATAACTCCTAAATTGGAGCTTGGAATTATTCCCCTTGATCTATGAACTTGGCAGTAGAGGCAGAGCTGTTGTTCTTGCCCATGACAAGGATTTTCTTCAATGTACTCAAAAAACATCTGAAACTTTTTTTTTTTTTTAAATCAGCTGCTTAATTAATGGAAACATCCAACAAAGGCAATTTTTATCGTCATATTCAGAATGCTGTAAAAGCAGGGCTTTCTCAATGGGAGCAAGTTTAGACAAAACAGCAGAAACCACAAAGGACATCAGACTTGTTCTCCTCACTGGCTCTCCTGTACTGACCATGCAGATTTCATGGGGCAGACCTGCTGGATGGGAGTGAGGTGGGGCCCTGTGGCAGGAGACCACCAGGACACAGATGCACCTGTTACAGATGGGATGATTTCCCTTCCTTACCTCCTCCATTGCCACTTCACCCACTGAAAACAACACTTGTTTCTGAGCAGCCCCTTCCAGGATTGTCCTCTGGTGCTGGAAGGACACCTGGTGCAAGGTGTTGGATGGCTGCAGGAGCCAGGGGTGTCCAGCCAAAGGCACCTGAGGGTGCCTGAACTCACAGCTCTGAGGTCTGTACCTAAAGGAAAGCTCTGAGGTACCACCACAAGCACAGCCTCGGAGGTCAAACAAGATGTCAGTGTGATTTAAGCTGGGTTTATATGAAGCAAAGAATCCCAGAGATTTCTGTTTGAGACTGGTCACCCTCATATCTCACAGCCTCAGTGCCAGGGAGACAGAGAAAATCATGGTCAAGCAGGAGAAGGGAATTTTTTGGGTAAATTTTGTGGGTGCAGAGGTGGGGACTTACACTGAGCTTTGGCTCTCAGTAATTCCAGCAGCTGAATGCCTTTAAAATATACTGCTGTGCTCATAAAGCCTTGCCAGTGTTTCACATTAACCTTTAGACTATTTGAATTTAACTCTGTAAGTAAGCTAGATAGCTTTCTAAAATGGTAGATAATATAACAAAAAAGGTGCAGACGTGGATGAAGATATGTGAGCAAAGCAGTTATTAAAATTAGAATGATTGATACTATTATATTCTGAGGTATCCTACATGGGGAGATCTAAGTGGCTGTTCTCTTTAATTTGCATATGCAGCTGCTAATTTGGGGGCAATTAGCAGGTAAACCAACCCAAACTACACAAATAAACACGGGACAACAGGAAAGAAAAATGCTCTTTGATACTCGGCGGAGTGCTGGAAGATGCCATGGGCTGCAGGGCCCAAATTTGTTAATAAAATCAAACAGTTAAGCTTCCTTGTCCTAGACTCACACGCAAAATAGTAATATAAGGATGTCTAGCAATGAACTCATTTGTGGCAGCATGTCAGACACCACAGACCTTCTGAGGGGATCCAAATCTCCACTAAAAAAAGGCTGCCAAGAGATCAACTCAGGTTTCACACTGCTGGGTTAATTTTTGCCCTCTACATGTGTTAGTGGTTCTGGGCATCCTTTGAAAAGTTAAAGACTTTCTGCTCAGTAAATGCCTAGCTGGGGATATCACTGCACCCCATCACATCCCACTCTACCTGCTCTTCTTCAAACCAGTTTGGCCACGGCAGCAGAACCGGGAGCTACAGGGGCACATCCTCCTGATTCATGAGCAGAATCCCATGAAGGAGCTATGCCCTGGCATGGAGAGGAGAATCCAGCACAGAGAGCTGGAGATCATCTCAGACTCACACAGCAGCACGCTGGAATTTCCCTCATGCAAAATATGAACTTGCTTTCTTCCCAGCTCCCCGATGCATATTCCTGGCAGCCCAGAAAGTCACGGGGCAGGAATGATGTGTGGGAACAGCAGCTGGCAGAGCTTGCAGCGATGAGGAGCAGAAATCACAGTTATTTGGAGGTGGACCTTACCTGTGAGGAAGCTGAAGGTCAGCTCCTTATTTGCACAAGAGAAAGCAGAGATAGAAACTGCCACCTGACAGAAAAGATAAAATAGAGAGACCGAGGCATAAAAGTTTTCTAGTTTACTTATTAGCACTATATGTAATTGGATGGAAGTAGCAGGTTTCAAAAATTTGTCTTACTGTAATGACCATAATTTTTTAGAGATCGAAAATGAATCTGACTAGAAAATACCATTAAACTACCAACTTGCTTAAAATTTAAAGGGTAATTCACATATAATGCTTTTATTTAATAGCCCAATTTACAAAACGTCTAAAATTAATGCAGATCTTTTCAGGACAAAATCAGCTGTAACTGCACCAACTAATTTTTGCTCATTTGAACTGAATTATTAATAAGAGAGAAATATACCATATGTTCCCAAAAGAGCTGGATACATTTATTTCAAATAAAATTGCCGTGTTTGGTGGAATATAAGAGGTTTAAATGCTTTCAGAGAAATGGGTTACTTATATACTGATTTAATAGAGTATAAATCAGACTGCATAATTAGGGACACAGCTGTTTCCTAACCTAAAGCTGCCAGCTTTTGTTGGTTAAGTTCCTTTATCACCTGCATGGCTTTAATCAGCAATAATTTGTTCTTCTTGTGCAGCAATACAAGTTAATCAATAATTTTGCTGTTTGTACTGTACTGGAAAAGGGCTTTTATGGCAGGTTTAGCCAAAACTGGGCACACATTCTCCTGACTTTTTCACTTGATTTATTTAATTTTATGGTGATCCTGATGCTAATTAAAAATGAAAGTATTTTTGGTAGCTAAACCTCTGCCTACACGGGGTACAGAGATCTATTGGGTTAACTTTCTAATGCACCTTCTTTAGTCTGCACTACATTCATATCTGGGCATAAATCCCAAATCCTTTCCTCTGAGATAAAACTCCATGGGAGCTTCTCTCCTTAGAGCATACCTGGAGGTTTCCATTCTATCTGCTCCCAGAAACAAACAAACAAAATGGGACAATGAATATTTCTTTACCATTCAGTTAATTAAAAAAAGTTCCTTGGCCAGGTATCAAAACAAGAAGATTGTGCATATTTCGTCAACAACAGGAATTTACTCTTACCCAACACACCTGGTGACAGCACCATGTTGTGGGGCCATGGCTTTATTCCTAGAAGGTCAAGAAGGGAAATATTTTAACTCATTTTGTGCTGTAATGTGAATTAAAGTGAGCAAAATGGATCAAGCTGATCTATGCATTATCTTCAAATGGGTTATCTGGAGGATTATACCTTTTAAAATTCACATCCATGATACAAAAAGATGGGAAACTTTCACGTCTTTTGACATCCAGATGAGACAAATGCCCAGGGAAGAGTGCTGCAGCTCAGATGAGCATGAAAGAAGCAAAGTTTAATTGGTAAATATTCTGGTATTCCTTCAGAACTCGTATTTTAACTCTTCTCAATAAAGCTTTAAACCCTAATTCAAATCCCATCATGCTTCTCTTGGCCTTAGAATCTTGGGATCAGGTGGAAGACTATGGACAGGTCTGCTTCAAGCTGGGATTTATATAATACATAAAATATGTTTGTTATATATTCATACAAATCCTAACCTCTAAAAATATGTAGGCACATATGCATGCATATTCTTAGCTGTTTAAACATTGGCATATTGTAATTTTAAAAGTCTTGAAGGACAAATGGTAGAATGTGATCTTTCTAAATGAAATTCTTAAAGTGTAATTTGCCACATGAATGCCACTGGCTGCTTTCAGATACTTGTTGAATATTCTAAAAAGGCAGCATACACTGCAAATTTAAACACATTATATCTGAATATTGTTATTTACGTCCGGTTATCTCTCACTAATGCAAGCCTATAAATTTACCTCTGCAAAAGGGGGTGAATTTTCCAGCCTGCTGTAGCACCATGGAGGTTCCAGTAGCACCACCTTCAAGTAAGAGGATGTGCCTTAACTGCAAATATAACTGTGTTTTTATTTAGGGGTGGAGGAAGGGGATGGAAATATTTTAAATAGTTATATTTGAAGTGCATCTGCTCCTTCCAGCCTTTCTCTTTGTCTTCCACAGGGTTACACACAGATAATCACATTCCTTCCTTTTAGAGCCAGAATATTCTTTTAAAACCCCAAAGAGACAATATGCAACTTAAAGCAGAAAATTGGCTTCACTCACAAATTATGCATTAAAGAGACTTTGTGTCTCACTATATGTCTTGCTCAGAGGGAACTTCCACGTTCGCAGATTCCAGCTGTGCAAGACATAAAAATTTTATGCCGTAACTTTTACAGACTAAGAAAGACTTTCTTCAGAGTTTCAGAGCAAGCTCTGTCTGACACCTCCTAATCAGCTCTCTGTCCCTGAGGAGAAGAATATTGCCACCAACGGGGACAATCTGGAATTTCTCACCTGAAATATGTACCGCCCTTCTCCTCCCACTCAGGGTTGAAGTTTAATACATAAATGCCAACCACTGGAGAATGAAGAAAACAAGTTTTGCAGTGTTTTTCTTTCCTCCTTTGGCAGCTCACATTACCAGTCCCTGACTTGTTTAGATCCAGTGCCTCTGGTTTCCTACAAATAACTGCCTTCCCTGGCTCGATGCCGATATAAAAAACATGGAGATGTTGTGCCCAAACTCATTCTCCATGTGCCCCAAAACACAGGAGTAGCCATGCAAACGTGAGACATCCATGGTGTAGTCCATGCACACCAGTAGATGCTCCAGAAGCATCACTCTGCCATCAAACACACATCTGAATTCCCCCAAAAAAACCTTTCCCTGGTGTATGGTTGAGGTTTGGGTCAACAGAGGGAGTCCTTGGCTCTCCCATGGCTGAAATACATTCATTTTAGTTAATTTACCTATTGAGCTATCCCTTCTCCCTGAATGCTCTTGCAGCCTTATTTCAGAGTATTTTATTCAGATTTAAGAGTAGGCTTTCCTAGAATGGTTTGGGTTGGAAGAAACCTTAAAGATAATTTCCTTCTAACCTGCCAAGAGCAGGGACACCTTTCTTTTGGAGGGCCAAAGCCACCTCAGCAGTCTGGTGTGACACTTACATTTTCACCATTAAGAGTAAAAAACCCCCAAAACTCCTTTCTAAATTTGAGTGTCCAGAGATACTCCCCTCTACTGACTGGGGACTCCCCTCTGCCATGACTCAGGGAAGACACGATCTCCATAACTTGCTGATTTTATCTATAATTAATTCTAATTTTTCCCTTATTCTTCCAAGTAGCACCATTAACAGTAATGGAAAAGTTATTTGGGAACATTTGGTTTATAATGTTTATCACATTGCTGCACAATATATGTTATAGGTTTAAATCAATATGTGCAAGTAAAGAACTGGCAATTAAACAACTGCACAAAAAATGTGGTTTTTCTCCTTCATATCTACATCAACTGCAAATATATGTGTAGCTCTGGAGGCATGGCCCTTAATTCTTAATTCTGAAATGCTGAAAAAAAGTGAGAAGGGCTTGTAAACAAGATATATTTGGCAATTCCTCCAGTGTACTTTGATCTATGTAATATAGGTCAGTGCTCAGTGCTTCATTCTACATTCTCCCAAATATCTAATTGCCTAATTATTGCATTATTTCACAGCCAGTTGGCTGAAAGGGTTTGTATGGGAGAGTGGCAGAATAAGAGAGCTGTCAGTCTTTGGTTATGGTCCTATAGTTCTAATTCAAGAATTAAATATCTGTCTTTTCTAAAAGTCATTACATGATTTATTGGAAAATTGGTAGAAACAGCCCTGGGGGGGTTGTGCTCAAAATCTGGTTTAGAAGAGTGGCTGCTAGCTATGACTTTTGATTTTCTTGTCTCAAAATGAATAGCACTGCCTGTTTCTATGCAAATTAAATGTTTGAATGTATTTTTTAAGATAGATTATAATTGTTAATTTAATTGTATTTCTTATGCAGAGAGGTGATTTGTGTTTTGATCTTTATTTCTAGAGGAAACCCCTTTTGCTACTGATTCCCCAGAACTGCAGGACTGCTTTTTTTCTGTTGTTTGATAGCTCTAAAATGTCCTGCAGAAATTGTAGGTCAAGAATTACAGCCATGGTAAATCATGCCTCATGAATGAGAAGTCATCTGTGATTTCTCTGGGGTTTTTTTTTTTTTTGGTCTGTCTTTAAAATGAGAGTAATATTCAGAAGAAAATAAAGTCTTTTTTAACATATATTGGCATAAATATGAACCATTCCAATATATGCATATTTGTGACATTTCAGCTCTGGTGACATCTAGAATTCAGCCTGCATCTATAGAGAGGATGCTGTATAAATAAGCCTGAAGAAAAAAAAAATACTTTAGCTATAGCACTTCTCAACAATTATGTTTTAAAATGCAATTAAATTTCCTTTCTGGGTATAAAAATGATCACTTCCCACCATGAACCCAAAGGTGCCCCATCCTCTCTCCCGTTGATTGTTGAGAATCTGCTTGAGAAGTTTTTTTTGCTTTATGCAGCTTTCAATGATTTCATGGCCCAAATTTCACCATGGTGGGTTTTGTTTGTTTGTTTGTTTTTGGGGGTTTTTTGTTTTGTTTTGTTTTTTGTTGTTTGTTTGGTTTTTTTTATTTTGGTTTTGGTTTTGGTTTTGGTTTGTTTTTGTTTTTTGTGATTCCCTTCTTTTCCTGTGCCTCAGAACCCAAACAGGAATAGGTGGCCCATAACTCCTCGGAGAACTGGAGCTGGGGACACCCAGGGGACAGGACAAGGGATGGGGTTGGCCACTTCTCCAGGGGCTCAGTAGACTCCAACTTCTCTGGGGTGGGCCAGCAACTTTATCACCAGAATTCCTTCTCTCTGCCTCTCTGCTGGCCCATCTACCTCTGCTTCTCAAATAACTGATCCACTTTTGTAATACCAAGGAGCACAAGACGATTCCCCTTTGCTGCCATCCCCAGAAGAGCTGAAAGAGGTGGACAAGGACTGGCTTCTTTGTGGCTTCATTCACCTCCTTCCTTCCAGGAACTGCCTCACATTTTATGGGAGCTGGAGGCCCCCAAAAATCAATAATTTTTACCAAAGTGTCTGTCAAAAACAATCACGATCATGGCTAGAGAGAAAAAGTCACAAAAATGCAGGTCTAAAAGCAGACAGGGGGTTAACTCTCCTATTTATGCATCTGATAATTTATAAGAATTATTTGCATTTACTGTCAGCCGTTGGACTCACGTGATAGCCCTAAAGCTGCAAAGGGCAAATGAGAGGCACATGAGATGCAGCTGGATGGATACAATAGATTGAACATCTCCAAAGGACTCCCATTAGAGTCCAGTGGGTCAATAATCCACAAACCAAGAAGGATTTACATGATAGACCATAACAGCTGCTTTGGAGCCATTTTATCAAGGCAGGACGTGGCTTTAAAACTGTGGTGATGTGCAGGTCTTGCTGCCTCCCAGGATGACATTTTAGTCTACAACAAAACAAATAAACAGTAAAAAATTAGTCAAAGGATCTTAACAGGATCACAATAGGTTATTTCCTTGATTTCACAAAATAACTCTTTGAGATCCATTGTATTTCCTACAAGGAAATTAAAAACTTAGAACAAGGCAGTCTCTGTACACTATGAGCTATGAATAAGACACACCTTTATTGAGAATAACAGAGATAAAAATATATTTTCTACACTATTTTGACATGGTATGCTCAGTAAAGACCTAGGGAAATAGTGTGGCCTATTTCCAGGTGTAGGCAAACTGGATAGAATCTGTGGCAGGAGGATGTAGAGGAGATGCTACTGTACCCTCTCCTTCAATTTATTTGCTTAAAGTACCCAGAAATTAACTTCAGCTTAGTTAAATGCAGAGCAGCCTCAAAATTGCTCTAATTTTTGGCCCTGGGGACTTGCTGTGCCTCAGCTTCATTCCTGTCTCTGACAGGGGACTGCACTTCTGCAGACAGAAACTTCTGTCAGTGCAAGCTACTGGGATTCAAAACAAGGGGGAACCCCCAGTTTTATTGACCTTTTCTTTTGTGCCAGGACAGTGGTGTGAAATGGATGTGGAAAACACCAGGCTTTATCTCCTTTCCCACAAAAAGTTCGCAGAGTAAGAACAGCTCCGCAAGCACAACACATAACAAGAAGATCATTGCAGCTACGCGGTAAATCTGCAAAAGGCTCAAACATTAAAAATTAATCTCAAGACTTTATTATTCCTTTGTAACTCAGCACTGCAATGATCTTTGTGTAGCGGAGGGCTCTGCAGTGTTCATATGTGCTCTTATGCCTCGGCAGAATGCCATGAATTAAGGATGGAGCGTAAACCTCGCCTTTGAATTTCCTGGCTTTTGTTGGTTTGTGTCATAAACTCAACATTATTCAAATCTCGGGTTTAATATTATTAAACGCCTCCTCATCAATGCCAAGTCTGTAATTGGTCACAGTGAATAGGTGATTAGACAGATAAAGTGCAATTGTGATTGCAAAAACTATCACCAGGTTTGCCGGGGACAATAATTATGTAGCTTATAATGTTTGAAAATATTGCCTAAATCTCCTTCCCACATGTTGTTTGTGATGGAAAACAATTAGACAAAGGATTCTTTTTCTAAGCTGCCTCTGATTCAGATTTGCTTGATGAATGGGCTTTATACTGAACCCAAAGCATTTGTTCCAAGTAAATTATATGTCATTGCAAACGCAAAAGGTCTGCTTCACAATGTTTATTGGGATAAACTAAATCTTCTAAAGATGGTAAACAGAAGGCCTCAATAATGATTCACTTCTGTATAGTTTAAACTGAAAAGGACGTTGCAGTTAGGAGGATGGAGATGAGGCAAACAACACTCCCTGCTTTGTATTAACAACATAAGAGGTACAATAGGGAAATTTAATTTGATACTGATCTACATGAGGCATAACACAGCAACACAGTTTCAAATGCTACTTTTCTAATGGCAGCCTTTGAATTGCAAATTTCCACCAAAACCACCTGATTCATTACTTGAATGCGTTCCCAATCCAGTCGAGGAGTTTCTTCCCCTGCTTCCAGAGGGGCAGGAGCCGGCTCTCCATCCTTAACATCTCAGGAGGGGGATGTAAAACCTGAGGCACGCTTTGCTTGTGAAAGCCTGGAGCCTGCAAGGTGACAGGCACACAGGCAGCCTGTCTAGTGCTCAGCAAAAGAGAGTTTCTGCCTTTGCTGCAGCAGCCAAATTTCTCCTGGCAGCGAAAGGTCAGATCCTGGAATAGTCCGCAGCCCTTTCGGAAGCGCTTGCCTTGTGCTTGGAAAGGACATTTCTCAAAGCTGGCAGCGGTTTGAAAATGTTTTGTCGCTTCTGCGGGCCCTCCAAAAACCCAACCACTCAAAGAAATGGCAATCTTTCCTTTCGTGCTCTCGGGCTCCCAGTGGAAAAGCACTTGTGAGGATGGCTGAGCCCTGGGGAGCGGAGGAGCCTTTGGCTGCGCACACCTCGGCCCCATGAACGTGGGGAGACCTCCAGGGCCTCCCACTTGGTGTGAGAGGGCTGGGATTCAGCCTCTTCTCCTGAGAAAGCTCACAGTGAGCAGTCTGGGGAGCGACATTCTCCTTGAGCCTAAAGGGAATGCACGGGAACTTTAATGGGTGTCAGTTCGATGGTTTCAAACCTGGCTTAAAATTGGATCCTAAACAATTTCTGTGCATGTTTGTCAGGTCTCTCTAGTCTTCCATTAGCTCACTCTTTCAAACATTATGTGTCTACATTTCCAGCTCACTGGAATCTTGTTCACAGGTGATTAAAAACTGCCCTGTGGACCATTAAAGTGCCCCACGGAAAGCTGCTAGCTGATACTCAGCCACTTTGTTGTCTCTGTTTTGGGAATATTTGTTTCTTTTAACCCAAATTCTGCATTTCTGGCATTTGGACTACTTGCAACATCCCCTTGAAAGGTTTTCACCTCCTACTTGCTGTTCATTAGTATTCACAGTCACAAGAACACCTTTAACTCACGTTCATGCACACACTCCCAGACAAAAGCTCTGCTAATGGGACTTCATACCTGATCTCGAACACATTGATAACTGAACATCCATAAATGTTGAAAAATAAATAAAAGTTTGCACACCACTTGGAGGTGGCTTCCAATTTCCTCTTTGCTTCTAGGACACACTTCCCATCCTCCATACACCCCGAATGTTCTGCCACCTGGGAGGACTGGCAGGAGGTCAGAAGGGGAGTTTGTCATTTCCCAGCTGTTCAGCAGGGCCAGGGCAGAGGGGCTGTGCTTCAGAGATCTGTGCACAGAGATCCGTGGTCACAAAAAAAAACCATCAGCAGGAACAGGACAGAGAAGCGGCTTCAGTACTTAAGGTAATGCCAGTAAAACGTAGATAAGCACATATTGCATCTTCACCTCTGAGGAAGGCACAGACAATATAGACAAGATGTGAACACTTTCCTTTAGTGCTTCCAATAGTTTGTAAATAAAAAAATACCTTTGTGAATTCCAGGTTTCCCCCTGCTTAGCAGATGGCCAAAGGAAGCAATTACAGTGTGTACTAAACCAGCAGAATTTTCTTCAGAAAACAATTCAGTAAAATCCTTTATATGAGAAGAAGCTTTCATTAATGACCTCTTTGAATTTTACTGGTGAGCCCGGCAATAATACATTGGTATTGTTAGATGTGTAAATGTAAAGAGATAAGGAAATTTTCAGGCAAATCTATATTTAATTTCAAAGAAAAGCTGCTCATTTCTAATGGCCCTGTTTGCATGGATATCTGATGGTAAGGCTAGGGGAGGGTCACAGCAGATAACACCTAACAGGATCATTGAATGAAAAACAAATATTTATTTTCTCTTTGTCTCTTTGGGACTCATTTGCATTAAAACTGCAGCTTTCCCAGAGACCGTTAGTGAAAAAAAAAAACCACCCTAATTTATGCATTTAATATTAGGAAGGCTCTTTGAGATTAAGGTTATATAAAAGCTGATTACACTCCACATCCTCGTCTCTCCACAAAGAACAGGGAGCTGAGATGAACGGTTCGGATGCTCCGTTTGTTGTATACCTCAAATTTGCATTTTATTGCACCTATGTATTTTTATAACTGTATTATAGATCCTATTGTCACACTTGGTTTCTTTCCTGAATTCCAGCTGCTATTCTACAAAGCTATTTGTCACTTATTTTAACCTTGAGCATGCAAAACTCCTCACAGGCTTAAAATTAAGCAAGAGCTTACGTGAAGAGATATTTAATGCGTTCAGGCAGTGCTGCCTCACTACCTGAAGCTGTTCTGCGTTATCTCCAGCACCCTCCCTGATCTTTGGCTCTGCAAAAACCTTTTTGATGTCATCCTTAATGTTGTGAGATTCCTTTCAGAAACTTAAAAAAGAAAAAAAGAAAAAAAAAAAAGAAAAAAAAAGGTGTGGATGCATTTTACATTGAATTTTATTTGCTGATCTGTTAAACTCACTGTCTGGAATCCCAGAATGTTTTGGGCTGGAAGGGGCCTTAAAGCCCATCCTGTGCCCCCCCTGTCATGGCAGAGACCCCTCCCACTGTCCCCGGCTGCTCCAGCCCCAGGGTCCAGCCTGGCCTTGGGCACTGCCAGGGATCCAGGGGCAGCCCCAGCTGCTCTGGGCACCCTGGGCCAGGGCCTGCCCACCTTTAGCAGGAGCAATTCCTTCCAAAAATCCCATCCAAACCTTCTTTCTTTCATTTTAAAGTCTTGCTTTAAGCTTTTGTAAGGAGAGTTTGGGCAGTAACTCCCCAGGCACATTTTGCAGCAGGGATGCTCCCACCAGAGACATGATGGGCTCCCACCTGCACAGGGCAGCCAGAGCCTGTCATAGTCATTGTGACCTTGCTCTCCTCCTGTGATAGAATGCAAATGTCCAAGGGATCGTTGAAAACCAGGGTGATTATCCAGGATGCTTTGCATGCCTTTTAATAGCTGTATTTTTCCCACTGTAAAACTATAAAATGTGATCCCTCCTTTTTTATTGTCTTCTCACGCTTATTATGTGAATAAGTGTGTTGCAAAAGCCAATTGTTTTTCAAAACAATGTTTTAAAATCGCTTTACAAGCATGCATTTCTTTTAAACAAGTAGCAGATTTACTTTTAAGTGAGACAAGTTAAAAAAGAGCTAGAATTCAAGTAATCTAGGAGGCAGGATCTCTTGATGGAGTTTTATATGGAATGGCATTTCACATCAAAACAATTCTATTTCTATGCTGATTAATGATTAAACTGGTCCTTTGTTATTCCTTTCCGAATGCCAGCTTCAGTCCTGAGGTAGACTGCCTCTGGAGTCAATAGGAGAAGTCATGGGAACGTCAAAAACCAGAAGTTATCTTTGTCATTAACCTTGAGAAGCACCATCGATTACTGGCACTAAGTAAGATCTAATGGCTGCAGAGAAACAACTGCTTCAAAAACAATTTTCAAGGCATATTTGGAAATGAGTTAGATGCAGCTACGAAAATGTGGCATTGATATGATTTGGTAGAGCTGACTCAGAATTGCTTTGTGATACAGTTCAGCTAGATTTACTGGGATGATAAAGAAGGGAAAAGTCTCCATGTTGCCTTGTTTTCCGATCAAAATTAGCATCTGCCTATGATGCAGAAATTAATAGAAGCAGAGAGGTATGTGAGTGCAATGCTGATGCTCTAACAGGATCATTTTAATTCTGCACTATTCACCTTAGCTCCCCTGTAACTCAGGTATGTTTGAAAATGTGATCTTATGCTTACAACCTGACAGGGAAAAAATAAATACATGTTTTCTGTGGGCTTGGGAGATATAAAAACACACTTTGAAAGAGATTTGCATCCCACTTTTGAAAGGAATGATGAAAGGAACTTGGAAGCCTTGTGAATTTCAGCTGCCCATAACCTCATTGGTTCTTAAAATTAGAGACATTGCTTCTTCAGTAAATCACCAGTAATTTGTGTAATTTTGAATGAGGCTTTTTGTGCTTTTTGGGAAGTACAAAACTTGCTTTTTTGGGGGAGTTCTGCACCATTTAGGGCAGAGAATATGGTCCCAAACTGGCTTGGTTGGGGTTTTAATAAGGGTGTGTCCATTTAGTACCTTGGTAAAGAAAATATACAGAGTAGACCAGATAAAAAATGAAAATCAAAATTGAGTCATGGGCTGTTGAAATCCCGGGAAAAGATAATGAAATAAAGGATGTTGAACTGAAATAAAAGATGATGTAAAACTATTCTACTCTGGTGCTTGGCCAGCAGCAAACTACAGAAATTTAAGGCCTAAGTCAAGGGCTCTAACTCAGGTAAACATGGAAATATACAAAGATTTGCAGAGAATATGGTCCCAAACTGGCTTGGTTGGGGTTTTAATAAGGGTGTGTCCATTTAGTACCTTGGTAAAGAAAATATACAGAGTAGACCAGATAAAAAATGAAAATCAAAATTGAGTCATGGGCTGTTGAAATCCCGGGAAAAGATAATGAAATAAAGGATGTTGTACTGAAATAAAAGATGATGTAAAACTATTCTACTCTGGTGCTTGGCCAGCAGCAAACTACAGAAATTTAAGGCCTAAGTCAAGGGCTCTAACTCAGGTAAACATGGAAATATACAAAGATTTTACCTAAGCAAATACTGTAGAGGTGTCCAGTCTTTGGTAAACTTACATGAGACAGACTTTAGCCAAATGCACCCAGCTCTGCCTATTTTATTAAGATGTGACCCTTCTCCTGCTGCAAGCTCATCTCTTACACCATGATTTGCAGCAATTAATTGGTCTCCTCTAAGCTGACTAGCAAATCCATATACTACTGTAATTACCTGAATGTAAAATATTTAGGAAATATCTATCATGCTCTTGGAAGTCTCAGGTCATTGAAAGAAATCCAATGAAATTGCAAACAGGGTGAAGGGATTGGCTACCAGGTACCTTTCCTCCCCCCTCCCCATCCTCTTGGCTCTTAGCATTTGTCTCTAGGGCATGACCAAATAGTGGCCATGTGTCATAAAGACATTTATCATGTAATTACAGCTTTAAGATCAGTTTCTGTTGATGTGAGATGATTACTTTGTATTTCACGCCTTTCAGGTTCCCAGCTGGGATTCAGAGGTTTAAGGACATGTGGTATATATTTTTTAAATTTATGAGAGAGCCATTAATTTAATTAATTGGACCATAAGAGTTCAGTCAGTGACCAAATAAGAATCCTGCGAAACAGAAAGAACAAGATGTTTTATGAAGTTTCGATATTTTTGACAAGGGTAACTTGGCAAAGCAAAGGCCTTTGTTTCCTCCTCAAGGAACAGAACATCTCAGTGGAGTAGAAAAAATGACACATCAAAGTCATTGCTTGTGAAACCTGACACTGGAATAAGAACCCTGTTTAAATGAGACTGTTTTAAGCCTGGCTTAAATTGTATTGTTCTCATGTGTCAGCAATAGCCAAGCACCATTCCTGTGTGGCTTACATCCATGCTGCATTCTAAAATCTCGGCTCAGGCATTGTCACTGTGATTCCTCTAGTTAATTTTGGGACTTTCTGTTGTGTGTCTATGTGATTTTGTGTTTTCAAACTGATACCTGATTGGAAATATTGTGAGAAGGTCCCTGTCACCAAGGTGATCACAAAGCTGCATTTCCAATGTTCTCCATGTTCACTACATTGCTATGAGCTTTCCTGAAGGTGGATTTCCATTGAGCTCCAATTTCTTATGATATTTGGGCTCAGTTTTTTTGACCATCCTCACAGCTGTTTAAATTAGTATGTGCCATTTTTGAAGGCTTCATTGAAACCATTTAGGATTTTAGTGGGATGGGTTTTAGCTTGCTTTCCACTATCTCCTCACCTGAGATGCAGCAGGAAGTCCAGGACTGCAGCAGTGACCAAGTTACAGCCTGAAAAAAATATTTCATTCTTTTTCACTTAAACCAGTTAAAGATTTCAGCCTCCCTCCTATCCAGAGTGAGCCCCAAATCTCAACATTTCCCACGAACAGCTAAAATCATAAGTGTTACATTAAGGATAGAGCAGGTTGGAGTTCCATACCATGGCACAGCGCTCAGCTGCCAAGGTCTGCCAAGGGTGATTTGCTGCTCCCTGGCACTGGCACGCCTGCATGGGTGCATCAGACTGGCAGGAATCCAGAGTAATAAGTCATGAATTAAGTCTAAAGGCTTCTTCCTGAGGTAGTGGTTGCTGGCAGAGCTCCTCAGCATCAATAGGCTCCTGTGGATGCCACCAGCCCTGCGGTCACAGCCACAAATGTCATCCACCTGAAAATAAAAAAGTCACATCCAGTTGTGATGCACTGATCCAGCAACACGTGTCTACTCTTTTCTTTCTTTGGGGAATGCACTTGCCTAGTGGAAATTGTTGTGGAAGCATTCAACAGAGGAAATTACCAAAACTGAAGTCATCAGCTCTATTTGTCTCTTCTGTTGAAAGATAAAAATGCAAATCTGGCAGTGGCTGAGGACTGTAAAAGGATGAGCAAACAGGCAGGTGGGATTTACACAGGGAGGAAGACAACAGCAGAAGTGTGGTGACAGCAGAGAAATTATTCTGGTGTGATCTGAGGGCACAGGCCTGGCCCTGGCTGTCCCGAGATCACTGCGTGTTGTCAGCCAAGCTGTTCTCATGCTTAATTTACAGCTCACAAGGTTCATGTACTGTCTAATGAAAAATCTCAGTGGGACCTTGCAGGAGAACATAGAACAGTGACCAAATTATTCACATTTCTGCAAGGAATGGAGAGCTCCTTTGGCTCAGAGTTGCCCTGATGATGACTGGCACCAAAGATTGATATCAGGGGCTCTGTGATCTCTGGGTTTCTTTTGGATTGGAATGTTTTGCTTAACGTGACACCAGTCCTCACCTTTTGCATAACTCAGTTTTCAGTAGATCAGCAGTTAGAGAGGTTTGAGAAGCTCCCCTGGAAGCTGGACCCCAACCTTGACCCTGAGTATCGCCTGGTGTGTGCAGCCACCACAAGTTATGTGTGGGAAAAGCAATGGGAATTGCCTTGTCTGTTAAGCATGTTTACTTCTTTTAAAATAATAAATAAAATTTTTAAAACCCCAATCTATAAATGTCTATTTAGTTTGACACAGGCCTATGAGAAAATAGGATTTTTCTATGCCAGTTAATGTTATTGTTTTCCCTTTCCTTTGGTGCATGCTTGCCTTTCAGGTAAATTTATTTCCATGCATCTCCACTTTAAAATGGTAATAAAAGATCCTGATCCCTCTGTGTCTTAGGAGTGTGTGTAGCTAAGAACAATTCTCTTGCAAATCAATTTCCATGCTCTTTTAGAAGCTGATATAGAAACATGCCATACAGTTAATATTTAATACCAACATTCCATGAAAAATTCAGCTGCTAATAAATGGGATTTATTTATTTTCTACCATTTAAATCGCCACTGCTGTTGTCCTAAAACTATTGATGGATGGCTTATCTGAAGAGGAAACAAATCCTCATGGGCTGGTTTGTGTTTATAAAAGGTGTTTAGGTCCAGAAGCAAACTCAAGCTTATAAAGGAACATGAACATCATGGGAACATCAGCCCCAAGCTCCTGCTCATTCTGCAGGGGACAGAAATCAGTACAGTAAGGGAAGACTCCTCTGTAGAAGAAGCAATTCTCACAAATATTGCTTGTAAAGACAAATTCATGACAATAAACCCTTCAAGGGGGCAGCTTTGGGCCTCTGCTGCTCCTTTCTTACATCCTGGCATGGCACAAAATGGATTTGAGCAGGCAACACCCAGATTTCTTCTTTCTGTGCCTGAATAAAAGATGCATATTTATATTCTGTACTAATTAAAACAGACGGAAAACATTCCAGCTGGATACCCATGCGCTCTGGATTGCTGTGTCCTTCCAAAGGCATTTACACTGTCCTCCTAGAAAAGAGGTGCTATAATTCCTCCACATTTTCCATAGCATCAAAATTCACACTTGCCCTTTGAAAGCTTGCATTTGCTTCTGTGTGTCAGACCCAGGCAGGTAACAGGCTGGCATTTCCTCCCTCTAGATTCTAAAAGAAAATCTCTGTGTGATGGTCATACCCTTATCTTTTTCTTTTTTCTTTTTTTTTTTTTTTTAATTCACTTTTTTTTTTTTCTTTTTAAATAAAAGTAACAGAGAAAGAGAGGCATCAAAAGCAATTTTTCATTCCCACATGCGTGTGTGGTAAAACCCAGATGTCAGGCTTTTTGTGGTGATGTGATTCATATCACTTCAGTGTGGGGTGTTAGCTCTGCATTTAGTCTTGCCTGGACTGTAACGAAGGACACCGATTACTCTGGTGATTCCAGCTAAAAGCTGCAGGAGAGGCATTAGAATACAGGAAATGTATAGGGGAATGCAATTTCAAAGTGGATGAAAAATGTGTGAGTGGATGAACATTCAGTGAGGTAATTACCGCTCAGGTTTAGTCCTGAATTTTCTTCTGCCTTACTCTAGGAAGAGCCTAATGGCCAGACCTGAGTTTTTAATGGCAACATTTGGGCAAAAAGTAGGGCTATTAGGTGAGCAAATGTAGCACTTTATCCTGGAGGAGCGGAGATCACCTTCGGTGTCAAAAGTAAAGGAGAATCAATTCAGCTTTGCGAGCTGGGAAAGTTTGCAGCGGGAAATCCTGGAATGGTCTCGCTCTGGAGGGAGGGGAGGGAAGAGAGTGTCTGAGCCTGGCAGGTGCTCAGCACAAAATACCTGTTCAGAGATGGTCAAATCCATTGGTTCCAGCCATCCTGGGGAAGTTTTTCCATCTTTTTCCATTTCCATATTCCCAGCAGGGAAAGAGAACCCGTAATTTATGCAAACCCAGGTAATTCCGACCAGAAGGGGTACAAATCCAAATGAAACATGAGCAGAATGTCATCACCTCGTGGAATGCGCTTCACAGTGAGCCATTCCTTAGATTAAAAATAAGAATTGTAGCCCTAGGTGTCTCCTTCAGGTAAAGTGAACACTCCACTTCCTGAAGAAAACAGTTTCAATTAGCCTGCACAATTAATCTACACAATTAACGGGTTCAGGTCGGTCTCTCAAATAGGGTCACTAAATGGGTGGAGTAAGAACAACATCATTTTTTATCCCAAGGCCCTCCTGGCAAAAGCAGAGGAGCTGCATCCAGTTTTCCCTGTGGAGGGAATATTTATAATCTAGTCTTTGAAACATCTTCCACCTTTCATAGACGTGTTCTAGTGAATCTGCACTGCCTGCACTGACCAAAACATCGGAGCTGTTCCTTTCTGCATGGTGTTATTCAGGCACACACTGAACCAACCCATTCAGCTCTCTCTGTTAAGGAATGGGGCTCAAATTCAATGAAACAGAGGGAAAAATTAATTTTAGTCTCACAGATCCAAAATATTTGTTCAAAGGAGGATAGTAAGCCCTGTGTCTTCAATGAAAAACTCCCATTTTCCATTTTTTCTTTAAAAAGCCTGCTGTAATAAAGGCATATCAAAGTCATCGTGGCTCAAGTAAACTTTTTTACCTTACACAAATCCAGAATATATATTTTTTAATCTTACTTTTATGTAGGAAAAAATTAAGATTGGAACAGAGAGAACAGTAATTGCTGTGGCAGCTCTCAGCTCTAGTTCTGCAAATCAGCCCAAACCCATCTGCTTTCTGCACTGCCTTGATTGCTTGCAAAGCTTTTTATGGCCAGTTTGGAGGGCAAATTGCAATTACTGCTGCAGGCTGGAGGCTAACACTCGAGGAACAAAGCAGAGAGTCATGGGCAGCACTCTGACCCTCCCATCTGATGTGCAGGGTGAAACCAGAGCTCGTCTCCTTCCAGGCTCCAGCTGGGACAGGAGTGGGACAGGAGCAGGGGGAAGCATTCTTTAATGTGACATGGCTTTTGCACGGGGGGAGGTAGGAGCTCCAAGGTGTGAAGCAGGAGGAGCCACACACTCCTGAGATCTGCTGCCCCATGGGAAGCCCTAAAAGTTTGGATCACCCTGATAAATTCATCCAGATGTGCCTCTTATTTTTAATTTCACTGTATTTTTTGGCAGGGAGACCTGCTACAGTGACAAACAGACTTACAGGCATCACATCAGCAATTTCAGGGATATTTATTTCTCTGGTTATTTACCTTTTATTTCTATGAGCAGGCATTTGATCCCTCAAACAATCCCAATCCAAATGTCCTTAAAGTGAACTGATGTACTGTAGTTAATAGCCTGGTGACTTCTTGGATTAGACTGATCGAGGCAGTGATGAATAGGGTAAGTATAGTTAACAGCCATTCTTAAACAACTTTGAGTGTCATTAATTTTGTTATAGGACAGATTAATCTGAAATGTCAGGACTTGCTGTACTAGACCTAAAATTGTATTTTCAAACCAATTTTAACAGATTGTATTTCACTCTTGACACAAAATTAATTTACCCACCTTAGATTGCAGCTTTTATTGTAATTGTATCAAATTAAATCAGGGCATTAGAACCACAGAAAACTAAGTTGAAGTTATAGAGGGATAGTTGCACTAAATTTCTTTCTATTTCCCTTTTAATGCATTTTTCTCCATAAAACAAGCCCGAATACATGGACATTGCTACAGGTTAAGAAGATATGATAACAGGTTTTGTAGATATGGAAATCATATGTAAATCATAGTTCAACAGAGAACTATTCCTACTCTGTGAGTTGTCCTATCTACAGAACAGAATATTTGCTTTTCTTTCACAAATTTAGTTCTTTGCTTTGATTAAAGTCACAAATTACATACAAAAGCCAGTTTAAGTCAGTTTTAGACATACAAATAAAGAAGCTATGGCAAAAATAAAAAAAGAATAAATACAAAATAGAAATTAATTCAGAGCCCAGGAAGTCAGGAAACAGCATGATTAGCTCTCCTGAAACCTTTGAAATGCAGTGTAAGGATGAGTTTCTGGGCCTTTGGAAAGGACTATTCCCCCTCATCCCCCAAGTAATTCGTTGCAGATAACAAATAGCTAAATCAATAATCTGCTCATAGGCAAACTCTGCAGCAAAATGTGTTTGGACAGAAGCATTTCTGGAATAATTCTGAATTATGAATAAATTCGTAAAAGTACCAGTCAGTTCACAGATAATTCATGAACTGAAATAAGGGCAAAATTTTTCGAATAAATTATTCATTACAAATAGTTCCTAAGCTCTCCAAAGTACTATCACACTTCATTTATCTCTTGCCTTAGGGGTAGATAAAAATACTCAGAAAAAAATTATAACTAACCTGAATTATTACCTAAAAAATTTAAGCTAGGACATCTCCTTTCGCAGTATTTTTAAGGATAAGAGACTTGATCAACTCCAGCTTTTATTCCCCCTGCACAGAAACAGTATTTTTTGTCAGAAGTCTCTGTTTTTTATCTCACATTCAGTGACAATATGGTCAAGAAAAAGAGCAGTAGGTGCAGCTGCAAATTTTGCGCACCAAATTAGTGAGTATCGATTGGATTTTTGAAATTTGCATTCAGGAAAAAAAAATCATTAGAATCAGAGAATCCTTGGCTTGGACTAGAAGAGGCTGAAAATTCCTCATTAGAGGGACATCAGCACATATAATTCCTGTAGCAATATCAGGAGTATAAAAATTAATTTCTGCCCTGTGTTGACCCAAACAATTTTTTCTGCTGTAAAATAAGAAAGAGAAAAAATATTTAGGAAAAAATCCAAACTGGACAAGAAGGAATAAAGGACCTTTCCAGGTGTAGGTAGATGTTGGAAAACTGAGGCGTGCATTGGTGTATCAAAAACTCACGGAAATGTGGAGTATTTGTGATGCTGCCCTGACTATTCAGGATGAATCCTGACAGGATGATATGGCTCACTGTTCAGGATAATTTCATGGAAGAGGGCAGGTACAGCAAGAACCAGTTTGGGTTTGTGATCTTCTGATTTTATACCAAGCAACTTTAACTCTTCATGTTAAAGGAGGGAAAGGAGGCAGTGAAATTCAGAGAGTGAGCAAAATGACTCTGAGCTGAGTTTCCAGGACATGTTTGAAACCCAAAGGAACCTCAAAAACAAAACAAAACAAACAAAAAAAAAGAACAGAACACCACACACATGGATAGGTTAAATGGGGTTTTCCTCTTGGACCTCTGAGAAGGGAGCACCCTGGGATGTGTGTTAATATACAGAAAAGTTTTGATCATTCTCTGAGGTCACATTAAATTTTAGCAACCCCAATCGGCAGCCTCTCAAAATGCCACCAGGCCAATGGTCCCTGACAGAGCCCAGCAGCATTCTCCAGGGGAACAGCTTGGTAGGCATTTAACCGAGTGCCCGGCTCTCCTCGCTTCACCAAACAAAAACTAAATTAGACGGGTCAAACATTGTCGATCTAATCTCACTGTGAACTGAAAACAGAGGAGCTCTGCTGCCACCAGAGCAGAGCAGAGCCTGCCGTGACCCCACCATGAACTGGAGGGGATGGGAGATCTCCAGCAGGTGCAGTCGGGGAGGACTCAATGTCGCATTCAAGTTTATTCTTTGTACGGTTCTGAGAATGGCGGGATTGTGTTTTGAATCCAATACCCTGGGGCTTTCACTTGCTTTCTCACAATTACCTGTGCGAGAAGAAGGAGGGGGGGAAAAAAAAAAGGGAAAAAAGAGAGAATTCTTCTGTGGCAGAGCAGGAATGGTCAAGGGCAGTTCAGATTAAAGACCGTGATTGGCACAGGCTGCGGAGAGGCCAAGCCAACAAAATAAAAAAAAATAGAAGCATCCTGTTTAATAGAAACAATTTGCTCTCCACTTCTCCCTGACACAGATAGTGGGGCCATTTGTACCTGCTGCCCTTTGTTGGGAACAACAGCAAGGAAATGTACTCGTCCTGAGCGGAATAAAATTCTTTTTGTTGCATTTGACTATCTCAGCCCACAGAACAAGCAGGGCAGTTAAGTAGTTGAGCTTCCTTGTACATTTGTTTGATTAAAGGTCTGTAACACTGGCTCAGGTAGAAACAGCTCAGCTGCATGGAGCAGCAATGAATGAAAGGCTTGTTAGGGAGCAGCCAGCGAGACACGGCGGAGCTGCCTTCGGAATTACCTCTGAATAGGAGCTTGTTGTTTTGCTTGTTCCCCTCAGCATGGAAGGACAAAACTGTACATTTGAAATGATACATGATGAGATCTGGGCTGGTTTGCATGTGTATATTGGGAAAACTGCTAAAAACCAAGGCTGGTTCTTTTGCAAGTCAAGCCATGAAAACAAATCTCCTTCAGATGTCCCCGAGTGCTCCAGGTAGCATTAGCATTTCCAAAGGTCAGAGTGGAGTGTGCTAGAGCATATTTATGAACTGACCAAATAGAAGGTTTTAATTTTGATCATAAATGGGCTGGAGAAGATCCAACCAGCTGCCTAAATAATAATAATAATAAAAAAAATCCAGGTTTTTTTTGGTGGTATTTTCAAATCTTATACGGACGTGGCTCTGAGTGGCAGATCTTTTACAGTATAAAAACCATTCCAGCTTTAGCAATACCAGTCTCCCAGGTTCAGAAATAGCTGCTCCAGCTGCCTCCACCTCCATCAGCTCCCATCAGGTAAAACTCAGTTGTCAGCACACAAGAAGTTAATCTATTTTGTTGAACTGATGCTGTGGTGAGTTTATGAACATACACATGATATATGTACATATATACATTACTTTTCGGGTGCTCTTTAAACGTTGCCTGGATTATTCTTCTCTCCCTGTTGCTGTGTAAATGAACTAAGAAATTGCCAGTCAAATGTCTGATATCACAACTTACAGGTGAAACAACTCCTTGCTATGTGTAGGTTACAAAACAAAGCTTCAGAAAGATATATCTTTAAACATATTCTATACTATTTAAGGAGGAAAAGCTAACATGTGATGCACACTTGAGATCTGGAAAACTTAAAAGAATCTGTAGAAGTTATATTAGTAAATCAGCTCCGTGTGCATAAAGAAAGTACAGTATAGATCCATTCAAATGTCTTGCACAATTTAACATTAGTCTAAGCCAAGCTTTTTGTTAAGATTTACAAGGTTTAGTTATTATTGCTGGTTTTAAAGCAGAGGAAAGCTTTCCTTCAGCATTTTACTTGGCATTCTTCCTTTGTCTCGTCAACAAAAACTTTTCATATCTGTATTTCTGTGAATTATAGGCACATAAAAGAACAGAAATCATAAATCATCATGGATTATAATATTGTAATTCTGGAATTTCTGGTCTGCTGGAATAGGATGTGTTAAGAATCACCAGCACCAAATGGGGCAGGGAGCTTTTGGATCTCTCTGGCATAATGGACATATATAAAAAGGACAGGCAGCACTCCCAAATTTTGGTGTTTCTGGGAATGTGCCCTGGAAAGGTGCAGGACCATGTTCAGTGTGAGGAAGACACAAACACTTGATAATGAAACATCTCTGTGAAGAGAAAGCAACTAAACCAGTAAAGAAGGAAGACACATGGGGATGGGACCACATTTTCCAAAGGACAGGTATTCCTAATGCTCCCAGGGCTCTGATCTGTGTCTGGAGGTGCTTCCCTGGATGTCAGCTCTGTAGGAAACTGCTCTGAAGGGTATCCTGCATTTTCAGTGTGAGACTCTCCTCTATTTCCTTCACCTAAACTCAGAGTCCTCATGCTCTTCAGTCCCTGCTGGAAAATATCTGTAGTATCCATCCTTCTTTTTCCTCAGGAGCATTTCCTTCATTTCACTGAATATCCATTTTTTCACTCTAATTTCAGGATAGGAAAGACCTTTCTTCAAATTATACCACTAGTGTAAACTGGAAAACTACACAGCAAGGAAAGCAGGAGATAATTTTGGCACGTTTAGCTGGTCCTTACATCTGCAGCAAGACCATGTCATAGGGAAAGTTTGGAAGAAAATAGAGGGATGCCAAAAAAGGTGTGATGGCCTCACAAACCCCCATTAAAGCAACAAATCTCTCTTAGATTTTCACTCCAAATCAATGCCTGTTTTGAGCTGATTTCTTGTTTACAGAGCCTGATTGAAGGGCCCCTATCACGGAGAATTTCATTGGAATACAATGCTGCCTTAATGAAGCAAGGCATACAGCTAATGGCGATTTGGTTGGACTCAGAAATGGATCATTCCTTATCAAATCCTTTAATAGCTCGTGCTGAAGTTTCTGTCATTACTTGTTGCTCCTCTCAATCTTTATTATGACAAACCCTTTAAAAATGCCTAGGCAGAAAAAAGTGCCCATTAATCCTTTCAAGGAAAGGCCGCCGGTACCAGATTAAGTCAAGCTGGCATCTGAAACTATTCTTTTCTTTATGACACATGGTAAGTGGTGGGTAATCCACATCTTAATCTCCTTGTTGCACAGCTTGGTTTATGGTAACCGATACTCCTGTGACTGCTGCAGACTCCTATTGTGTTACCTTGGGCAGGCAGCTCTTCTTCCTGTTTTTTCCCCCTGGAATGTCTGATAAAGGCACCCTTGAAGTTGACCATAGTCTCTTGAGAAAGTGCTTTTCAGGGAAAATGTGATTTCTTTAAAGTTGTACTGAAGTTACTTTTGGGTTTTCCCCTGAGCAAAGCCTCAGACAATATTTCTGCTCTCTTCCAACAAATGAATTTCATCGCTACTTTTAAAAGAACAACTTTAAAAGAAAAACTCTTTCGAATCCTCTATTCCGCTCCATAACTTTCTCTGAGCTACATTTATATGTTATGTCAGTGCTTAAGTGTAACAAAGGACATAACTAAGGTTGTGCAAGAAGTGAAATAACTTGACCAGTATATAAAAAATATAAACACCAGATGGTTTAACCTGAAATGGTTGTTTCATACAACTCTGTAAGTGAGGAAATAGTTTGAACAGCTTTCCTGACTTGACATTTTTAAAATTCCCCTTTCCCTGCTATGGAAACAGATATTTTCTACAATTCTTATTTTAAAGATGAAAAAAACAAGGCAAGGTGATGTAATTGTTCCTATCTGAACTTCAGGTTCATTTGCTGCTCCTAAAGTGGCTGGTAAAACTGAAGCATTTTAACAAACAGTTACAAGAATCACCTCTGTCCTTATTTTCGGTATTTTATGACATAAGGGCACTAATCTTCCTTTTTCAGGGATGAATTTCTGATGTGCTCTTTCCAGCAAATTCAAATGTTAATAAATTTTATTAAAACGAGAGACATTATAGATAATTCTGGAAAATACATCAGGAAAGCAAATAGAAAGCTCCTGGATGAGCTCAGTTTTTGACTTAAAACAATTCTATTCCACTGCCAGGACCTCGATCTTGGCACAGATGCTTCATACCCACAAGGGCCATGCCAGGGGATGGCAGAATCATGGGATAATTTGGGTTGGAATACAGCAGAGGAATGTTTTTCTGGAATTCTGGACAATGAAATATCGCAGCAAACTTTGTAAGAATTTCTTGACTCCAGTGTACAATATTTCTGAAAATCCCTATGAAGGTACAAAAATTTGATTAAGACACACAAATTCTCAAAAATATTATTTTTCAAGTAGAGTCATGAATAAAATATTTCACCTTAGAGTTAAACAGAAATTCTTCCATCTGGCAGAATAGAGTGGGGCAAGAGTTTGTGTTTAAATATCTGCTGAACAGTGACAGAGATATTTATGTAACTAGCAGGAAGCAATTAAAAAACCTTTCTGAATTGAGGCCCCTAAAAGAACAAAAGAAAAAAGAGGGGGAAAAAAATAAAGGACATACTGTACATCAGATTTTGGAGCTCATAAAGGTTTTTTATAAAAACGCAACATCTTGATTTGTGTTCAGCTACTTCCAAGTTCACATATTTCTTATTTGAACTTTGCTAGGTGCAGTAATTTTCTTCTCTCTCAGGCTGGATTGGTTCTGCTTATTCAGATCTCATTAATTACAGGAAACTGGACTCATGCTCACATATCCCATTCACCCATCCTGCCCTCAGGCCAGTCAATTTATCTGGCATTTAATGAGGAGTTTTAGATTTTGCAAGTTATCAGAAGTGGGCTCTGAAAGTGTTAGCTCGTGAATTCTAAATAAATGGGCTACTCTGGGGCTAGTTTCAAAACAGACAGCACAGCAGCTCCTTAGTCTCCCTTAAATAAATCTAAAATTCTCTGCAGGGTCATCCCAAAGGGGCTTTTTTGTTGCTGTTCTTTGAGAATATTGCCACTATCAGCTTCAACCTCTTTCAGTTGTGTGAGGACTTCACATATGCAATGATACTTTGTGCATTTATTCACCCAGTTTTTGGACAATTTGATGTATCAGTGTTTTGTACCCCCACCCCACCAGCTGAAGTGGGTTAATTTAACAGCACTTCCAGCAACAATTTAGTGCTACTGTCGGTGCTGGTTATTTCACACCCATCAGGATTAGCCCAGGTCCAGAGCTAAATGAAGGCCATAACACTCTCAAACATGCATCAAAATCTCTTTCAGGCATATATGATGTGTCCATTAAACACATTAGCACCACACTCTTTGAAATAAAATTAATTTCAGCACGAAAACCAGCCTTTGGATACCTGGAGTGACTGTCCTTCCCTCCATCCTCTCAGAGAGCTTTAACCTGAGTGGGTTAGAATGACGCCTTTAATTCCTCACACACTTTCCAGAGAAATGGTACCACTTTTTGGGTTTTTTAAAATAGTAAAACCAATAAGAAAATAGGGAAAATGCTGCCATATTTAAAAAAAAATGTGTTCAGTGTGAGGCCCAGCACTCTGCTGTAATACACTGTGGAGACAGCAGTGCCCTGCCCAGTTCAGTCCAGCTTTTCACAAGATGCTATAACTGAGCAGTTTAGCAGACATTACAAACTTCCTATCATTATATAATATTAGTTACCACTCAAACAGATCCTCTGGACCAAAATCAAGCCTGAAGCCTTTTAAAAATAATCCAGTATGATCCCAGGACAAAAAAAACCCAACTTCTCAGTACTTGTAAATATGTGCATAGGGAGGTGTTTTATTTGTGTTCTGGAAGAAGAGCTGGTTCACCTCAGCTCTGTGCCCAGAAGAAGATTGCCATCTATAGATAACTGTCCCCAACTGCACGTCACTCTTAAGCATGGAAATGGCTGAAATGATTTTTTTTTTTTTTTTTCCAGCTAGTGCAAAACCAATGACAATAATTGTTGCCACTCCAGGAATAATTCAAGCAAACATGCTCTGGTATTCCTTTCAATTTGTTTGCGTTCTCTTCTTGTGCACACAATGTGAAAAAAAAAACCACAAACCACCAACAGACAGCAACAACAACAAAAAAATATCCATGGTGTTTCTGAGCCCTGCCCAGTTTAGAGAGCAAAAGGCTGAACAGGTGGGATATCACTGGGTCTCATGATCTGCAGGTGTAATCCTCAGGCAGAAATCTGTTCCAGAGTTGTAAGTTGTTCCATTAAAACAAGGAAAAGGAAAAGGGAGGAATATAGTCAAATCCACACAGAAAACACTGAGCATTTGTACACATGCACACATCCACACAAAAACTATTATTTGCCATTTTAAAAAACACGTTATGGCTTAAAAATCGGTATTTGCTTGACTGTTTGCTTGATTAAAGTGGAGATATTTTCTGCAAGTATTGGCAAGTAAAAGATTTTCCCCAGGACACTGAGTTTTAGAAAAGCTGACTGGGAGTATCAGGAACAGCTTGAACTCTAAAAAGAAAAGAAAAATAAATTAAAGTACATTAAAAATGCAATATATTTTGAACGATCTGGTACTAAAAAAAAGTCAATTAGAACTTTTCAGCCAAATAGAACATTTCAGAAAAACTCTCTTTGCCTTCTGGCCATATCAGGAAATTTTCACAATAAGCTACTCCAAATGAGCATTAGCATAATCCAAAAATGATAATTTCAGAGCAACATGAAGAAACCTTGTGTATGAAGAGAGGACTCCATAGCTCTAAGTGTAAAAACTATTTCTAACGGGGCATTTAAACAGGATCATTTTAGTTTTAAAAGTGCCTGTTGCAAGAACCAGGTACCCTTTTATATGCTTTTGATATGCAGCCATATGGAAGCAATATGTGAAATTTGTGAAATGGTCCAAGCTGAATACAAATCAAATTACTTTGGTCTTGTCAATCCACCAAATCTTTCATCTTTTCTCTGGTCGCCTTTTCTTGCTACATTTCCTTTATCTCTGCTTGCAGTTTTAAGAAGTGAATGGCAAAGAGTCATCTCCAGTTCATCTGAAGATAAAACCCATTAAGCTGTTGTATTCACATTTAATTAATGTTTTCCAACTCTCATTTCCTATTTGCCTCCTGAAAATCTTGCCTAAAGTGCTATATGCCAAATAAAATAACTCAGGTAAGGGATATCTGATCCAAATGTTTCACAGGAGATGACTGGATAAGATAACTCTAAGGAGTTGATCATTTTTATTATTTGTGGACAGCCTTTCTAGCCAAGTTCATTCGCTGCAGACAGACTCTTATCCCTCAGGGATGAATGCTGCAAACTGAGCCTTTCCTTTTATTTTTCAAGCGCTGCCCAGTGCTGATACAATTGCACTTTTATCTTTATTAATTCAGAGGGTGGGCAGTTACCCCGATAAACCGGGGGCTGAAATGAAACTAAAAGCACCCGTTCTGGCAGATCAGAACTCTGCAAACATTAATCCAAACAGGACACAGAGCATCAGCTCCGGGGCTGGGAAAGAGGGGGATTTCCATTCTGTGGGCACCACGAAGTGAGGCTGATCATGGAGGTGACAGACGTGTCCAGGGACAAGGGGTTGGGGTTGTGTCTCCAGAGCTGGACCTTGCCACGCTCCAAACCATCGGTGCCATCATCTCCTGGAGCTGGGGCATGGGATCCTCCTTCTGCCAAGCAGAGCAGAGAATATCTGTGTAATTACCAGCAGGGTTTGTGCCCTGCTGCTGCTGCTGCTGGCACAGAAGCACAAGGGAGAGCATTGAAGCAGCCGGGCAAGGCGATGTCCGGGGTGGGGGGAAGAGACAGCGGGGATGGAGAGCTGGGATTAAAAGCCAGAGCAGTGGGAAGGGGGGCAGCCAGCAGGCAGCAGGGGTAATCTCAGTCTGGGATCTAGGTATGGCCCAGATGAAAGAAAAATAGCAGGTCTGAGTTTTATATTGTATTTGTCACAGCGCGGCTCCAACCAAGGGGTTTTGTTGTTGAGTGTTCATAGCAGGGTCCTCCTTGGAATCTCTGGAGTCAAAGGCAGGAACCAGGCAGAAAATACAAAATGCTGGTGGCAAGGAGAGTACTGCAAAATGGGAAGATGACTCATGAAAATAACATAAGGACAAAATATATTTATATACGTATCTGTGCATGCACCCGCACAAAGCCAGCATGCTTGCAATGCTGAATATGTATTTTCTTAGCTCTCATTGCCAACTATTTTCCCTGTTTTATTGCTATATTTGAGCCAGTCACAGAGAACTAGGGCACTATTAGGAAATAATCTGAAATCTGCCCTCCCTCTCCCAATAAAATAACCCTTCAATCATCTCAGGTTTCTTCTCTTTAGATTTAGGATTCTTAATTCTTTTGCAAGCAGCAAATGAACAGATTTTAAAATACCCAGTATAATGAATAACCTGCAAGGATTTTTCACCTTTTTCCCCCAGTGATCGCTGCTGTTTATATTCTTTATAACACATAATAGATTTTAATGTGAATTCTTGCTACAGAAATTTTTCACAGCATTAACTTTATCATTTAACCTGTGTGCAGCAGAATCACACTGAGTTGCCATTTGTCCATGCTTTATCCATTAAACAAGAAACACTAGGCCTTTAAAACACAGCTAAGCACTGTCTAAATTATCTGGTCTTTAGTTTAATATTGCTTATATGCTATAATTGAAAAAACAAACCAAACCACACCAAAACAAAACCCAACTTTAATTAAGCTGCTGGGTCAACAGAATGTTTTTCAGGGCATGGGATTTGATGTAGGGAGTAAATGTACACATTCTATGGTGGTGCCTTTTTTCACCCTGTAGAGAGGATCATCCCAGATTAAGCTGTGTTTTCTGACCTTGCAGAACTGACAGCATGATTTAATAGCCATTAGAGAAAAATGTCCCCAACTTTCTTCTGACTTTTGTGATTAAATATTCATTTCCTGGTGGATTTGCCCTGCTACACTGCAGCACAGCTAAGCTGAACAAATTGCAATGATGTGCATGAAATCCCATTATAACCAGTGTTAAATCCTGATTTAACAACTGGAAATTTCTCTGCTGAGCCCCAACACTTCTTAGCCAAGCAAGCAGCATCTTTTAGGAGGCATGGATGACTCTGTTGTCACCAAGGTCCTGTTTGGCAATGGGATGGAGCAGCTCAGCTCTTCACTGGAGCTGGGTACCTCAATTAGCTCATGTGCAGTTAATGAAGCACAACAGCTTCTCCGTCCCATTTATGGCAGTGTGGTGTCCATGAGCGTTGGGTTGTGCCTCTTCCACGCATCACCCAGCCTGTACGAGCCCCCAGCTCCATCCCGGCCACTCCTGGGGTCTCCTGCTTGCCCAGACAGCCGGGAATCGAGCCGTGCTCACATGGCTCAGGCGTGCACCAGAATTCCTGCCTCCTGTCGAACAACAAACTCCTGTCGGGTCTTTGGAATCAACGGGGAATTATTGAGAGCTCCACGCGGTGCCACGAGGTCATTTCAGATGAAGGGATCAGTCAGGATTTCATAAAGTATTTATTTAGCTGACAAAGGAATTCCCAACCTCCCTTTCATGTACGTTTGAGCTGATGCTAAGTTTCCGAGACAAGGCTCCGATTGTGGCTGTCACCAAACAATGACATATTTCTTTTCTTCTCTTAAATTCTCTGTATCATTCTATATAAGAGGGCAATTTGTCTGTCATGCAGCTAAAACAGGGCCCACTCACTGCCCTCATTAAACTGACAGCACAGTTATTAGCAGTAAACGAAGCCAACGGGCAATGAATTTAGCCACTGTTTTATGGCGAGCACCAGTGAGATTTTTTCAGTAATTAATTTGATAAATATATTAATTATGAATTGAGTTGACAGTACAATCAGATTGTCAGCCTTCCAGACAGGCTCTTGTGATAAGTAGCTTTGTGATGAAGTGGTCGGATTTCAGTACCTGTCATCCTCCAGTGTCAGTCTCTTATCACTGTCCCGGCCATTCACTCTGTAATTTCCTGTGTGTTGTAATTAAATGGTGGCTTTCTGATTGGAAACGACTCCTCAAACTTAATCTCTCATTCTCTCAGAATATATTGTTTAAAAGA
>VWZN01015889.1:171627-186374 GCA_013396955.1 Regulus satrapa
AAAAGAAAAAAAAAAGAAATAAAAGAAAAATAAAGACTCTTTGTTTCAGTGGCTTTTAATGTTAAAACAGGAGCTTTTTAAATTCACGTTTGGTTATTGCCCCGGTGGGTGTTTGGGAGTGTAGCCTTTGCTCCTGGCACCAGATGGGTGAAGTGTCCATGCTCTGCCACTGGCACTATGAGTTGTGGCAGGAGATGGAACCATGGGGAAATGTCAGACCTGCTTTCTCTCTCCCCCAGCCCCAGGCAGGGAGCAGCTCAGCACAGTCTGGAGGACTTTGGGAAGGGTCACTGCCTGTACCTCTTGCCAGCTTTTTTTTTTTTTTTTCTGGATTTTTTTTTCCTTTGTGAAATTAATTAGGAACAGTGCCTAAGGTCATTTGGCTCAGGAGATACATGTCAAGATAAGATATTTCAAAAACACCTCCTTAATAATTTAATATCAGGTTGGAAGCATGATAGAGAATTATTTAGAATTGTAAATTTAGGCAACTTAGGAAGAACTCTTGGAAAAGAAAACAAGCAGCATCTATCAGGATGACTTGTTCCATTGTTGTTTAAGCCTATCAGAAAAATCCCAGACCTGGAGAAAATATTCACAAAATGCAGCAGAGGACTGCTTCCCGTTGCCTCATGTTGGAGGCAGAGTAGCCATGGGACGGGGCACTGCTGCTAGTCCTATAGAATCCTGGGGTCCAATTGTTCTTTAACCTTGAGCAACTCAGGATGAGCCAGGCCAGCAAAAGCTTCAGCGTCCGCTTAATTTTAAACACATGGGTACAGGTTGCTCCACGGAAGTTTTATAATGTATGTGTTTGATTTTAATTTTGTGCCATGTCCTGGGCTGTGCCAGGAGCAGCGGGACCAGCAGGTCAAGGGAGGGGATTTTCCCCTTCTGTGTCCATCTCTTGGCTTCCAACATCAGAAGGGCGTGGACCTGTTGGAGCGGTTCAGAGGAGACCATGAAGATGCTCCAAGGGCTGGAGCCCCTCTGCTCCGGAGGCACGCTCAGAGAGCTGGGGGTGTTCACCTGGAGAACAAAAGGCTCTGGAGAGAACTCAAAGCCCCTTCCAGGGCCTGAAGTGGCTCCAGGAGATCTGGAGAGGGACTGGGTGCAAGGCATGGAGGGACAGGACACAGGAAATGGCTTCCACCGCCATTCCCCATGGAATTGGATCCAGATTGATTAGGTGGTTAGGTAAGACAGTTGGATGGGATATCAGGAAGAAATTCTTCCCTCTGAGGGCGGGCAGGCCCTGGCCCAGGGTGCCCAGAGCAGCTGTGGTTGCCCCTGGATCCCTGGCAGTGCCCAAGGCCAGGCTGGATGGGGCTTGGAGCAGCCTGGGACAGTGGGAGGCGTCCCTGCTATGGCAGGGGTGGAATGAGATGAATTTAAGGTCCCTTCCAGCCCAAAACACCCTGTGATTCTTCTTTTTGCATGCATGTGCTTTAACTTTAAACACATACACAGGAGTACTTCTGTGGGGAAACTCGTATCCATGTGTGCTGTCCATTTGTAAATCAAGTGAATCAGAGACACATCCCGACAGTCACAGTGAAGCTCAAAAAAAGTCACCCAGAGCTGAAACAGGGACCTCTGCCAGAACTTGCATTCTATCCTACAGCCCCAAGGCCTGCAATGAAGCATTCAGAGCAGTCTTTTTGAACTTCTCAACAGGGACAGTCTTTATGGATTATTTAAACATAAAAAATATACAGCTTTCTGGAAAAGAACCATTTTAGCCCTTAGGGACTCATAGTAGCTGTGGTGTTGTAGGAAGATCTATAATTGAGCATGCTAATACTGATATGCTACTGTTTGAGAGAAATTTTGCCAGGCATGAGCCCATAATGGAAATTATGTCTTAAAAGGATCAATTTAGATACTCTATCCTATCATTTTACTGATTTGTAGATGATTCCAAACTACAATCCAAAGCATGCATCTACTCCATACTGGTGGAGAGATTACTACTAACTATTAAAGAAGATTTAAATTTTGCCAAGTATTTTATTCCAGCTAATTCCCAATATCACATCAAAAACATATTTTAAGTGAACCAGTTTCTTTATGAAACATCTCTCCCTAAATCTGATAACCCAAAATGAGATTATTGCTTAATAAAACAACAACAAAAAATCTTAATGAATGCTAATTAACATGGTTTTAATTGTTTTTTAAAATCAGTATGCACCTATAGTCTGTTACTTTGAGTAAAATGTGCAATATCTTTGCCTACATGCAAATCTTCCATAATGGAATTGCAATTTCTCAGTAAGCATTTAATTTTCTTGTTACTGGCTGTGTTTGGAGTTTTATGGCCAACGCTCTTGATTTCTCACATAGCATAAGGCAGTGCTTTCAATAAAAAATTTATGCGATGGTTCAAAAATGGTAAGAAAAAAATAATGGCATCTGACACACTTGTAAGGGTGATTAGGTGTCTCTCTCAGCAAACGGAATTATTTTCTTCTAACAGCTCTTTCCATGTATTAAATAATGTCAAGTTGTTCCATATTCTCACTTCCTTACTTTTGGACCTGTCACTGATAGACATAATTCCTGAGACAAACTATGGAGGAATTTCACCCTCATAGAGGAATTCAGGGGTTTTTTTGGGGGGTTTTTTGGGGTTTTTTTTCTTTATTTATGATATGTTTCTTTCTCTTAAACATAAGCTTTAACTGCTCAGCAAGATATGCTTTCTGGTAAATAAAAAAAAGTGAGTTAGTCCTTAGAATAAGACCGGACCAGGCCCGCAAGGAAATACATCTTTATCACGTCTGAAAAATTCTAAACCAAACTGATTATGTGTCACTTGATAAAGTGCTGTAGAAGAATTATAGGTGTATTCCTGTTGCCACTAAAGCCAAGCTGAGCTCTGCAGCAGCAGCAGCAGTAGCTCCCAAAGCATCCCCTGCGCTCCCGAGCTCCGGGTGCAGCGTGGCACCGCCAGCAATCCGAGTTGTGAGGAGATTGTAATTATTCAGAGCCAGGAAAATGCTCAGCATTTCCTGAGCGAGTCTTTAATCCTAGTTTGAAGTCATTGCTGCCATTGTAAGGTCCAAGTGGAAACTGTGGTGCTTTTGTGCATCTGTCAGACGCCGCTGCTTATTACGGAATCAGGAATGATAAATATGCCGAGCGCTTTGATGTGAGTATCAGCTTGAACTCCTCCAGTGCTCAGGTAGAAAGCAGCTGAAGCTATTGTTTTCATCTTGCATGAAAGGTTGAACAGATGCTTGAAAATAAATAGGACCTGATAAAATGATAAAAATCCTGGGATAAAGAGTGCGGCCTCTGTTCTCAGCGCCTGCTGTGCACCCAGGCCAAACCCGAACATTGGATACAACTCGAAGGCCTGTACCCCCCGTAACAGCAACAGGCAGCCACAAGAGTAATAAAATCCACGTTGTCTGCCCAGATTAACCACTGGTCTTCATCTTCAGGTGGCCGAGAGCAGAGAGGCTTTGCAACATCATCTCCATCATGCTCAGGGTGAGAGCGCAGGGCTTCCCCCTGAAGGGAAGGGCTCCGGCAGCCAGGCCTGCCCCAGAGTTCAGCTCCTGCACCAGACACAGACCTGCCAGGGCTGTCTGTGGCTGTGACTGAGGATCCAAAAGAGTCCTGAGGCACCCTAAGAGGTGACCTAGAAAGCTGCTGTTTCTATTTTTTCCGCATAGGTCCAAGCGGGGCTGTTAAGAGTACCCCCAAGCAGCTCTGAGTCAGGCAGAACAAAGATCAGAGAAAAGTAACCCTGCTATCACCATGCAGAGAGCTCTCTCTCTCTGGGGAGCATCAGGATGTGTGTAAATTCTGCTTCTCAAATATTTGATCCCTCTACAAGGCTGTCTGCACCTTCTTTCTTTTATTTTCCACAACTTCATTTGTGCCACCTGCCGAGCAGTGCCAGCTCCTTCCAGAAGTCCTTGTGATGAGGCAGGGACAGCAGTTCCCCATCCTGCTGGATGGGCCACTTACCATCACCATTCCTTATTAATTAAAGGCATTAACAGCAAATCTCTAAGATTCTGCCTCTTGGCTACAGGAAAATGTACAGACTGAATGCAAAGTGTATGGTTTGATGGTCTTTAATAATGCTTTCAATGAGGCAGGCAAGGTGTGAGGAGGAGCTAATACTGGTGCCAAAACACCCCTGTAGAACAGCCTCACCTCCTGCTGTTTGTGTGCTTGTGTTTCTTAAAGCAGATTGTGAGTTTCCTGAAGTATAAGTTCTGTTTTCTCATTCCATTAACAGCTGAAATCCCAATGTGTTTGCCTAAACCCCTTAATAAATGCTTTCCAGCTTGTGAGTAACAGATCAGTGGGTGTTCTGACCACAAAAAAAAAGGGATCAAGATGATTTCTCAAACATGTTATGCCATCTGGTTTTTACATTATAGGTCTTGAACTCTCTGTCTCCTAAAATTGCATTATTTGTAAGGCATGGGATGTTATATTAGCATCCAACTCACCCACACCTCTTTGCCATGGGAATTTTTTCCTGGGGGACCAATGGAAGTGCATATGGAGAACCATCCATCACCACTTTCCTGGTAGAAGCATGTCCCCAAAAATCCTGTGAGCTCTTATTAGGGGGTTTTGAGATGAAATTGCAGGCCAGTGGCACCACAGGGAGAAAAAAAAAATCACAAAATGAAAAGGTTTTCTCATTCTTTATTACTAGCCATAAGCAAATTAATGTAATTGTCTCATTAAAATGAATGTACTTTAGTTCTTACCATTTTCTAATGAGGTTTTATTTCCTGAGGAGATTGGCTGAATGTTCCACTCCACTATGGAACAAATAGGAAAACAAGAGGCAAAGAATAGGAAACTCAGGGAGGAAAAGGTAAGTCAGAAGATCTGTAAGGAAAAAAAATATATCACCCTGAGGTAGTGGTCCACAAAAATGCTTTACAATAGCTGAACACAAAATCAATTCAAAAATACAGTAGATCACAGCCCATAAATAACGTGTCCAATCAGAAAAGTGTGAGGGGAAAATGACAAAAGGAGAGAACATTCTCTGAAGGGGCAGTGAGGAGAGCTGGCTTGAATAACACCTCTACTGAGCCAAATCCCAGGATGGAGAGAAAGAAGGCCACTGACACCCCCTGCTCTTGCCTAATCTGCTTTAAAAAAACCCCACTATAATCTCACTGCACATCCAGCAGTGAGTAATGTATGCAAGGTTTCTTCAATCATGGCAAACTAAAATGCAGCTAATGACGACTGGCAAGGGTTAGGTTTTAAGGAGCATAGCAAATAAAACTCATTACAGCCATGGTTTACTGATCCTCTGAGATACAGGAAGGCATTACTTAGCATGGGCAGCCAGCTGAACAGAGCACAATGTGTCTGCCTAAAGAAAAAAAAAGGCTTTTCATGGGTGCTGCTGGGTGCTCACAGCAAACCACAACCATCCTACGTGAAGAGTGTTGGGGTTTGGGGTTCAGCTCTGCGGCTTCCCATCTGTTACATGCAATATCTAAACAAACCCCATCTTTTACCTTCACTGGGAAGCTGGAAAGCCCAGCTCAGTGGCCAGGTGAGTACAAGAAATACCTAAGTTACCAGGTTTCTACATGACCAGACTGATTATAGACATAAAAATATGTAATTGTATATATATATATATTTTCTTTTAAGGCATTAAGAAATGCTGAGCAACAGTACCACTGGAAATTTGGCCTTGTGGAGATAAATGTCAGGTTTTAGTTACTTTAAGGAAAAAGTCCTCAGTCAGGCAAAAGCTCTGAAGTATTGAAGCAGCTTTATTTCACAGCATTTCTGTAACTTTAGTCTTGAGTAGTTGAGCCAATTGATGTGAGTGCTTGTGTGGCTCCAAGGTCTGTTCTCCAAACCCTTCTGCTGATACAAAGTGCCTGGGGAAAATACAGTCACATGTGGGAAACATTGCCCATCATGAAATAAAATAGCTACAGCGTCCTGTATGGAAATGAAATCCTGGGTTGGGTAGATCTGAGTTTTATTCCTGTTGGTAGCATCCATTCTTATGTTGACCATGGTTCATTATTTCACTTCTCTAAGGTTAATTTTTCCCCAGTTATAAAGTGGCCATAAAGATATTTAGTTCTTAGCACTTTGAGGATCAAAAGAAATTGCTTTTATCTACCAGTGCCAGACAATCATATCACTACCAAAGTATTCAGGTTTTTTTTTACTACTAAGCTGCTAACCAGTCAAAAATGGTTTTTTAAAATCATATAAATGATATTGTAATAGCTTTGCATAAAATGAGACACGGACTAAAAGTGATAGTTTGGCCATCTTAGATGCTGTGCTACATATTGCAGCACCTGCTTCCTTTTGCCCTGGTGGAAATCTATGCACTGCAGGAAAAGTGAGAGCCAGCTTAGGTCAAATAAGAGTTGATTAACTTCCACCAGGAATCCTGATAGATTAAAGACTGTAATCACATCTTGTTTCTTATGTTCTTTTCTCTAAGCTTTTAGAGGGTGAGAACCAGAGGGGACCGGCTGTCACAGTGGGTGACAATGCTCCTGAATTTCCCAGGTTTGAATAAGCAACTGCACTGAACTAAAATTCTGAACCTTCCGAGGTTCATCCATCACTTTTACTAAATTACCTCTTCATTCTCTTTTCTGCTAAGAATCTAATTTTTATAGCACTGTAGAGAATTTTTATAGCACTGTACTTTATCTTGTCACAGTATTTTTTGTCATTATTTTCATCTCAGTGAACTCTGCAATGATACTAAATAGACTGTGAGAGACTGGCTGTGAGATAATGAGGGAGGTGCACATCTGCAAATGTTAATAATGCTCACCCTCCAAACCTTTACCTTGCAAGTCAGGGTGTGGACAGGATTTATACCTTCTTGGGCAACACACTGAGAAATTGTTTATATTTTTCTTTTTCTCCAGATCAGATGTCTGTGTTGTTGTGTTTTTTTTGTTTCGGTTTCTTTGTTTTATTTCTTTTTTCCTGTCAGGGTAGCACCTACAGGGTGCTGTTACTGATTTCTTTGTGGTATAGGGAAAGCTGAAATGAGCTGATAAGCTTTCAGAATTAGGTGGGTTCATTTTCCAGGCAGATCTAAAGAAGAAATTCTCCTAAGTTATGTGTTGGTTGCCCGGCTGGGGTCAGGACCACACTTGTTACAGTCCCAGGGCCACAGAAATCCTCAGTCCCAACCTATATTTTATTTAAAACAACTGAGAAGAGATAGGAAAAAGGGATAAAGTGAATTGTGTAAAGTCACATATCACAGAATCCCCAAATAATTGAGTTTGGAAAAAAACTCTAAGATCATCAAGCCCAGCCATAAACCCAGCACTGGCACCACTAAACCACGACCCTGTTGGACACTGCCAGTGTCTTCATTTGGCTTCCGCAGGGTCTGTGCTTGGAGGAAAGGTCAGGTCTTTGTTGCTGTATACTTACTGAGCCCTGCCCAGTCCTTGATTGCCTTGCTCATCACCCCAGAGAAGGATTTTTACAGGAAGGGGGAGGAGACCGAGAGGCAGCAGAAAAAAATACCTGTCTTTTTTCCCTTGCCCAGTTTTCTTCACCCTGTCTCATCCTAACCTGATGCTAGGCCCTGCAAAGTGATGGTTTTCTAAAACAAGACCAAATAAATGTGTGTAGAGGTCAGGGGTGGCAAAATTAGCCAAAGATTTTAGTTTTGCTAAATGTTCACCCAGCCTAACTCGTATATTTCATTCACCTGAATATACAATCCTGTGCAGAAAGCCTAGAGGCAGAAAAGCTTCTGCATCCATAAAAATTTGTTCAATTAATGCACTCCTTCATGAGACTGCAAGATCTTCACACCCTATTACAGCTCCTGCATCCTTCCTCTGGTAGCAGGGAATGGATGTGAGGCTGCCCAGATGCCGCAGGGATGGGGGGCAGAGCAATCTGTGCTCATGGCATGGGCTCACCCTGGCTGGATCCCACCAAAACTGCTCCATCACTCCTCTGCTCAGCTGGACAGGGGAGAAAAAACATAATGAGAGGCTTGTGGGTTGAGATGAAGGCAGGAAAAGATCATTCACCAGTTAATGTCATGGGCAAAACACTCCCCAGGACTCCGCCTGGAGAAATTAATTTAGTTTATTGCCAGTCAAATCAGAGTAGGGTAACGAGAAGTAAACCCAACTCTTTAAAAACACCTTCTCCCACCCCCTCCCTTCTTCCTGAGCTCAGCTTCTCTCCTGACTTCTCTACCTCCTCACCCTCAGGGGAACAGGGAGCTGTGGACAGTTTCTCATACTCTTCCTCTGCTGCAGGGTGGGGTCTCTCCCATGGAAAACAGTTCCCCATGGATTTCTCCACTGGGAATCTTCTAATGGGAAGTTTTTCAGGGTCTGCTCCAGCGTGGGTCTCTTTTGTGGGGTCAGTTCTTTAGGGACAGACTGCTCCAGTGCAGCTTCCGCCAGGGTCACAGCTCCACCATGAGTGGACCTTGTTTCCAGACCCTTTTCTCAGGTTTGCATTCCCATGGGAGAGCTGCACAGCTTAGCAGGGTCACTCCCTACATCTGCTTGGCACAAAGAAGCCTCAGCACCAGGACAGGGTTTGGACTCAGCCTTCCTAGGGACCAGAAGAACCTCTTGCAGTGTCAGGAGAAATGTACAAACGAGGGAGCCTTTACCCAGGGTTATGCATGTCCTTCTGACACTCTTGTCCAAACTGCTGGGGAAACATTGAATTTTGAACCTTGCTTATTACATTTTTTTAAAAACAAGTTACTTTCAGAACTTTATCCAGATGGGCACTTTCATTAATTGCTTTAATTGAAGTACTCAGGGCTACCATGTTCCTCCAGAGCCACATTTGTTATTTATTTTACTGGTACTCAGTTGAAAAGGCTGCTGTCACTAACTTGTAACATTGCTGCTGCACACGTGTCCGTGCTGGTGTCCATAATTGTCCTGTTTCTCAAATGTACTCCCTCTATTTAAATCCTCCAGCCCCTGTTTCTTGTCTTACCTGCTGTACAGAGAGAGCGGAGACAGGGAGGGTGGAGGTGATGACAGTGGGGTTTTTTATCTGTAAATCTCTGGGGGGATAAGGTTGCATGGTTTGCAATTAGACAAGCAGGTACTGTGGCAGAGGACATCATTTCCTTCAGCAGGTTATCATTTGGAAAAAATCAGGAACCTTTTAATATACAGTATATCTGGCAGAATCTATCCTGGCTTTCTCTTAGCCAGCTTAAAAGACTGAGCTTAATGGCCTTTAACTCCTCTGACAAAAACAACCCTTTAAGCTGGGCTTGTTTACTCCTTCTTACCCACCCTGCAGCTTTGCTGTAAACACCTTGCTTGGAGCAACCTGGCACAGGGAGGGGAAGCTGCCCCTGCTCAGGGCAGAGGGTGGATGAGCTTTGAGGTCTCTCCCAACCCAGGCCATTTTATAATTCTCTTTATCAGGGCTAAGTCCCCAGTTTAGGCAGCATTATCTGTGTTATAGTCACCAGATGCAGCCCAGCTGTGGCTTACCTTTTTTTTTTTTATTATTTTTTTTAACTTTGTGGTTGTGCAGAAAGGAGAAACTCTTGCTCCAAGTTTGTGTTTCTAAAAAGGTGGCGAGAAATGTAGGTCTTGGGAAAGAAGATGGAAAGATGCTGGCTTGTAAAATCCTCAGTATTTTTATACCAGAGGAAGCTACAGGACAGACTGGAGAAATGGATCACTGCCTAGACCACTGCACTGTTTGTGTTTTTTGCTTATCATCCTCCTGAGTGAATTATTTTCTTCAATTTTATTTCTAGATTTTATATAGCTCTCATTGCAATGAGAAAACAATATTCAAGAACTCTTTGTTTCAACCTGGTGATGAGAAGAGACGTGCTCAGTGGGAAAATGTTATTTCCACGCCCTCTGTGCAAATGTTTTGTGTGTCACTGCTCAGGAAAGATTTCTGATAAAAAACAGGGTTGGACTTGATGACCTTTAGAGGTCCTTCCAAGCTGTCCTATGATTCTGTGAACCAAACCCATGTCTTATCAGAAGCTTTTTCTCTAGGAGAGGGAAGCATTTTGTTGTGTAAGACTTTTTTTCAATAAAGAAATTCTATCATGGGACTTTCCTACTTCATTCAAACTCTTTGGATGTATTTTTTTCTGATCAACAAGCCTGTGAGGTTGATGATTGGGTTTTTTTGGGGTTTTTTTGGGTTGTTTTTTTTTTTTTTTGGTAGCAAAAAAAAAACAGCAGTTCATTTTTTAATGCCTTTCCCCAAGATACAGCAACACCAACATTGTCCCTCCAAGTCCTCATTTTTGTGTTCTCAACACAAAATCCCTGGCAAAGTTTGACTTTTAGGCTTTTTCCAGCAGTGAGTAGCTTAGTCCTGCAGCCCTGTAACACTGCAATGCCAGCAAAAAAGTTTTATCTTAATTTCCTGATGCCAGCTCGACGATGTGACAAGAGTTATAAAGGACCATTTATCTTGTCACACAGAAGGGACCATCAGTATCAGACCCCAGAGACTGATCATCAAGGTCTGCCTGAAAAATTATGTGCCTCAAAAAGCCTGATCCCAAACCAGCAATCTCAGAGCAATACCCATATATTACTGTTGGAGCTGCACTGGAGGGATCACTGGAATATAACCAGAAGGACAGGCTTTGAAATTCAGTGGAATTTTCATTGGTGTCCTCCATCATCAAGCTGCAACTTCCCTTTGGAGTCACTGTTGTCTTATTTCTGAGCAGGAGTTATAGAGAGCTAGATGAAAAAAAAAAACAAAAAAAAAAAAAAAAAAGGCAAAAATGAAAATATTTATTTAAAATCTTGTTTTTCAATACTATCATGAAAATGTGTTGCTTCAAAAATACTTCAATGTTCTGTAGTAATTTAAAAAAATAATTCTGTAGAATCTTCTTTCATTCACCAATCTATTTTTTTTCAGAGAAGCCATGAAGAAAGCAAAATAGTGCTTCTTACCCTCTGCTCTGCTCAGCAGGCTCAAACTATGGAATGAAAGTGGGGAAAAAATTATTTTTCAATTCTCTGAACAAATGGCAGAAATGCAGAATTTAGTAAAAGTATTGAGAAAATAGCAAGATTAATTAGCTAAAAGGCTCTAAATATTTTCTTTATTATTATAAGAGGGATCTAAGGTGTTTCTTTGGACATTATGTGTGCAAACAAAAGATTTGCTGCTAGAAAATTTTAGGGAAGGAACATATAAAATATGTCAAATATGCCTAATTTTGTCCCTTTGCACACACAATTTAGAGTCCCGAATCCATCCTTGTCTGTCCTTTCTGCCATTCGGGGACATCTCTTGAAGATGTTTCTGCAGGGATTCCTGCAACTCACATTGCAGCCCTGTGAGGAGATCTCTGCAGCATCCTTGGCATCATTATTTACCCTGTCTGGAATATTTGATATTTAATATAATTTATTAGATTGAGACTTCCCCATCATTCCATGTGATGCTCTATGACAAGTCCCTGGAAATATTTAAATTCTCTTCAAGTTTTCTCCCTTTCAGAGGTAATTTTTTCCTGTTATATTCACTTGTATATAATTTTCTTGTGTTTTTGTATTTGTGCCCCATAGGTGTTGGGATTCTATATACCAACTCAATGTGCTTTTATGATTCATTTTGCTTCTCAGGTGTGTGTTTGGTTGTTACAGCTCTTAAACCTCCCATTTAACAAAGTAAAATGCATGGGAGCAAACATTTGAACTGATGCTGAGTGGTGTCCAGGAGATGGGAATTTACTGGGAACAATATTTTTCCCCCCCATTTAATTCCATGTAAAACTTTTACAACCAAAACTGGAAGCTAAATAAATAAAATTATCTTGGCATAAATGGCACCTCCTTGTCTATGCCAGAGAAATTCCCAGAGCTTAGGAAAAATGGGAATTTGGGCCTTGAACTTTTGGCTGCAGTATTATTTGCAGACCAAATGAACCATTCCCAACTGTTTCCGAAATCAAGGCTACAAAAGTAGGAACTGCTCGTACACAGCCAGGGCAGAACAATTGATTCAAATTGTCAGGACTTAACTCATGTTTCAGGATTGCTTTGAAATTGTTTCATTCTTGGTAATTTAATTCCTTTGCAGTTCTCTCTCACTGGATTGAGAGAATTGTACTCCTCTAGCCCTCATTTTACCCCCCTCCCTCCACCTTTTTTTACATGGGAGATATAATTTATTCCTGTTTCAGTGAATTTGCCACAATAAAGACTCCAATTCTTTCAAGGTTTTTTAAATTTTTTGTTTTTTTTTAAATCTCCTCAGAGAGTGAAAGTAGCATTCGCTGAAATTAAGGTGCTTTTTGCCAGAAATGTGATGCTAATCCTCTTAGTTTTAATGGTTTTGAAATGGTTTGTATAAGAAGGTAAACAGAGCAGTTGATTAATAGGAAGGAAGTCAATTGGCCATGTTGCAAGTGTTATACGCTCTACTGTACAATAGTTCTTTATTTCTGCAGAGTGAGGCACAGACTGGTCTCCTTTTGAAAGTTCTTAGGTGAAAACCGATATCTCTCCTTATACTGTACAATTCAGAAGAGTTTGATTCCAGCACCAGAAAAAAGCAAGCAGTGCACTTTTGAAATAGAAGTCAAACAAATATCACTGATAAGACAGTGACGTGCCACCAGTTATCTCCCCTTTTTATTGAAAATAGGCACACATAATGAGGTGCTTCACATTTTAAAGTCTTAAATCTTAGCAAGCTCCAGGCCTAGATGGTTTTGATTCTGACTTATTAAACTTGCAGTGTGGGGATGGGGGAGAGCAGGAGACGGAGTGACTCAACTATCCCTGTTATTTAACCTTTTGCTGGCCAAGGGGGATTTTTGTCCACAGTTTATTCAAAGGGTCGATAAAGTAAATCCCTGATTTACTTCCAGCAGTGTTTGCTGTCCGAGCTCAGATGCCAGGACCTGCTCAAGCCAGGCAGGTGCCCCTTCCCCATCAATAATTCACCTCTGGGTCTCCCAGAGCTCGGGCACTATTTGATGTAAAGTGAGAGGAGCCGGCAGTTCCCTGAATTCTTTTGTCTGGCACAATAGCAGAACTCTCACGCTCACGGGCAGTTGTAGTCCATCAATTAACACTTACAATTAAGTGCTGCAACAAAAGTGTGAAGTGGTTGAAGGTCTGAGACAATGGGTAACCCAAGAGCTCCAAAGGAAGACCTGGTGGCTGCAGTTACAAAAGATGGCTGGGACAGAATTTCAGGGTTTTAATAGGGAAGAAGGCGAACTAAACTTGAGAAGTAACAGAGGTAGAAGTTGAAGCTGCTGTGGCCGCAGGGAAGGAGTTTGCAGGTGTTTCCCAGGGCTCAGAGGGAGCCTGGTGAGGGTTCCATAGCAGATCTGCCTTCACAGCCTCTTCTAAACAGATCTTTTACTGGGAAATGCAGTGAAATATTACAGCAAAATTTAAAATTATGGAAGGGCTGTCTGAGGACAGCCATGAGCAGCCTGGTCTAGTGGAAGGTGTTCCTGGCCATAGCAGGGGGAAGTTCAACTGGTGGATTTTAAGGTCCCTTCTGACCCAAACCATTCCATTCTCTCTTGCAGCTTTGTCCTGGTTAGAAAGACTCCTTCTCTAAAGCTACTGCTGAGGACTCTTGCTAGCTGAAGTAATTAATTGAAAATTATCTAACTTGAATAGGTAACTTTAAAGATAAGCTCGTGGAAACAAGTACTTTCTCTCTTTTGGGGGCTTACTGGCAGATGTTGAGAAATGAGAAGGTTAATTTAAGAATAAACCCCCAGAACTAATACAGCAATTCTGGGTTTGTGTCAGGACCACGGTGACAGATCAATGCCTTCACACATGCAGTTATTTCTTTTTATTTTTTATTTTATTTTTTTTTTAACTGAGACAAAACCCAGACATGGTGTTACATTTAGGGTGAGACAAGGGCATGAGGAAACCCAGAACATTGCACAGCCCTCTCCAGAGGTAGCTCTGAGTGATAGGAACCCTCCAGAAGGAGTTTGACCTGCTGGGTTTCAGTGCTGCCCATCCCTGCTCCACCCCAGAAACACCTTTCCTTTTGACTGTGAGTAAAGAACAATATTTACAAAGCATTAATTCATGACTCCATCTCATCTTGCAGCTCTCACTTGGTGAAACCCATGCATGGTATAAATAATTAACTCTCCTTCTTCAATTAAGCCACAAGTAATAGAATTATCTAAGAGATTTTGAGAGCTATGTGTGCCTCTCAATAACTAATTTGGTTTTGTCTCAGCTCTAGTATCGAACAGTTTATAGGTTCATTGTGTGAGAATTCAGTCAAAGAAATCGTGGGCAAAAGAATATCCTATTCTTCTCCTGCACTGGTCCTGGAGAAATAGAACAATTTCTAGAGGAATGCAACTGAACACAAACCAATCAGTGCATAATGTGAGATTTAACTACTGCCTCTCCTAACACTTCCACATTTTCCTTCCAAGTTGGCTACACGTTCTTCTCAACTGCAGTAGTATCACTCAAGAACAATTTTATTAGATTAAATGTTCTGGTAGTCAATGCAATTGTAATCAATAGCTGCAACTCCTAGAAAATAGCTGGGTTCAAACTCCTAGTCTTCCCTGCCCTGTTTTTTGATTGATTCCAGAAGTGCTGTAAAGCCAAAGCAGAATTTCTGTAAAGTATATTTTAAAGGCTCTCCAAGCCTTCTCCAGGCTTCTACAAAGCTGCCAACCCTTCTCTTTCAAAGCAAAGAGAAGACTTTTTTTTTGTTGGGGCTGAGTTTATTGTCCCAGGCTC
>VWZN01015889.1:198827-237231 GCA_013396955.1 Regulus satrapa
CCAAAAAAAATTTTTTTTTGGAATCAACCTGGGAAAAAAAAAAGGGGGGGGGGGCTGTTTTTGCAAAAAAAACGTGTTCTTGAGATCCTGCAAAGGTGTACTGAGAGAAAGTGCTACAAAACAAAAGCAATAGGCAAGAGTTATGATTCCACTTTTCCTTATGAGTGCTGAGACTTTATTCCCATCTGGAGTGCTCATTCCCTCCCTGCTCCAGTGTGATTTTTGCCACAGGCGCATGAAATCCACTTTAAACAGGATGGATGCCACCATGCATTAACCTGCCGTGCTTTTCCTCACCCCACAACAGCAGGTAGTGGTTGGAGAAGCTTTAAAACCCCCCAAGCTGATGTGCTGAGAGGTAGAGCCTCCCCAGTCACTGCAGCTCATAAGATTTCTCTCTGGTGGCAAGATTTGTTTGTGCAGATATTAGCTCCTTAATTTCATGTTTGCTGAAAGAAAAGGGATCCAAGCAATCAGTCCTGGCTTTTCTGTTATTCAAGGGAATGTCAACTCATCCAGAGTCACATGCTGATTATTTTCCCTGTTACTACTACTCTGTATCATTTCCAGATCTCCTTGGACATTTGCAGGCACTCTCTGCTATTATGGATCTTAATTAGGCAGTTAAAAGCCCTGGGTAGCAGTTGCTGGGTTCAGATGTCCATTATGGACTTTTATTGTGGTTTTTCTCAGCAAGTTGGTGGCAAGCAGATAATATATGAGGCTATTGCAGAGGATTCCCCCTTTCCCCATCTCAGAATCATAGAATTATAGAATTATTATAGAATTATAGAAAGGCCAGGGTTGGAAAGGATCTCTCAAAGCTCACTCAGTTCCACCCCCCTTAGATATCTTCCAAGGCAGGATTTCAGCAGCAACCCCAGGTCCACGCAACGACCCTGCAGCAGCTTCATTTCCCAGGCTGTACAGACAAATGGTGGAAAATAAACAGAAAACATGATCTGTCTAGGTCTTCACAGGAAAAAACATCAGGAGAGATAGGAATAGAGCCTTGAGGCAGGAAAGTTTATTGTGAGAACATCCCTGGGTGAGGAACCTCACAGAAGGAGAGACCTGAGCCAGAAAATAATTACAATATTAAATATTTGTGTATGATAACCTGCAGAGGAGATCCCTGTGGGAGCTCCCTTCCAGTGTCACTAAACAGGGTGTTGTCATTACTTTTCTTTCTGTGTTTCCCTTTCACCTGCTCCTGGCTATGCCAGTAGGTAAAAAACCCTCTTTAGATAAAAGGTGTTGTAACGTGTCCACAATCTTTTGTCTGATCATATTGACCATGTAAACTGAGCTTCTTATGAAGCCTTTCAAGGTACCTAAGTTTAGAGTTCACGACAAAACACGTTAAAAAAAATAATTATAAATTACACAGTGATGATGATGCACCCTGCGAAAAATGTGGGTGGGAAAGGAGGCCTGGGGTTATCCTTAAAATAATTTGGGATTAAATGCAAAAATTCAAACTCTGTGCAGGCCGAGGCTCGTTTGTGTCACCCAGGATCCTGGCAGGGTCCTTGGGAAGTGGCACCAGATGGAGCCCGATGTTGACAGAGATGGAAAATCGTATTTCCAGGAGCAACACAGCTGCCTTTGTGGGCACTGATCAACAAACTGGAAAGCTCAAAATGAAGTGGAGATAATTACTAGGGATAATATTGATAATGATAATGCTAATAATAGTGACAATAGTAATGAAAAGGCACTTGGAGAGATTAAAGGCAAGGAGGCTTTTTTGGATGTGATTGAGGAAATCCAGCCCAACCTTCCAGCATGGCTGTGAGGGGAAATGTTTTGTGCTGTTGGCATCTTGTTGATATGCACTGAGTCATGCAAGGTCCAAAAGTTCTTTGGTAAACCTGGATTAGACAATTAAAAATAATAAGTATGTAATTTCTTTTTGTCAAAACTGCCTTTAAGCACGTGTTAAAAAGTTTAGCTGAGAATCTGAATGCTTTCATTTTCTGAAGGGCAGGCTGCAATAAACAAGTTGCTGAAATTAAACACAATAGCCTGGTGATTTTAATGAGTTTTTCAATTAAAGGTATACAAGAATCCACAGATGAATTAATTTTTTTTTTTTTAAGTGGCAGAACATCCTGATGAGGCACCAAGCCTAACCAGGGGATTAACTGTGTTAGAAAGCAGCATTGGGGGGGAATCATAATCTATAAGAAATGGAAAAACAAAAGAATAATCAGAAAACTGTCAGTATGGTCCATGTTATTAAAGAAGGGAATAAAATGAGAAGTGACAAAAGATAATTTTTTTAAAAGGCTTTGGGAAGGATTTTAATACAAACAGCAAAAGCTTGTTATGGCATGTACCCATGAAAAGGAAAGAAGCTGGATTATCATGCAGGAAGGATATTTTAGAGCTTGGAGATAATCCACATAAGGCCCAAACTTAATGGAAATCCTGCTTCCTTTCTTTTCAGAGATAAAGAAAACAAGCACTGCAGAAACAAAATAAATTAATAAAGTGAACCAGGGTATGAAAATGGAAATTACTTCATCAAACTGCTGCATAAATGCAAACTGTCTGCAACAATTGACAGCAAAGAAAATGAAAGAAGCTGGTCATGAGAAATGACATTTGACACCATTATTTCTGAGGAATGGATGAAATTACAGACTGACAACTTAAATAAAGCAAGATAAGGAAGGGCTGGACCTGGTCCAGTGGAAGGTGTCACTGCCCATGGAAGGGGGTGGAACAAGGTGGTCTTTAAAGTTCCTTCCAACCCAAACCAGTCTGGGATTCTATGAAACAGGAAGAAGAAGCCAACTTAATTTTCCCATTAAAGTCTCTGAGAAAAATACCCAACAAAAGTCCTATTTTCATGTTAACATGGGACATAATGGCATAATGCTTGAAATGAAGGAGCAGCCTGCATTAGTAAGAACTGGAATTTGCTGTGTCATTGGATGTTGCAGTACATGGGGATAGGGAAAGACATTTGCAGACAGCATCATCCTTATAAATTTTCACACCTAAAATACCAGTGGATAGCTTCTTTGCACAGCCACAAATTACATTTATTCGTGTATGAAGCAATTTTGGAGTGCAGCAGATCTCTCTTGCACTCAGCCTTGGAAATATTTGTGAGTTGTGACTGCAGCCGAGCACACAAATACATGGAAAAGCTTTCATGGAGATCCTCTGGGTGAGGTTGCCTGAAGTGTGGCTGAACAAAACACAAATACCACACCAGTCTTAATAAAAGTGATAAAACTGGGAGCAGTTCCTGCCAATATAAACACATGGAAATTTTGAGCTGATCTTTCTCACCCTCCCTGTAACTCTAGGGAAGGGAAGATGGGAGCCAATGGAATCATGGAGTGAGATATTTCTCATCATGGACATTTAAATTATTTCCCCAGAGGCTGTAATTGCTGCAAGAACGTGCTCATTTGAACTCATTTCACACACTAATCGTGCCTGCAATCTGTTCTGAGGATTTCAGCCCTTCTCTGGTTTGGTTTTTGGTTCTGTCTGTTCCACTGGGCACCCCGGGCGTGCTGGACAAGAGCAGGACAGTGCTTGGGGCTGGCAGCTTCCCTCTGGTGACCAGTGACCCGGCCCAGGGAGCAGCTGGAGCTGTGTCAGGAGAGGTTTAGGCTGGAGCTCAGGAAATGTGGAGCTTCCCTGTGGAGCTCAGAATGGGCCTGATCCTTCAAAGATGCGTTGTTTGCTGTGAGGCTTTGGTTGCACAAAGGCAAAATGAATGTCTGAAGGCAGAGTTGTGAGTTGTCCAAGTCCATCCTGAAGTCTCTGGTATCAGGTCCGTGTAACAAAGGCTCCAGCAGCGTCTCCTGGCTGGGGTTTTGTGGGGCAGGGGTCTGACAGCAGCTCCTGCCAGGGGCTCTCCCTTTGGCAGAGTCTGTCAGCAGCTCTGCTCTTCTTTCCCCTTTTCCTGTCACCTGTGTTCGTCTTCCTCTTCATCCTCCTCCTCAGCTCCAGTCTGCTGTTCCCCCTCCATCCATCCATCTCACCCCAATACAGAGGATTTTATTCATAAATTGACCAGTGAACTAAAACCACGATTCTAACCATACCTCCTACACCTATCAAAACTCAATTCTAACACACAAAAAGCAGTGTCAGTTCTTCTGCTTATTTATGTGTATATTCATGTATGTTTTTCTATCTGTTCCATCCTAAAAATGCAAACAATATTCTATATAAATAGCTATCTTGTTAATGTAAGAGAGTTTATCTTATCTTATTTCTCCTAAAAATGCAAACAATGTTCTTACTATGTTTTTGTTATCTTGGAGCCAGGCCACAGAACTGGGTCTTAGGACTTCTTAGAGATTCAAAGACTTCTATTTTTCTAAGGTACTTAATGCATTTCTAAAGTATTTAGAATATATTCTTACCTCCTTACTTACTTATTTAAAACTATAATTAAAACTTGTACTTATATCTCTACTTCATGTCAATGTGGTTTAATATATCTTAATTTCTCTGAAGACTTTAATTCAATATCTGCATCATTTTCTCTTTTTTTGGAACTCAGAGAAGCTTCTGTCTCTCACATTCCAACACTTCCTCAGAGCTGCTGGCACTGCCCGAGGCTGCCAGAGCTCCAGGAGAATTTGGACAGCACTTCCAGGGATGCCCAGGGTGGGATTGTTGGGGGAGGTTTGTGCAGGGACAGGAGTGCACTGGATGATCCTGTGGGTCTCTTCCTGCTCATGATGTTCTGTGCTTCCATGAACCTCCTTAAAATGGAATCCTCTGAGGGATGTGAGGCACTGCAGTCTGGATTTTGGATTTGGCTCCTAAGGACCAGCTGTCCCAAGGAAGTCTTTCCATGACGAATACTCAAGCAGCTCTGGCCCATTTTTCAGGAAGTTGGTGAGGACCAGATGGCTCACCTGGGAACCAGTAAGGAGGAACAGAGAGTTTGGGAAACTCATTCTCCTTGGTGAGAGGAGCCGACATTGAGCCACTTCACCCTAATCTCCCAAAATGAGGGTACAGGAGAGGCAGGATTTGCCTGGTGCTTCAGCAATTATTAAGGCTTGCTGGACTCCCTGGATTTTACTGTCCCTTGAAAGAGTGGAGTGACCTTTTCCTCAGACTCCCAGTGGGGTGTGACCCACAGAGCTCAGGTGTGCCCTGTCCTGCTCCAGCACAGCGGCTCTTGCTGAGCTTTAACACAAACTGAGATGCTGAGAAACCAGGGGCAGGTGCAGCTCCTGCATCCACACCCCAGAGACCTCCCTGCTCACCCAGGGAGATGCCCAGGTCTGCTACGAGCTCTGGGAGTAGAGGATTTGCAGCTTGCAGCCTTTGGTTTGGGTGCCAAAGTCCTTGTTTAGGAAATTTAATCCTGTACTGAGTGCAGCTTCCAGCTCTCCCTGCCTTAGCTCACCTGTAAAGCTTTTCTGGCCTGAGGCTGGGAGGGGTTTGGAAGCAAAGTTTGCCTTTGGTTTGCAGCAAATTTGTCCAGCAGGGCCTGGAGAGGATTTCAGACTTCTTGGTACTTGCTCACCCAGGAGGAGCAGCTCACAAATTGACGCCTTTCATTTGTGCTGCTTGAGCATATAAAATGGCACCAAATCAGAAAATAACAAATGGTGTGGAGGATTTCTTTGCAGCAAACAGCTTGTTAACATTGGAAAAATGCCCCTGGGTGGCTCTGTTAATTGTTGGGGTATTTTACAGTGAGGGAATTTTGGTTAAGAATATCCCAGCTATGCAGGAACTGCAAAAATAAAGGAAAACAGGTAAGACTGAGCATTCAGGACAGACCTGTGTCAGGAGACAGGCTTGTTGGAGAGAATTAAAATCACAGTTTGTTCAATGTAACCAGACAGTGAGTATGCAGTCCTTGGCTATTTATAACTCACAAATAAGGCAAGCAGACAGCTAATATAGCCAGGGGCCAGCAGGAACAGAGCAGTGCAGCTTTATTAGCAAACCTAGGTGGACATGTCATTTGATACACCCATGTGGGAAAGGATTTTTATGGGCTGTGTGTTGAAAAAGGTCAGAGATGCTTTAAAAATGAAATTAAATGAAATTAAACCTTATTGAAGATAGCCATGTCCCTCAGGCACTTGGGGCCCCTCAGAGGCTTAAAGATTATCTTTAGAGGGAAGTGGGTTAATCACAGGGGACTTCAGTCTGTGTGGAAAAATCCAACACAGCCAGATTTGCAATAGATGGGGAAAGAAACACGATGTAGGAACATACGGCAATTATCAGGCAATAGAGAATAATAGCTGCTTAATTATCAACTCCTGCGTGCAGACTTTGTGACAGGCGAGCTGAGAAAGCAACCCAGCTCTCTGAAAACGCTACAATCAGAATAACTCCATGGAGTTGTGATGTCTGAGTTCCATGGGCTGGGTGATCAGCCAGCAGGAGCCAGGCCAGCTGCAGCAGAGGTGTTGGTGGCTGTCACACACCTGTATTTGTGTCTCGCAGGGACAGCTTTGTGCTGGGAAAAAATGAAATAAAAAAAATTTCCCCCAGCTAGAGATGCTTAGAGGTGTTTCAGTTTACTCTTTGCTGCGTTCCTTGCCTGGAAATATTTGCAATATTCTCAGGGATGTGCCGGGGTTTGCCTTGGTGCAGGAGCCCCAGAGGGGCAGTGCTGGGATGGCTCCTCTGCAGCTCCTGGGGGAAAGTCAACCCTGCCAGGGGAGCCCACGGGTGTCCCACCAGCACCCACACACTCAGCTTCTGCTTTGGGAGAGGAAAGCTCATCTTCGGTTCATAACTTTATCTTTTATAGATTAAAAACAAAACAAAAGAACCCCAAACCCTCGAAGCATTTATGAAGGAAGCCTATAGTTTTTCTGTAATTTTTTTCCACATATTTAATTAAAAACTGTATTGGTGAAAAGAAGTTTAAGCTGCTCCCAGTGATTGCTCCTTATTTTTATTTTTTTTTTAAAGAGTATCGGTTTCTTCCCTTAAAATTTTCAAGACGTGCAATATAAAGGAAAACAGATAAATACGAAGGGGCTTTTTTGTGGTGTTTAGTTTGGAGGCACAGCAGTAACCATGCCCATGGAATGGTTTCCTCGTGCACGGGGACCTAAAGCAAGCAACCTTAAATATACTGATCCTTTCAGACATTCTTATTGCTGACTCATCCCTGCACTCCGTAGTAATGATGGTTTAATCGTTGTGCAAAAGTTAGATATTATTAGCAATGGTTTAGCCTCCCTCTGCATTATACTGAATTCGACTGTGCTGTTAGCTTCTATTTTTGTCCCAATAACTTCATTTTCTTCAGGAAATACATCCATCCATCATTATTATAAATCCAAGACAAATTATTTCCCCCACCCAGAAAAAAAAAATCTGTTCACTTTGTTTTAGCTCTCAAATACATTTTGTTAAAAATTAATTATTTGTGTTAGTGAAGACTTGTACTTTTCTCAAGAACCAAGTCAATAGTAAGTGATTGGTATGTTATTTTAAAATGAGTGGGATCACAGAATCATAGAATTATAGATTGGTTTCGGTGGGAAGGGACCTTAAATCCCCCCCAGTGCCCCCCCTGCCATGACAGGGACCCCTCCCAGTGTCCCAGGCTGCTCCAGCCCCAGTGTCCAACCTTGGGCACTGCCAGGGATCCAGGGGCAGCCCCAGCTGCTCTGCGCACCCTGGGCCAGGGCTGCCCACCCTCCCAGGAACAATTCCTTCCTAAAATCGAAGCTAAACTGATATTTTTCAGTTTAAAGTTAAACCCTGTCCTGCCATCTCATGCCCTTGTGACTTGTCTCTCACAAGCTCTCCTGTGGCACCTACAGGTAATGGAAGATTTTCTTAGTGATTTATTTGTCCTTTTCACTTCCAATCTTTTCCTCTAAGTCCATTTTTGATTTTTATCTCCATGTTGGGAATGGCAGGAGCAGGACAGAATTAAAGGAAGTGTTTGTGTGCATTTGAACTCTCCTTACACTTCAAACCCAAAGGCAGCCAGAAATCAACCTCGCATTGCTACAGCCAGAGCAGGCAGAGAGAGCAGAAAACTTCAGGTTGGAAGGCAAAGATTTTATGTTCTTTAATTTCTCTCTGTGCTGGAAAGGAGATGCCCTTGAGCAGAATGATGCCAAGAGGGGCACAGCTTGTGACACCAGCGTTTCCTTGTGGACCTCTCTGCTCCTCACCCTCTTCCACAGCAATGTGAAATGAAATCTTCTCGTGCTGTCAAAATCAGGGCAAGCTGTGGTCATTAAAAACTGGGAGAAAATGAATTGATCAATTAATTAATTCCAGAGCAACCCAGAAGAAGGCAAAGCCCAGTGAAAAATACGTAATTTTTATTTCCACCACTGTTTTTGATCTGAGTTTTGCTGCAGAGTGTCTCAGGGTTTTATACTTTTAATTGCTCCTGGGAGCAAAATCTCAAAGAGTCCACTTGAATAACAAGATAGCTTTGAATTTAGTGAGTGAAAATCAATAACTTAAGGGGAAGAGTTTTCTTTTAGTTGGTGAAAAAAGCAATTTTACCTTCTAGAAGCAGAGCAATTCAGCCTGCATGGGTCCTGTAAGACTCACAAATGCAAGAGAGTGTTGTTAAAAACAGAACTGCAGCGAGTGAGTGCAACCAGAGCCAGGTAAGAGTACACTGAATGTCACTCAACAAGTAACACTGTGGACTAAAATATTTGTTATTCCCCGTTTTAACTTTTCACCACCGACCATTTGAAAGTTTGTATTTCCTGTGATCTTTCCTATAAGAGCAGACATCTCTTTTTCTAACCTGGATTAATCTTATTATTTGTCTTCTTAAAGCCAGGAATAAAACCAGGTCACATGATTAAAATCACAAGAATCTTTTCAAATGCTTAATTTTCAGTGTCTTTAGGATAATTATATTAATTTAAATTTACTCAGTTTTGTTTTTTATTTAAACACCCCCTCCCAAAAAAAAACAACCAAAACAAAAACAAAAACAAAACCAAAAACAACCCAAAAACCAAAACAACAACAAACAACAAACTGGTGCATTTCTACTGAAAAACATTTATGCCCTTGGCTAAGGACAGTGTTGATACCANAAAAAAAAAACCAACCCAAAAAAAACCCAAAACAAAACAAAAAACAACCCAAAAACCAAAACAACAAAAAACAACAAACTGGTGCATTTCTACTGAAAAACATTTATGCCCTTGGCTAAGGACAGTGTTGATACCACCTTTAATTCATGTTGCTATTTTGTCGATGGCAAACCACAATATTTCCATGTGTAAGGAATGTTTCCTATATACCATACAGCATAAAAAGACATGAAAATAAACCCGTTCCTTCAGAGAGAAAAGAACTGGTGGGATTGGGAGAAGGTTTCCATCTCTATGAGCCAAATACTCTTCTGCTTGGGCCAAAAAGCAGCAACCCACCCCCCCAAAAAAAGGCAGTTTCCTTGTGCATCACCCACTACAATTGTCAGAATTAACTGTATATTATGTATTTAGGAGAAAACAATAACCAGGGAATTATCTCAGGCTAATTGAAACGAAATTAATTAATCTACCTCAGGAAAATCCAAATCAAAATGCAAACCATTACACCAGCTCACTAATTTTTTTTTTTTTCAAAGCTTTTTATAACTGTGCAAGGGGAAAAATTCCAGAAGAGCAATCCATAGCTGCACATGCAGCTGCCTAAAACACGAGGAGAATAATTCATTTCTCTGTGCCTCTGACATTTTTCTTGGGTAAGAAAGATATTTAAGCTTCACAGCACAAATATCAAGACTGTAGGATCTTCATATTTCTGGGATAGACTCATTGTGTGTTTGACTCTGTGAGATGAAGCAGAAGAACCAGGACAATCTTTTTGGCCCATCCTTTATGTGTCCCTTGCAATTTTTATTTTTTTTTTCAGGGTTTGTCTGCTTTCAACTCCAGTGTCTTCTGAGAACTCCTGTCAATAACTCCTTACTGAGAAGCCCAATTGCACATATTTTTACTTCCCTGCCACTTTAGCTCTCAGTGACTGCCTAGAAACACTTTCTGGAGAAATAGTTGTGAAAATCCAAGAGTTTATCAGCTTATTTTTTTTCCCTAAAATGATTCTCAGCAATAAAAATAAGGTCACTTGCAGAGATATTCATGAGGACTGTATAGGAGGGATTGCAAAGGTAGCCTGGAGGAAAATGTTGGTTTTATTCAGGTGAGCAGATAAATGATTATTTTTAGAAGCTGCACACGGATTCTAAAAATACACACATTGTGTATCACTAAATGCACACCCATTGTGCTTGTGTGTGAATTTAAATACATGTATATATAGAGAGATAATATGTGTATATATGTGCTTGTGTGAGTATTTATATAGATACATACTTGTGTGCAGCTGAAGAGAAACATACTAAAATGTGCCAATGCCAACCTTCAATCCCACTGAGGGTCTTTGTGTCCAAAATGTCCTCATGAAATGGAAAGCAAGGCAAGAGCAGCCCTGCTTGGTGAAGCTCCTGACTACAGGATCAAGTGCTCCTATTTATGATCACTGATATGGCAAAGCACCAGGAGGGTTTTTGGGTTGTTTTTTTTTTTTTTTTACATCAAAAATCTTCATCTGTGCCCCTGGATAGATTGCAAACTCCTGCGAGCCAGGAATGTCTCGAAATTGGCAATACCTGCTCCGATGAAGAAGAGGTTTCACCCCTTCCTTTGCTAAAATCATACCCTCCTGCATTCCTGGTAGGATTTTTTTGGAATTTGTGGAAGCCCAAGGCCACTGGGGAGGCATTCCATCCTTTGGAAAGGCTGCTGGCCTGAAGCCCTGAGGAACGGTGGATCCAGCAGCGTGGCTTCTGCTGTCCTGGGGATGTTGATGGCAGAGTTTCATCCTGATGAGGAACAAAATGACTGCCCTGCAGCCTGTGGAGCATGTGCGCCCCAGGGATGTGAGATTTGTCACAGGAATGTGGAGAACATCTGGGGAAGAGCCTTCTGGAAAAGTCTGTGGGAGCCCCCACTGATCCATCCCACAAACTCCGCTGGCGCTGAGGGTCTCCCACACGTGTCAAAAGCCATGTGCAAAGTCCTGGAGGACTTCCAGCTTCTTGGGTACAACAATTTCCACAGGAATAGGAATTAGGAAGGCATTTTTCCCTGGAAACGCCCACGAAAAGATCCTTGATCGGAAATAATTTACAGCAGCGATGAAAAAATACATGGGATAAAACCCCATTCCAAAGCCAAATCACCCTCCCCAACTGAAGACCAACCACAGACAAAACTAATAAGCAACTAGAAGCGATTTATAAGGAGCTGAAAACTCCATGAGAATAGGGGAATAAAATACGTTTTGGCTAGAGCAATATAATGTTATTGGCAACACAATGGCATACAAGCCTCTGGAGGTGTCATGCTGTCTTCTTTGATTAAAAGCTTGAAGAGAAGCATGAGTATTAATTTAGAAAAACTGTTTATATCTTCCGTCTCTCTAGAATATTATTAATTGGAGTGTGCAAAATTAGGTCTTCAGAGCTCTTGCAAATTACTGTAAGCAGTGAGTCTTTATGCAGAGGGATAAAGCAGGGATTTCAGAGGCTTTGGGAGAAGTAATTAAGTTCTGTTACTTGCAAGTGTGTTTGTTTACAGGAAGAACTTTCCCCACAGAAGTGGACATAGTTATTTTTCTTTGTTTTTCTAACAAATATTTCCTGAGGGATGATGACCAAGATTAATTAGTCCTATTAAATCGAAGGCAGAAAACATCTCACTGCTGAGAGAGATTTGAAAATCTGAACTAGTTGGATCCTCAGGCTCCATGACTTGGAGCATCAATAATATCACCCCACCCAAAGGCAGGGGAGAGCTGAAAATGTGTCATTTGCAACACTTTCTTTCTTTCAGCTGCCTAAAGAGATAAATTCCATTTTTAAATGGGTTTGGGTAAGACAGACATGCCTGTCTGAACTTTGCTTTAGTGACAGCATGGGATCCATGAGGAGCTTTGTTCCTGGGTATTTGGTAGTGTTGGAATGGAGAGAGTGTTTTACATTTATCCCTCCTTTTAGGATTTAAAATCAACATCCACCATTACTTTTTCTATCTTTTTTTTCTTTTTAATCTGAAACCATCTTTCACATGTCTCGATACTTTTAAGAGCTACAAATCTGGAGCTCAAGGACAGAAAGAAATTTAAAAAAAAAAAAATCATTGAGTGGACTGTACCATGGAGCAGTAAGTTAAAAAAAAAAAAAAAAAAAAAAAAAAATTTCAAAATCTCCTTTTGGGGCATTTNAAAAAAAAAGAGAGAGAGAGAGAAAGAGAGAAAAAAAAGAGTGGGGGATCATATTGTGACCTAAGCACAATTAAATTATTCCCTAATTTTCACAGCAGTCTCTAAATGGAGACTTAAACTCTCAAGCTCTGCAGGTCAATCAAAATGATGGTGTTTTCCCATGAATAAGGGTGAAAAGATTGGGACCCCAGACCTGCAGCTGGTGCTGAGCAGAGAGCAGTGGCTGGGAGGATGATGTATGCTCAACTTCCAGCTAAAGCCATTACACTGAAAGTAAAGGAGCTCAGGGAGCACCCATTGCCCAAATCCAATTTTCATAGCAATGTGTTGCTGAGAGTGCAAATTACTGAAAATTTGCCAATCCAAAGGTAATATTCAGAAAAGTCTTTCCAGTAAAAGTGCAAACAGCCTCTCAGTTAGCAGCGCTGCTCTTCCAATAAAGCACAGGTGGAATAAAACACACATAATTTCAATAAATAAAACAAAACACGAAGCAAACGGCGTTGTAAAAATACTGGCGAGAGGAATTGCCTTCCAGCGTTGAGCACATGGAAATAAACCCTTCTGGAATGCTTACACTCCAGCTGAGTTAGAAGTAAAATAAACCTTCATGTGCAGTCAAGGACTGATGGATTTCTTGGTGGGAGGAAAGTCAAACAGTTGAGTGCAACCAATAGAAAGCTGGGAATGCTGAGTCCTAGCAAAGCCTAAAGCAGCAAAGTCTGCTAAAGCGACTTTGCCCCACCTAATAATTTCACTGCCCCTCATACAGGAAATATTTACCTGCTTTCCCACCAGGCTCACTGCCAGGTCTCTCCCTGTCCATCCCCACAGGAGATGCTGTGGCTGCTCAGTTCCCAGGTCTCTGTGCTGCTGCTGTGTCCTGTCATCCCTCTGTGGGTGCATCTGTGCCACCAGCCTCGGGTGGAGGTCTCCAGAGGTCACAAACTGGCTGCTCTTGGCACTAATTAGTGATCTCCTTTCTAAGTGTGCTAATCCAATGTCTACCCTCCCTGGGATGTGTGTCTGGGAATCCCTGATCATTGCTTTGCCCCACAGCAGGGAACAGCTCGCTGGCACCACCTGGAAGCTGAGCATGCCCCTTGGCCCCAACCAAAGTCTTATTGATAAAAAAAAAATCAAATATTGTGAAAGATAAACACATTGAAATGATTATCAAACGCAGTGGGTTCATGAGGAAAAATACAACTTTGATGTGATTCAAACCTATAAATGTGAGCGAGTGCTTCCACTTTGGCATGTGCCTATTTCTTTGGCCAGATTGGGTGGGAATTTCAGAAAAGAGGAATAGTTTCCATGTGAATGTTCCAGCACTGAGCCAGCCCAGCTTTATCTGGCATGGCTTTGGACTGAGTTGTTGTCAGGCATCATATCTAAAGGAGAGATTGTTTGGAAAACCACACTTGGAAATCGAGGAGTTTGCTGGAAAATGAAGTCTTATTTCTGTCAGTGAAGCTTGGTTGCTGAGAGTCGATTTGGTGCCTTATGAAACAGGAAAAATATTTTCTGCCTCGGGAAATACGCATGTTAACTGGATATTACTTTGAATATTTTAATATTCTGGCTGACACATCTGTTCCAAGGAGATACAAGCTTCTCTTTCACATGGCAGTTGATAATCTGGCAGCTGATGGAGGAAGACTGATGAGGATTGTTTCAGAGGAAGATTGTTTCAAAACACGATTTAAATGGTACCCTGGGATTTATAAACTTTAATTAGTCACAGTTCAAATGCTTTTGTTTCCAAGCAGACAAAAAGTGCTGATGCCTGGTCAGGGCTTGTGCAGTGGTCCTGGGCTTGGGGTGGGGGGCACTGGATGCTTTTTTCCCCTCCATGTTCTCAGGGAAAATGAAATCTCTGCCAGCCACAGCAGCACGCACGTGCTGCCACCAGATCCCCACAGATGCCATTGTCTGCCATCCTGCAAACATTTCTTTTGACGATGCCCCAGAAAGAGAATCTAGTTCACTTCCTCCAGGCTACGCAGAGCTAACTGAGATGGAAAAGTGCGAGCAAATGCGTGGAGAAGAGCCAGCAGGGGAAGGAGCCCTGGCATCCCCAGGCAGCAGAGCCCTGCCAGGAGCCTTTCCTGAGCTGCCGGAGCTCAGGGCAGCCAGCTGAGCTGGCTAAATGCACATTTGCTGAGGAATAAATGTCGTGCCTGGCATTTGGAGAGGTAATTCTTCCCAGGGAATGCTCCCTTCCCCAAAGACAGGCTCTGGAATGCTGTTAGAGCCCTGCTGCTGGCAGAGGGGTCCCAGGGCTGCTTCCTCCTTCCCCAGGGAATTGGAGAGGGTGGGATTCCAGCTGGGAATCCTCTGCCCCGAGCTCAGCATTCTGCCCTGGGTGCATTCCAGCATTCAACCTTTCCGCTGCTCTTCGAATCCCTCAGTGGTGTTTCTGCTGTCAGCAAAACCTGGCCTGAGCAAATGCAGCACATCCTTTTAGGGGGATTGTTTCTGCCTCTCATCTGTTGGTTTATTTATTTGGGAATGCTCTGGCCGAGGGAGCTTATTAAACAATAATAATAATTGTATGGTGGGATGCAGTCCTGAAACAGCTGGCATAGTGTGGTCTTGAAAACCTGACAGCATCACCACGCTGCTGGATATTCAACTTTAGCATTGTAATGAATTTAACCAAACCAAACCAACAAACAAAAAAACCAAAAAGCCCCCAACAAACAAACACAGAAACACCCCCTCCCAAAAAAAAAAAAAAAACCCACAAAAAAAAAAGCCCTAAAACACCCTCCCCTCCAGAAAAACCAAACAAAAATCCCCAAAACAACAACAAAACCAAAACCTGAGCTGCTCCCCAACCCCTCCACAGCCCCAGAAGAGGTCTCAGTCACCCTCAGGGGTGATAATGTCACTAGGTGCCTATATTTCAGTCATGAAGCATCATCTGGCAGCCCTCTTTGCACCCAGACCTTGATGGAATTGAGTGAAAGCATGTGAGGAAAAAAGCCAAGGAACACAGCCTTTTTTTTAGGATAGACATGGAAGTCAGCAGCTTTCAGCAATCCGGGGTAAGGACAAATTTACTGGGGTGTCCCCTAAAATTAGGAGGCTTTTCCCTTGCTCTGGAGCTCTGGCAGGCAGCTGAGATGAGAAATCCTCTGGTTTGAGGGATTTCCTGATGGCTTGTCCCCTGTGCTTTGTACTCAGGCCTCCAAGTATTTTCCTTACTAACCTCATTGATACCAACAATGTCCCCCAGCAGAAACAGAGGTGGAGGAGAACCAAGGCAAGGAGATGCCTTCACCATTCAAGCCCTTTGCTCTCCCTGAGCCTCTTCCTCTGCAGGAATCAGAGCTGCCACAGCTCCCACTGCAACGGCACCAACCCCAAATCACACACCTTACAAGAGTGAAACATCCATCACCGCTCGCTTTGCTGAGCTGGGATTTTTTACTGGAGCTGCAGCAGAGCCTGACATCCTAAATCCACTGCACACAGCAGGATCTGTGTGTCTGATTCCCCTCTGACAGGCTTCCCCCCTGCTCCTGCTGCAGCCAGCTGTAAGCCTTTCATCTATTTTGGCAATTACCACACTGTTAGCACCATTTCCCATTGCATCCCATCCTGCATCATGCTCCTGGCACATAACAGTATTATAACATGTGAGAATGTTCTTAGAGGAAAATGGACATTAAAAGAAAGGCTGTATAACATCAGGCCTTGTTCTGTTAAATTAATAAAGAAATAAATTAATAGCTGGCTTGTCACTTCTGTGTACAGCTTTGTGGCTTGGGAGTTGCCATGTGAAAACCATCCTGAGAATGAGGGTTCATTAATGACAAGTTATTCCTGAGTGAAAAACAACTGCACCTGCATTAAACAAGAAATCTGTTTAATGGGAGTCAGTGACAAAATATGTAAACTAACTAAGAATAGAAAGATTTGATAGACAATTAGCATGTTTATTTTAATAGATTGGTTAGTTTCACTAACCAATAGGGTAATTTGCAAGAAAACTATTGACCAGTTGGAGTTACACATGAGGTCTGTAAAACCTGTATAAAAATAGGTTGTGTGAATAAAGATTTGGCATTTCCCTGATTTATATTGAACTGTGAGAGTCCACTTCCTTATCTTCTCATAATACTTCATAATTTCACATTTACCTTATAACATTTCCAGACAAGATAAAATTATTTTCTCTTTTGGCAATCTCCCCCTTTTGTGGCACACAAATTATTATAGAAGTCTTTAGAAATTGAGTGTGTCCATTTAAAATATGGTTCTAAGTGAGGAGGATGTATGAACAAAACAAGCTTAGTGCAGAAATGTTTAACCTGTTAGATTTAAAGCAACACTGATCAGAGTTTACGAATACACCTCTCAAAGTCTCTCCCACACCACCTCAGCCAGCTGGCTGCAGGGTGATTTTGCCAAAGTCCTCACAGAGAATGAGCAGATTTTGAGGCTCATGCCTCATTGTATCTTTCCTCTGGCTCTGAGCTGGTTTACTGCCTCTGCACTTGGCTGGGGTTTGGGTTTGGAGAGCAGATCCCCCCCTGCTGTTGTGTCACCTGAGCACAGGGGCTGTAGTCTCACAGAGTCACCCTGGGACAATCAAATCACAGCACAGCTGGGGTTGTTTTCATGGCTGTTGCTGGGGTATTATCTGGATTTCATAATCAAACAAGCCTGACATAGTTGATCCTGCGCACTGAAGTCTGTGGCTCACCACAAATATGAGCAGCAAATCATGGCCCACTTCTCCTCTATCCCCTACATATTCCTAAGGACCAAGAGCAATGAGGGAGGGCTCTGTGAGCCACTTCTGTGTTCTGAGGCCAGAAAGGGCTTTTCCACCCTTTGTGTGAGCAGATGAGCCTGGCACACAGTTTTACAGGATCCTACCACGGAATCACAGAGTGGTTTGTGTTGGAAGGGACCTCGAGGATCTTCCAGTTCAACCCCCTGCCATGGGCAGGGCCACCTTTCCACTGGATCTCTCAATTTTTGTGCTCTTTCCAAGGTGTGTAGCATGGAGCTAATGAACACCAAGTGGGACGAGTCTGGGAGGGGAAAAGACGCCTGGCTAAAGCAAACTGTGCCCATTCAATCTCTCTGTAGGCATCTTATTCCAGCTGGTGGGATCTCCCCTTAGTCCTGTGCAGAGCTGGAGGGTGCAGGGTCAGACAGGGAGACACCCAGCACTCCTCACCCATCCTGGTCACAGGCTCTGTGCTTGCAGAGCTAGCAGGAAAGCAATTCTTCAAAAGATGGTGCAGGCAAAATGGACTGTGGGGTCTGCTCGCAGCCCTGCTCTCATTAGCAATTAACACTCCTCCCTCCTGGAGAAGAGTTAACGAGGAATTGACATTTTCCCATCCCCAGAAGTTGCTCCCTGCAGGCAGAATGCCACAAACTGTTAGATTTTCTTCATAAAGTGACTTGTCAGCCAGGGAAACAGGCAGTCCAGAGGTTCACCACTTACAATTACCACCTCTCCCCTCCTATTTGGATATCCAAATCCATCTGGATCAGCCCTGACCTCTCTGGATTGCTCTATCCCCAGTTGTCCCACGACAGCCACCCCTACTGCACTGCATGTGTCTTCAGCCAAAATAGCAACTCCTAAAAAAAAAGGGATTTCTACCCACTACATCCTATACTCATACTGCATTCTCAGGATTTATTTAGCTTGTGTGGAGTGATTTTATTTGATGGTACAAAATACCTGTCCTGTGCTACAGGAGCTGAGTGGAGCACAGTGCTTCCCACTTCTTGGAAATACCCTGCAGGCAGCTCCAATGTTGCTGACCTCAAGATTATTTTACACACATACTTTAAAAGTGACATGGTCAGAGCTTTCCATGTTTTGCAGTGTGGTAAGAGGTCAAAATTGGCTTTTGGTCTTCTGAGAGTGCAGTGTTGCAAGAGGATCCAGGGGAATCAGAGAGCTGTGGGATATCCAGGGTTGGAAGGGACCCACAAGGATCATCACGTCCAGCTCCTGGCCCTGCACAGGACACCCCAAGAATCCCACTGTTCTCCCTGCCACGGGAAAGAAGACAAGGAGCTGATGTGCAGCAGCAATCCTCCCCCACGGGCAGCAAGCCCAGTGCCTCCAGGGAGCAGCCAATGCCTTCTCAGTGTCTGCTGCTTGCTGTCCAAATTTTTACCACCTGGAAAACCCAGCAGGGATCCCCAGGAGAGGGAGGGAAGAGGCCAACAGCAGCGATTTCTGGGGTTTGGGCCTTCCTTTGGATGTCTTCCTTTGGATCCATTCCCTCCTGGGCATCACTGTTGCTCAGGGTGGCAGCAATACCCCCCCGAGCCTGTGATAAATCAGTGATGCCCATGCCTGGTGCTTGGTGCACAGCTCTTCATCTTCTCCAGGGAATCCTGGAATTTTGAATTCTTCTGAATTTGTATTCTGAGAAAATTCTGGTTTTACTGGGAAATCCTGCATTCCCGGAGACTTTGAGAAATGTCACACTTGTGGCTCATTTAATCTGCATATTTGTATTTGGAGTAATATTACTTTAGCTCAACTGTTATTATCCTTCCAGATATACACTCATTTCCATATCTGCACCCAGCTGCTGTGTCCCATTCGATGTTACAGCAGGAGCTTTCCTTCCTTATTTTTAGTCTTCCTTAGAACACTTTAAGGAACTTTAAACCCCCCATAATATGGAAGACAAGGTAATTTTCAAGTATAGCAGACCACAGGAAGAAAATCCAATCTTTTAAATATTTTTATTTAAATTCATTTTATAACCAGGGAGTGAGGTTTTATTGCTCTTTAGAACATGATGCTGAATTTGTCTGGAGTTCTTGGTACAGACATTCACCCAGTTACATTTATTTAATGTGCTAAATGACCTTTTAAAAGTGCTTTTCGATGTCATGTAGAATATCAGCAACACATTTTAGAACAGCAGAAATACAAGTTCTTTTTCTTTCTTACTTTTGCTGTAAATAAAAAAAAAACCTAAACATGCTTGCAGTATTTTTGCCTAACAGTTCTTTATATGAACTACAATATCTGTTGTTTTTTTTTTTAAAGAACCTTCAGTCCTTCCAGCCCATAATAAGAAATTGAGAATTAATCTGTAATTTCTCTTTTTTTTGCCTAAAATGATCATGTTTATAGCTGAAGTGACCTATTATTCCTATCTTTCCCCAATTTGCTTCTAGAGCTGAAAAATACCTGGAGAGAACACCAAACCCCAGGGGTGTTTAAGATGAGTTACACTGGATGGAAAGCTTTGATAGAATAATCTTTCAGAATACTAATTGGTTGATAAGGCTGACAATTAGTTGCTTCAACTCTGTTTTATTTCCTTCAATTTAGACAGTTAAATATAGATGCAAAGTTTGATAATTACACTCCAATTGGGAGCTGTACTATAAACAAATAGGATACAGTGTCTAAATTGATTAGCAAATCTGCATAAAGCTTTCTTTAAATGCAAGATGTATTTTTCATTACTGTGTAATTATTCATTAAACACCAGCTGTTAAAAGTCAAGTTAATGAAAAATGAAAAAGTGTAGGATAACAACCAAAGTCAACTCATTTCAAAAGAATTTTCTTGAAAGGGTTCTCTGGAAATAAAAACGTTTGATTTGAGCCAGTGAAACTTGTCACACAAATCCGAGGAGGAGAGGATAATGTTTGCTGAGGATTTCATTGTGAAAACAAAAACATCCCCATTTCCAAATACCATCTCCGTGTTGGTTTTTGAGAATCAAACATAACATTTTACCCAAAATCTCCCAGAGCACAGTGATATTTAAGCTCTTAGGAAGTTTATGGGAAAGCAGAACTCACCACTTCTTTTCTGTCTGAAATATTTCCCAGATTTTCACTGTCAATTACTCCTCATTCTAATTTAAACACGAACTTAATTGCATTCAACGCATTCGACTGCTTCCATATGGAGTAAGAGCAGAGTGAGGTTTGACAGAGCACAGGGGTGCTGCCATTTGGAATCCTCTCAGGAACTGAAGAGGCAGGAAAACGCAATGGCACAGAGGAATTCTCCTGCGCACAGTTCAACACTCCTCAAATAGCAGAAGCCCTTACATAAGGACGTGTTTGCCATCAGCTGCCATGGGGGAGCTGCAGCTGGCCCATGGAAAGCTCCCGGTTCTGGTTATTCAGCAGAACTGTGGAAGCACAGGAATATACTTGGGTCCCCTGCTCCTCAGTCGCCTCCCTGCTGCTGATCCAACATTTGTGCCACTTTATTCAGGGAAGCCAGGAGTTTGGGACACAGAGAAACAAAGAATTATGAAATTGTTTGGGTGGAAAGGGAGCTTAGAGCTCCCCCAGTGCCACCCCTGCCGTGACAGGGACACATCCTGCTGTCCCAGGCTGCTCCAGCCCCAGTGCCCAACCTTGGGCACTTCCAGGGATCCAGGGACAGCCCCAGCTGCTCTGGGCACCCTGGGTCAGGGCCTGCCCACCCTCATTGTAAAAACCATCCTCCTTAAATCTGATCTAAACCCATCTTCCTTCAGTTCCAAACCATCACCCCTCGTCCCGCTGCAGCAGGACATGCTGAAACGTTTGTCCCAAATTTGTCAGAAGGAAAAGTCTGACACCCCTCACCCAGCTGCCTTCTTCAGCCTCTCTGCCAGTTAAGCAGCAAGGGCTGTCATACATAAACATTTTTTTCAGAAATCTGATATTATTCCCTGCTGCCAATTAGGTTTAGCATAAGCAATTTTTTCCCCCAGCTTTTTCCACTTGGTGGCAAAGCCTGATGTTTTTCTGCCCAAGTCTGGCTGGGAAGTCAGCAAGCTGAGTGATTTGCACAATGGAAAGTTGAAGGCAGCATGGATACTACAAAACATTTGGGTTTAACTTTTTAAATGGAAGCAAAAGGTTTGGATGGGCCCAAGTCAAAGCGTGCAATTTGGATTTGTTAAATGAAATCAAAACTCTGGATTGCAGTCTGGCCTGACACGGGGTCCCCACAACTTCTGAATGTTGTTTCCCTGGATTCAGGATGGCTCACAGGCACCAAGCTGATTTCACTGTGGTTCTTCAAGTCTAGGAGATAAATCATGTGGAAAATCAGTTTTCTAATGTTATGGCAGCTGCAAGGAAAGGGCAGAGTAGCAGGAGGGAGGGAGGTGGATATCTTTGGGCTGCTGATAAGAGACGAGAGAGTGGTTTCTAAACCAGTCTGCTGGCTAAGCCTCTATTACACTGGAGATGATGTTTGGGACTTCTATCCTATTTTGGATCATTTGTTATGGCTTCATAATCTTGTTTTATTCCTCAGAACTGGAAAACTTGCCTTGCATGCCTGTATTGCACAAACCACTTGGGTGTGTATCAGCCTTTATTCAAAATACTCTTTGAAATTCTACTGGCATTGAGTTATAATGGCAGGAGATGCCTACACAGTTTATTAAATATTGAGTGATTACCTTGGCTACAGAGTATTTATTTCCCAGCTGATAATTTTCTGATAAGAAACTGAATATGTGTAATGAACCAGCTAAATTAGCTCTAAAGATTGTAACATATCTTACCTACTACAGTCTTTTTATTTCACTTAAAGTCACGCCTAGGACAAGGGCCACACAAACATAAAAATCTATCTGTTCAAGAAATGATGACTGCTCAGGAGGTTTGTTCATGCTTATAAGCAGAAACTAATTTTTAAAGAATTTGAGCGCCAAGAAATCTGACTGGATATAATTCTGCCTGTTGGGGCAATAAATAAACTGAAAGTATGAGACCAAAACTACCCCCCTTCTGAAATGTGGAAAGTCATAGTTCACAGCAAGAATCCATGTGCTTTCCTTTGGACATTTCTTAGGCAACAGAGGTCAAGCTATTAAAAGGGATCTCAGTCTGACCTTCAAATTTAGATTGTTCTTACTTTCCTATCCCTGAATGTCCTTACTCAGCTGAGACACAGAACATCTCAGTGAATTCCATTTTTCCATGGTGAATCCCATGGTGATCAGGATGTTTTAATTTCACATTGCACAGGGTTGACCATGGTCACAGGACACTTCTTGGAGCAGATATGACACTCACAAGGACCCAATCTGGGACAAGAACTCATCATTTTCACCTGAAGAATGAAAAGATGGAGAGATCATCACATGCTGAAGGTTTTCAATTATCAACAACTAATGTAAAAATTGATTGGAGAAAACCCTTTAGGCTGTCAGACACTTTGCTGACAAAGATGTGTTGGGAGTGGGTGAAGCCTTTAAATCAGGCACTTACAGGGCTGGATTGTCACTTATTTTTCAATCCCATGAAGAGAAAATCGTGCCTTACCCCATGTACTGGTTTATCTACTTCAGGGTGACTGAGATCGTACAAACCTCCGTGTCCTGAGCGATGGACTGCAAAACGACTGTTGGGTTTACATTTTTCATTTTTCCTTGGTTTAAATTTATTAAATATTTGAGTTTCATATCCTGATTTGTGGTCTGCTACTTTGGGAAGTACTCACTCTTTCTCAATTAATGTAGGAAGGCAACTAAAGCAAATTATTTTGCCTGTTTGGGAAGATTTCCCCTGTTTGCTGAAAAGCTTAACAAGGGTTAATTAAAAGCCCTTAAATTCTTCCCACTGATATGTACATAAGCCTTTACTCCATCAAGCTCAGGTCAGGCCTTAAATACTGCGTGCTATAAGGGCTGGATGTCTAAATCAAATAATGAGCAGGGGATAGAAGTGACGTGAATGAGAAATAATCCTGATTCCAGCATAAAGAACGACCTAAAAGATTGAAATGCAGTAGACTTGTGTCTTGACAACTCCTGCCCATGCTGCAAATAACAGCAAGACACATAAGTAATAGCTCTTTCTATCAGTTCTTGCCAGAATTGCTCAAGAAATATCTTTTGGGGGATTAACTGTTCCTGAACACTTTCTCCAGTGTTTCAGCTCAGAAAGCCTTTTCTTTTTGTCATGTCTTTCTTACCTATGAGATTTTTTTTTTCTTTAGACAAAAAGGCAACCTTAACCCAGAAGGTGCAGCTTTTCAGATCCTATTAGAAAAGACCACGTTTTGCTTGTGCCTTTTATGCTGCTGTACTGAGGAAAGAAGCAATGCTGCCCCACTCATCTGGGAACAAAATGCTCAGGGCTAACAGAGGCAGCCAACTCAGGAGGAGCAGGTTCAGAGAAAACAGAACAAGGATATTGCAACTCTTAAAAGAAAATTCCAATGAAGCTCTCTCCGTATAAATTCAGTAAATCACCAAAGGAGAATTTAGTGATAATTTAAAGCGGTTTCCTCTGGTAGAGACAGAAGCAGATAAACACAGTGACTGCAATCAGGAGAGAGCCCAAGCAGCCCAAGGACAGAGTTAGGACATATTTTGCCAGGATGGCTGGAAGTCTGAGCAGGACATTGTTTTTCTAAGGAGTGTCACTATTCCCAGCTCCCACTTTTCCAAGTCCACACCCACTTACACCTTCAGGTGCTCACACAAACCCATTCCTTCTTAGAACCCATGCTCTTTACATACCCATGCAGGCAAAATCCTTCCCTTAATTTGTCTTGGAGCTAATATGACACTCCTGACCCACGAGGTGGGTGAGGAAAATATTGATTCCATGGTATTCTGAAAATCAAATGATCAGGAAATCTGTCCCTGGCTGTCTAGATGCCAAGTATAGCATCCTACAGTGGTACAATTAAAAATTAAGGAAATGAGACTAAGCACTTTGCTACCAGAATCCCTTAAAACAGATAAAGTTCTGTTTGTATAACATATTCCCTCTTGGAATTTTTATTGCAGGTCCTGTGCTGTTTTTCCACCCCCATTCTAATACAGTTTTCTCTGGTGAAAGTCACCAACACAGTGCTTAATAAAGCTGCACAGCAACTGATCCTGTCCTTTGGTGGATAAAGGTAATATCCTGGAATATTCCTGGGTTTATCTGTATTTCTGTCTGTATTTCCATCTTCTCTGTAGTAATTTTCCAAGAACAATTATGGCAGCCAGGGTTATCTCCATGTTCAGGAAAGAGAGATGTCTAAGAAGAAGGAACAAGATTGTAAGTCCAGTTTTCCTGCTATCAGCTCAGGGATGGAGAAGAGAGGGATTTTTCACCTCCTTCCTCATTCTGGGATCTCTGTGGAAAACTGGGAGCAAGTTAAGGCTGTAAAGAGCCTCTGGTGCTTTCTGGGGTGCAAAAAGGATTTCATCAGCTGCAGCCCCTGCGCCTCATAGGATCTGAGCAAAGAAGGGAATGAAATGCTCATGCTACATCCAGAATCACTGTCCACTGCAGGGATTTTACACACTGCTCATCCCCCGTGCCACCACAGCTCAGACTATTCTATTAAATGCTGGAAAATCACACAATTTGGCCAAAATTTGTTGTGGGTTAAAACCTCACGGGGTGTCACTGAGGTGAAATGGCTTTTGAGGAACATACATGTGGAACACAGAGCGTTCCTCTGAGCCTCTGTCAGTGCAGGTTTGTGTTCACAGTGCCATAAACCTGTGCCATCACTTCCATTACAGGGAAATATCCTCAGTGATGCATGTCTTGTCAGAAAAAATCATCTTAAAGCAGGGCTTTGGCAGTGCAGGCCTCATCCCGAGAGGCTTATAAAGAAAACAAAAATCCCAAGGCATACTTTGAAATAAAAATATTGATTTTAGCTGATTCCTGACTCAGTGGATAAATATGAGCTTTTATCCTGCTTTGGAAAGCCTGGGAATACAGAGTTTGGGTGCCCCTGCTGTAGAGGGAGATTGGCTGTCTCTGGAATTACACTTCGCTAGAACAAGCAAGCTGTTTGCTGATAAAGCCCCCAAGTTTGTTTCAATATTGCTTTTTCATCTTCACCAGTTGCAACAACCCAACAAATATTTAAAAGGCAGGTTTTACTTGTCCCTAAAAAGGGCAAATTCTTCTAAGATTTCTTCCTGGATATCATTCCAAAGACTACATGAAAATCATGGGCAGAAATTGTCCAGTTTTTGGAACCAAAAGATTGGGATTTTCTGCCCTGTCAATCCTGTTGTTGCCTCCATGTAACACACAGGGAAGGAGATGACCTTTAAAGGTCCCTTCCAACCCAAACCATTCTGTGTCCTGCTGATCTGAACGGGTTCATTGCCCTGCCTGGGTGAGTTTGAGGATTTCCTGAGGGGCAGACATGCATTTCCCACTAATTGGATTGAAGTTTTTCTTCTGTGTGGGTGCTCTCCAGTCTCACCCTTTGGAATGCTCTTCCCTTCCCTAATGTCAGCACCAAAGGCAGATTGTCAGATGTTGAAGAGCTCTGATGAGGGAAAAGAATGAGGGGAAGCAGAAGAGATTTGAGTTCTGGTTGCTTCCCTCTATTAACAGGGAAGAAATGTCAGAAGGTTTGCAAGAAATATCAGAAGAAAATAAATTCAAAATCCGGTGTGAGCTTACACAGCTGGGATCAAAAAAGGGGAGAAGCCTTTTGTCCAGAGGGGAGGAATGATGATAGCTGGAAATCCAAGGCAGCAGCACTGTCTGCAAATGAGGAAATATTGCAGAGATCTGCATGAAGACAACCTCAGTTTCTCTACACCTAAAGCCGTTTTTGAAGCCATGGTTTCAATTTCAAACAGTGTACCTGGAAGTGATAAGAAGCCCCAGTATCAACTGGCTGTGGGGCTGAGGGACATTTCCTGTGTCCCCAGATGTAAGGATGCTCGTCCTGCACTGTTTCCTCACCTCCCAGGCCCAGAGGTTGAGGAATATATCTTTGAAGCTAATTAAAATATACTGATTTCAAATGGAAATTTTAAAAAAACCCAACCCTTTTGTTAGTGATAATTAACATTTTTTCCTTCACATGAGAGAAGAAAATCAGCATTTTGTAAGGAAAGCAAATCTCCATTTGTAGCTTTCTGTCCAAATCTTTAGAGGGTTTGGCTTTCCCACAAATAACAAAAGTGGGGACTTAGAGGCAATTTAATAAAGCTAAAACTTGTGATGAAGAGCAGGAGATCCTCAACACTGGGAAAAGAAATCAGTCAGCAACTCCTTTAATTTTTCCCTCTTTACAGCTACCAGATCAATGAAGCACTCAGGACTGCAGAGGAAATTCTTAACATGAACACTGTAAAAGCATTTTCATCTCCAGAGCTTGCCAAGAAAATGCAGGTGTTCCTGGAGCCCCAAGTAATGAAAACCCAGGGCTCCTGGGTCTGGCTGACAGGTATGCCTGACAAAAGGAAGTCATCTTTCTGCGTGGGAGATAATTGCAGGTGATGTTTATTATGCCTTGGCTTGATAGAAATCAAAGAGTGATTAAGGACATAGACAAAGCATCACTACTTTCTTCTTTTCTGCCTTATAATTAGATTTTGTGGCTAGAATCTCAGCTATCAGATGAAATTTAATATAAGAAAAGTAAGAAAAAAAATCTAGAATACTATGATATAAAGGATATAACAGCTCTCTTCAAAGTCTCTGTCCTCACTTGCTCTTTCCTCAAATCTTATACCTTCCTGTGTGTTTGCTTTTTTCTTTTCTCATTATTTCTCTGAATCTTTATCAGAAGAATATTTCCAAAAGACAAATGGATTAACCAGTAGATGTAGAAGCCATCTACAAGAATGTGGATTCAGTCAACTTTTTCCATGGGAAGAACTCACTTGAGACAGGAGTCAGAAGTCCTTGGTGAAAATAAACCACAGGTATTCTTGTTCATTTACAGCTAATAAATGCTCAGTACTGCTGTGGACTGGGTAGTTTTCCAAATTTTTCCATCAGGAGCTTGCTGAGCTTGGACACCAGGTTGGTTCTGTCTCTGAGTTTTCTTTCATTCCAGGTTAACCTGGAATGGACCAAGACTCCAGGAGGGAGATTCCAAGACTCCTTAAAGGAGATGACCCTAGAAAACTGCTCAATATTTCCTATGTCATTGTTTGGGTTATTTTAAACATGTACTGCATTGGAAAAAAAAATTAAAGGAGATGACAAGGCCAAGTTGGAGTTGACTGAAGGGCTGTGACTGTTTTAGAGGAGTTTTATCCCTGTGTTCTACCCTAGCAGAGAGATGAGGGGCGCTGCTGATCTCTTGAACATGAGATGCAGCTGCATCTTGGCAAAGGATGAAACTCCTGAAACCAGACCTCAGAGCTCTTTGGGTTGAGCTACTAAATGAAAAAAATAAATTATTAACCCCTTTGGGATTTAACCTAACTCACCAATTTTGCATTTGTATTTTTTTAATGCGGCATGACCTGCTCTGGGCCCAAGGCACATGACCTGCCATAAAATGAATGTCATGTTTGCTGTAGAAAACTGCTGGAGCTATAAATGGGATATCTCAGAGCTGTTTGGTGTCAATAATAATCTTAATAATTTGATGCAAGGAGACAAGATGTTTTCCAAGAGCAGCCGCTGATGCATCCTCCTGGATTGCAAGGGAATGCCTGTGCAGCTGCATTTCTGGTGATTTCCAGGGTCAGTCTCAGAACCTGCTGGTTATGGTTGATGGACACAGTATTTGCATTAATACAGAAATCAAGTGTGGTAAGTATTCACCTCCTTTTGCCCTCCATGTACTCACAGAAGCTGTGGCTGCCCCTGGATCCCTGGCAGCGCCCAAGGCCCGGTTGGACAGGGCTTGGAGCAGCCTGGGACAGTGGGAGATGTTCCTGACCATGGCAGGGGGTGGAACAAGATGACCTTTAAGGTCCCTTCCAGCCCAAATCATTCTATGATTCTATTTTGTTTGCAAAATGTTGACTGAGATTTATAGGTTCTAAGCAAAGCCCTTTTACACTAGTAGCATTTTAAAATGAAAAAGCCAAACTGATGGCAAGGGCAGGCCACACATCATTAATAGTGCTTCCCATACTATGGCCTGGAAATAACTTATGTATTTTTAAAAGGCTGCTGAGTTTGTTGTAGGGATTGCATAATTCCTTCATTACCATGGCAAGCCAGTTAAATCAATAATTAAAATTAGAATTTCAAAGCCTTTAAACCTACTGGACTTGTAGAAAAGCTGCCAGTGAAAAAAGCCTTATAAGACCTTGTCAATATATCACAGATCCAAGGGAATCACAGCCCCAAAAGAGCTGTTACAGGGGCATAACTTAAGCCTTTAATAGACTGCTTTACAATGAGTCTTTTAGCCTCTGAGAGAATGAATTGGATGTCTCCTTTCCTGAGCTAGAATAATATTAATAAGCTTTCCAGTATATTTAAATTAGTTGTGCAGAATTTGCAGGTGACACACAAGAAGCTGAGCCCTGAAGCCCAAAATCTCAGCAGAGTAAGGGGAGCAAAGCAAAACCAAGCTCTGCAAAAATACGTATGCTCATGGAAATTAAATGCATTTTTGAACCCAAACTCTTCTGCCCAGCCTGCAGCAAAGATCCAAATATCCTTTGTTAATAAAACAGACACATTTGGTAAGATCATCCCCATATGTATCATAATCTCCTCCCCTGCAGAACTTATTAGAAAGAGCAGAAATGCTATTCTGTTCAAAGAAAATAAAACAAACACGAACAAACCAAACCCCAAACCATCCAAGATGCAAAAAACAAATATTCCAATCACAAGATAACAAGATTAATAATGGACATGTCATGCAAAGGAGTGGATAGATAATAATATCCACATTGAATTGCTATAGTAGAGGAAATAATGAAAAATGAAACACTTAGCTAATTGCTAAGTGGAAGTTTACAAGGGTGCATGCTCATGTATGACTTTTTATATAGAAGCAGGCACTGACATCTACGTATCATTTTGAAAGCCTTCTGTTCAAGCCTCTATTTTCATCTTTGCTGAGTGAGAAGGAGCCAGCCCAGTTTAAAACAAGAGGAAATTGAAATACCACACATCTAAAAAGAGCAAGTGTGACAAAAGTGATTTCTGCTCTGACATTTTGAAGGAGTGCAGGGTAAAGCGAACAAGTTCTATCTAGAGCAGTGTAGATGTGACAGGTGTCACTTATATCACTTATATCACATATAGGACCAATATAAAATGTAACATCTAGCAAATTCAGTCCTGCCTCTCCTCCTAAAAATATTGGGAATTAATTCGCATTACCTGCCTTCAGACAGCCAAGAATATTTGGGGTCTTTAAATTAGCAACTGCCTTCCTTCCTCCTCTGCATTTTCACCCAGTGCTTTGCCCAGGACGCTTTAAATCCCAGAGTGACAGCACATCATAGGTGACATTATGAGAGCTCACCCTGAGCTTAATTCCTTTCCCTGAATAAAAACCTGCCAGTTTCATCACCTTCCCACTTGGATGCAGGTCCCTAAATTTCTGCAAGCCCTTTCCAGGTCCCCTGAACGAGAACAAACTTCCCAAGGCAAAGCAAAGCCAAGACTCTGCATCAACTCATAAGGCAGTTCTGGTGGCAAAGACAATTCTCTTTCAGCTGCTGCAAAGAGCATCCCAGAGAGAAAGGGAAATGGGAAACTGGCCCAGGGTGCCCAGAGCAGCTGGGGCTGCCCCTGGATCTCTGGAAGTGCCCAAGGCCAGGCTGGATGAGGTTTGGAGCAGCCTGGAACCATGGGAGGTGTCCCTGCCCATAGCACGGGTGGGACTGGATGATCTTCAAGCTTCCCTTCTAAGATTCTATAATAATATTTTAACAGTTCCTGGAGGCTGGAAATCATTCTTTCTAGAAAAGTTTGAAACAGAAAGGCTGTTGGTGTATGTTGAATAATTCTACAGCTGGGATATTATGGATGTACTAATTTAATCCTGTTTAAATAAGATGGAATTTTGTTTGTTTAATTGGAGTTTTCCAACGTCCCTCAAATATGTTAATTTTCCCATTAGTTACTCTTTTATTCATTAGCATTAAGCAAGAGGCGAGGAGTAAAAATAGTCTAGGAAAAAAACATCAGAAAACCAAACTAGAAGTCTCTAATATCTTTTAAAGCATTACAATGTAGCTAATAGTTTTTTCCTAATAAATATTTCCTGGGGTGAAAAACAGCAGGGGAATTAAAATCTAATTTGAGCCCCTTTTTTGTCTTTGAGGTAAACCAAATAAAGCAGGTACATCCACGCACTCCCTCCTTTAAAAGAACGCTGTTCTAACAGAGCTCCGTATGAAGATGAAGTGTGACTCAATATCTGCATCACTGATGGTGCTGATAGGGAGTGATTCTAAAATATGAATTGTGAACCAGAGCCCTTGCTGGAATACGTCATTTAACATCCTGCATTTGCCAGAATAACACGGAGGGACCAAGTCACTGAGCTTTCTCATCCCCTAATTAGTCCCCAGGAAGGGGAAGGAAGCTCTCACCTGGCTCCAGAGGAGCTCAGGGAAGGAGAGAGTTTTGCATCCACCCACACACCCACCCACTAACCTCCCTGGCTCAAAGCTTCCCGTGGCTTCCTGCTCTTCCTGGCTTGAATTGATTTCCTTAGCTGCCCTAAGAGTCCTTAAAAACCCATCCAGCAGGCAGAAGTGCCAGGAGCACCAGCCATGTGCCTGCAGACCTGATGTTTCTTTAATTCCATGAAGCAAAGCAGCAGTGACAGCCCGAGCGTGAATAATTCACCAGGAGGGCTCTGGGGAGCAGCTGTGGAGCTGTCCTGGCACTCTCAGCTCCAGGGCTGTGAGGTGAAGCTGTGGAGGGTTTCTGTTCCCACGTCCCCAGAGTGGTGGCCCGTGAGAAACCATCAGGCTGGCCAGGAACCCCCAGTTAGTGCCAGTGTGCCACACACAGAACCTGCTGGAGAGGAAGGGGCCAGGCAAGAATCCACTGAGTGATGCTCAGTATCTGGGGCTAGGGAGAGGAGGGGCTGAAGTAAACTAATTTTTTAGTCAGTGAAGGTGACAGGGGAGGTGTAAAGGTCACCTCTGACACCCCAGAGAGAGACAGACCCTTGGCTTCTGTCTCCATTGCAACCTTGCCAAGGGTTTGCATAGTGCTGGCTGGAGGGAGACCAAAGTTAACCCACATGAGTGGCTAAAGAGCTTCCTTGTCTTCCCTGGCCTCGATGTTCCAAGCCAAACGAGTCTCTGATTCTATCCCACAGCTCTGTCCCAGGATTCCGTCCCCTGGGGAAGGGGAGTGACTGAGCAGTGCTGGGGTTACCCCTTGACAGATGTCCAGCAGATTCTTTCCTCCTGGTTTGTATGAAATGAAGCCATTTCATGGGTCCATCTTGCTCCCTTAGGTGCACACGATTAATAAACCCAGAAGTGTTCAGCCAGCCCTCTCTGCTGTAGGGATTAGCAACAGGGGAATTAGTGATTAAATCACTTGGGCCCTCAGAGTACAAAATACACACCAAGACTCAAGTTACTCACTGAGAGAAAACCTTAGCTTCCTCCTGATATCTACAAGGGTTTTCCCTTTGACTGTAGATTTTCCCCCAGATCTGACCTTCCATATTCCATCACAGCTCCACTGAACTCCCTCATTCTGCCTCCCATTATTTCACATCTATCGCTTAGGGAGAATCCTCTTTTCCCGACTGTCATCCCTAATCCTTTTTCTCCAGGCATGAATTTCCTCCCCCACTGCTCACCCAGGCTTGACACTGATGCCAGACCCCCGTCACAGCAGGGAATTACTCAGGAGCAGAGATTTTCAATCCCGGAGGCACCACAGCTCACTGAAGGGATAAGAGCATGAAGTGTCGGGAAACCACCCCGACAAACCCATGTATTCCCCAGTCCTCTTGCAGCTGGGAGTCTTGCAGGGTTCACTTGAGCCCAGGAGTGTGGGAAGAAGAGTCAGGAATACCCTTGATGCCAGCTGGGGGTGAGTTTCCCCTTTGGCACTCTCGCAGAGTACCTGCCTCTCTTTTATGTATCACCAGGATTTCCCATTTTTTCTTCCCTCTTCTTCCCAGCAAAGTTTTCCTGCATTTTTCTTCACAGCGACTCCCAGCTCACACAGCACCTTCCTGTGGTCCTGCAGCTGCCTTTGCCTGCTGAGCTTTAAGGCTCGAAGATGTCCCTGACTGTCCCTTGGACACCTGCTGATGCCAGGAGAGCCCTCTCAGCAGGGCTGTTGCTTCCTACCCAAGAAGGAAACTTGCAGAGGTTCTGGTGCTGTGAGGTAGCAGCAAAACCTTCATCTTCTCCCTCATTTCCTAAGTCCACCTCGTCTTTGAAGGAGGGGTCACCTTTAGGCTTTTCTCTTAGAATCTAAGGTTGGAAAATCCCTCTAAGATCATCAAGTCTGTCCCAACACCACCACCACGTTCACCACTAAGCCACATCCTCAAACCCCACACCCACACATTTTTTTTGAGCACTTTCCAGGGACGGTCACTCCAGCACTTCACTGACTTTAGGAAAGGAGCAGACCCTGCAGGTCTCATCCCCTCAGCATGAGGAGTCGTGTTCTGGAGGCAGGGACTCAGGGCTGAGACACCGACCTGCGCTCTGCACCAAGCTGCTCCTTTGATGACTCCATCAGCCCTTTAAAGCCTGGATTTTGAAAACTAAGCAAACCAAACTGAAGCAAAAGAGGCTTTTTCTCCAACGTGCCAAGCTCAGGCAGCGTGCAGGGTGCCAGCTGAGCTGCAGCGAGCAGCTGCCGTTCGTGGAGATGCTCAGCTCTGGAGGGCTCCGAGGGAAAACTGCCCGAGCATCGAGCTCTCCTGCACGTGCAGAGGCACTCACCAAGCCCCAATAACTGTGCTGCAGGGTGTCTTTTGCCTTCTTATTGTGCAGGGATTAAAGCTTGGCTGCCTTGATCAGAAAGCTGTCCTGATTGCTCACAAACTCTCAGCCTCCCCAGTTAAAACTGATTTAAAGAGACAGGAAAAGCAATGAGAAAACAGCTCCTGCTCCGTCCTTAAAACAAACTTAATTTTGACACCTAATTATGTGCAAGTCAGACTCATTCCTGTTTCCTTTGCCAAGCTGCTTTTGAGTTTTGATCTCACCCTCACAGGGAGGGAGGCTTTGATTAGGAGGAAGGAGAAACTCTTGGAGAGGAGAAAGGCTGAGTGAATAAAGGTACCTGCAACACGATGCTGCCTCTGCCCCTCACCTGCTCTGTGACCCTGGGCATGTGGCTCTGGCATCTGGGCTTTGATTTCCCTGCTTTTAAAGGAGGACAAGCAATCAGTTTCCTCCTCCGCATGGTATTTGGAGACGACGAAGTGCAAAATGCTGAACCCCAGCAGTAAAACCATTCCCGTAGCCTAATGACAGCTCCAGAGAAGTAGCAGAATATATCCATTTCCCCCAATCCCTTTAATCACGGCTAATGAAGAGAAAAGAAAGCCCCTGCCCTGGCTGAGAGCAAGCAGCAGCGCTGCAAGCGAGGCACTGAAATGCAGGGAACACGCTGGAGTGCAGGAATTTGGTTACAAGGCTTGTTTGCAAATTAATGGCTAAATCAATTAAATGAAAGCATGGGATTTCTCTTGAGGAAAGTCTAGTCACGGTCGCAAGGAGAAGGGGAGGGGTTGTGGAGCAGGGATGACATAATCACGTTTGCGAATCACCAGCAGTGTGCATGCTTTAATCCATTAATGGGGTTTTTTATCTGTGATCATAAAAAGCAGGTTACATTCAGCCTGGAAGGGAGTGAGGGTTGGAGGAGAGGGGAGGGGAGAGAAAGGCAGAGAGGGAGAGAGAGGCAGAAAGCGAGGGAGAAAGAGCACAATTCACTCGGTGGATTGCTTGCAAGCTTGGGGCTGATAATTAGGGATCTCAGGAGAGCAGCTTCTCAGAATAACACGCTCTCCTCAAAATGGACTGATGGGAGACAGTGGTTCAGTCCTGCTGATATTTTTTAAGCCCTCCTCGCAGTTTGATGGGCATTCCCAGCGCTTTTGTGCACGTCTCGGGAAGCGTTGACGTGGAAAGGAGCAGCGAGGAGGGGGAGGTTGGAGGAGAAAGCTGCAGCTCCTCTAAAAATACGGAGGGCATGCAGGGGAGCGAGCAGGCTGGGGAGGAGGGCGAGGCGGGGGCACCTCGCACCATGGTCCCCCGGAGCGGGCGCGCCGCAGTTCCGGACATGTCCCTCCTGTGACTGGACGCACCATGAGCATCTGGGAGCTGCTCCTGGCTTTCCTGGTGGTGCTGCTGATGCTCGTGGCCCTGCTGGCCAACGTGCTGGTGCTGATGTGCTTCCTGTACAGCGCCGACATCCGCAAGCAGGTCCCGGGATTGTTCATCCTCAACCTCACCTTCTGCAACCTGTTGATGGCCGTCTCGAGCATGCCCCTGACCTTGGCCGGGATCATTTACAAAGGTCAGCCGGGAGGAGATCAGGTGTGCCACGTTGTGGGCTTCCTGGAGACTTTCCTCACCACCAACTCCATGCTGAGCATGGCAGCTTTGAGCATTGACAGGTGGATTGCTGTGGTCTTCCCTCTAAGTTATCACTCCAAAATGAGGTACCGAGACGCCGCTCTCATCCTGAGCTACACGTGGTTGCACTCGGCGTCGTTCCCCATAGTGGCAGCTTCTCTCTCCTGGGTGGGTTTCCATCACCTCTACGCCTCCTGCACGCTCTACAACAAGAGACCGGAGGATAGGACACAGTTTGTGATTTTCACAGGGGTCTTTCACGCCCTCAGCTTCCTCCTCTCCCTCGTAGTCCTGTGCTTCACCTATCTCAAAGTGCTGAAGGTGGCACGGTTCCACTGTAAGCGGATCGATGTGATCACTATGCAGACCCTGGTGCTGCTCGTGGACATCCATCCCAGGTAAGCTGCCTGTGAGTTCAGCCACTGCTCCTGGCAGAACAAGTGAGGAGTTCTGGGGTAAAGGGAGGCTAATCTGTCTCATGGCAGGGGCTGGGAAGGGGGAGAAAACAAACATCCTCTCAGACAGTTTCTATTCTGCATGTTTCTCTTCTTCACTTGTGTTGAATTCTCTGATTGCAGAACTCATTTTTTTTGTTAGGCTTGTTTGGAGAGGGAGAGCAAATGAGCAGGCAGGTTTTGGCCAAGCATGCACTTCCCTTTGAGGCAGTGATCATATCACTGCCCTTTGTCTCTGAAGGTGGATTTAGTGGTCTCTAGCTTTGCATATTTTGGGCACTGCCAGCCCATAACCCGTTGCTGGCTCCCTGAGAGGGAGGAGGCTGCACATGTCCCTTGGAGTTTGGAAGGGAAGCTGAGCGCTGCCTGCTGCTCCTTTTCCCAGCAGTTTCCCCACTGCTGTGCTCTCCGTAACTTTATCATTCCTGAAGGCAGAATCCTTCAGAGAATTATATCTGCAAAATTCATGTGCTCGAATGCCTGTACTTAAACCTTAAGTGAGAGAGAATTCAGTGGCAATGTTAATGTGACAAACAGGGGATGTAGAAAGCTCATTTCAAATGAGAGATTTTAGGCAAGTCCCTTGTGCCTCGAGACAAGGGGAGAAGAGTCCCCAGGGACTGGCAGGATTGTGGGCTGGAAGGCAGTAGCCAGGAGGGAGAGGAATGTGTGCAGAAGTCACGCCAGGGATTATGCACAAGCCATAAATCTTGCATGAATAATTGATGCATAGATCTGGAAGGGATGCAGGCTTGGTGTGTGACACAGGGAAGAAATCTGCCTGGAAGAGAGGAGAGGAGAGGAGATCAGGGAGCAGGCAGAGAGGGCAGTCCCACACCACACATCCCATCTGACCATCCCTGCTGCCCTTTGCTCCGCCAGCCTCTCCATTTGCAGGCAGCCAGGAGCAGAGCTGCAGGGCTCAGAGCACATGTGGCTGTCCTCGAATACAGGTCATGCTCTGGGGATGCCTGAGGCTAAGACAAATAAGTCTGGAAGGATCAGGGCAGGGCAGCACATTTTAGAGGAACAGAAACATTTGCTCAGAATTCTCCTGTTAAGCTGTTTGAGCTGTCCCTTGACCAAGAATGCAGAGCAAAACTTTGGGCAAGTCTCGTTGCCGCTCTTGAGAAATACAGGTATAAATCTTCCCCTACTCACCAAGTCACATTGAGGAAAAAAACACCCTCCTGCTCTCCGTGCTGTCTGGTTGATGAACTGTGCCCCGACTGCCTCAGTTCCTGAAGCATGAGGAGATGGGGTGGTTACTCCGAGGAAAGTGCCATAAACCCACCAGGGCTGTTTGAAACCCCATTCGTTTTGCCTAATGCTGAAAGTATGCCTGGACCGCACAGCAAAGTTTAGTAAAAGGGCAAAAATCCCAGCGTCATTTCTCCTCCTCTGCATTTTTTCTGGTTGAGGTTGATGTGAGGGCGTTTGTGCGTTTTGTGATCCTCTCCCTGCGGGGTGGATTCCGTGGGGCTGTGGGGATGATGCTGCCTTCCTTCAGGGAAGGCAGAGCTGTGCAGGCACTTTGCTGCGAGTGACCACTGCCGTTACCTCTGGCATCAGGTTATTCTGATGCCCCTCTCTAAGAAGGGAGAGTTTTAGTTTCTTTTCCACCCTACAGAACTGGTGGCTGATTTCACCCTGTCACTTTAACCAGTGACAGCTCCTGCTGCTGAAAGGGGCAGATCTGAGGTCACCTTCCCTCCTGTGAGAGCTGCACAGGGGCTGCAGCTCTGCTGGAAGAGCTGGTGATGCTCAGAAACGTCTGACATAGCAAAGGCATCATTTCATTATGTAACAGGCAATTTCAGGGTGCACTGGAGCACCTGACAGCACAGCTGTGGATGCTCGGAGAGTCCAAATGCGAGAACAAAGTTTGCAATCCCACTCTAGACTACTCTGACTCCTCTGGCTCTTTGCAGGGTCCGGTTTCAACCCTGGGATATGCGTACAGACAATTTTCTGCTTCCTGTGACTCAGAATCCTCCCGCAGGGGGAGGTCTAGTGACAGGCAGTTGTGGCAGATGGCTTTATTACCTGTGACTTAGGAAGACACGAGTGATCTCCTGAAGATCATTCAAGAGAGCACAAAGGAAGCCTCCAAATACCCCACAAATTTGTGTGACTGTTAAGGGCACATTGCATTTCAAGTTAGCTGAGGCTTTTTTAGTGGATCCTCCTTTCTCTTTGTTATTAAGACCAAAATATCTTTGGTACTGTGGGAGATTTGGGCAAAACTTCACTTAAGTGCTTAAGCCATGTATTTCTTAATTCAAATTATCTATGCTATCTTTTTGGTGTATCCAGCTCTTCACATCTTAAGGTCCAATATATCATAAACTTTGTTTAAAATACCAAACCTTTGAGGGGATATAGCTCAGATTTCTCAGGACATTAAAATCTTTAAATGAAAGCTTAGTCAATAATCCTGTTCTATTACTGATGTCACTGCTAGGACTCAAATGTGTCTTATCTTAGTGCATGAACATGTGTGCAAAAAGAGAATGTTAATCTGTGTACATTGTCTACATGAAGGAGTGAGATAAAATGCCTTCCTCTGTGATATGGTATTTATTGGATAGATCTGGAAAGGCTGAACAAAAGAAATGGGTTTAAGTCTACCAGGACAGTCATGGGTGAGCTCCAGGAGTGAGAGACAGCTTTGCATGTGCCGGAAAGGAAAAGATACAACTGGGGAAACAGAGACAAAAATTACACTGCCCTCTGCTCCCTAACAACACCTAAGTTGAACCTAGTTTCACTTTCCTGCATTGCCATGGGCTTGGGATATTATGAGGATAGGAACACAGCTCTAAAACAAAGCCCGTGAAACTCCAAGATCGTTTTTCTGCACATAAAAATACTCCAAATTCCCCAGCTCTTGCAGAATTGAAAGCACATAGGTTCCCTTGAAAAGGTGGATTTTTCCCTCCTCAGCTGTCATTTCTAGCAGCAAATAACTCACATATAGAACATGTAATTCGGGCAACCTTTAAATGTGTAATATTCTTTAAGAAAAAGACAATTTGCTAGAAGAAAAAAACTTTTCTTTGAGTATTTATTTAAACACATCGTAATAGCTCCTCTGGAACCTGGCAGTGTAAGAACAAATATAGGATAGAAGAGAAGAAACACATTTTCTTTAACACCACCAAAGCAACTCATGCCAGCCACAGAGATCACTGAAACACACTGAGATCCTCAGGACACAACATGTGTTTGGATGTTGATAAAACATTTACAGATGAAGTAAATAATGTAAGGGTATGGCCATGAGCCTCAGAGCTCTGAGAGTGTGGAGCCTGAGAGTGAGTCATCAATTAAAAATTTACAAGAACAGTGGAAAGACCAATGCCAAATAGTTGGGTCTTATGTATATATGTATAGTTATAGTTATATAGTTATATATATTTTAAAAAATAATAAAAAAAATTATTTATATATATATAT